>NC_069403.1:52623328-52645828 GCF_026875155.1 Cherax quadricarinatus
CCTTCTGAGCTGAGATAGTGATACACAAATTTAGGCCACTGTCACTACTATTATGATTGACTACTATTATTATGTCACTACTATTATAATTGAAAGGAAATATTACTGAAGGGATGTAGAACTGAACGAGGAAATCTCTGACACAGTACTCACAAGATTTCTCCCTGTCTGCCAGAGAGAACCCAAGTGTTGTTAGTAAGTTTATTTAGGTATATGCAAATACGGTTACATAGATTATCATACATAGCAGCAAATGTGTAGAGAACCTATGTAGGACAACCCAAAAAAAAGTCAGACAAAGTGACTTATTTCCATTGGGGTCCTTTTATTACCTTATTATTATACTATAAAGGAGATATACTTGGAATAAGGTAAAATAAGTTATTTATATTTACATGTGTATTAGCTAAAAAAAATAAAAATTCATTCTCCTCCCTTTCTGTCGCTACATTCATTAGGTACCTTTTGGATCTCTTCTTGAACTGGTTCGTGCTATGACTGGATTTAACATGTGCAGGCAGTCTGCTCCATTCCTTTATTGCTGTACAGTAAAAGTTGTTTGAAGCCTGACCACTGACTGTGGGTACTATGATTGTTTTGGTTCCCAGCCTTGACAAAACTGGCAGCAAAATATTCTGGATACTGTGAGCAATTTTAAAAGCTTCATTTAACTTCATTTAATGTCTTCAACATTCAGCATATCCAATTGTTGTAATTCATCCTGGCCTATATGCTTTCTTGGATCCAGGTCCAGGATGAATCTTACCATGAAGAGCAAGCGTAATCCAGATGAAATTGTATAAGGGTCCTGCGAGTCTCAGTAGGTAGACACTGTGCGTGTCTGTAGAGGAACTTCAGACTGGCATTCGCTTTCTTTACATGTCAGGAGAACTGACTGTTCCCTGTCAATTCTCCTGACATGCATGGGTCAAGGGGATTCCCAGATATTTTACTGAGGAAACTGAAGTGAGGGTTCCCCATTACACTGGACTTTAAAATTATTTACCCTTCTCAGTTTATGTTTCGTGCCAAAGAGTATGACTTCCGTTTTCCCGAGGTGTAACGACAGTTTGTTGTCTACTAACCATTTGCTGCAGGATTCCAGTTCCAGTGTTATTACATTACATCTTGTGCTTCATTACCTGACACTAACAGAACACTGTCATCCGCATACAGTACGAGTTTGCACTTGACACTGATGGGAATGTCGTTTACATAACACAGAAATAATAAGGGAACCCAGAATATTACCTTGGGGAACTCACATGCTATCGGCAAGCTATCTCAACACAGATGACTGTCGTCAGCTCACACTAGATGACCCCTCACACTCTCTACCTTCATGTACTGTATCACCATAGTCAACTGTACATATAAATCCAGTTGTACTCCTCTTAACCCTTCTGGAGCCTAGTTCCTAGGCTTTCTGTGTATCCATGTGCTTTTGCGCTTCCGCCCATGGGATGTATATGGCGTCCACTATATACTAGCCGCTTCGGCGACAAAATCTAAATCTAAATCTCCACTGCAGCACAAGTCTCTCCCTCCTTTTTTTATCTGTTCTCCTCCTGTCTCCTCCCCCACCTTCCTCTAACAAAACATCAACAAATTCCAGCCCAAGTAGAGGCACAGCCTCCCTCATTATTAATGAGGTGGCCTGTTCTCGCCTCTTTCATATCTCCTTACACGATAAAAAGAAAAAAAAAGATCTTAAGCCAGCAGGATTAAACAAAAGTGCTGATTCTTGTTTTTAGTATTACAAAACATACCATGTATACTGAATATAACACAAAGGCAATCCTCACAGTGAGTATATGTCGACCTGTGCTTACTTTGGCCTGATTCTGTTGAAGAGGACCTCGGATGAAGATCTCAATACTGAGAACAATTTCTTCTCGCCGTTGTTTCACTCTGGGTTGATTCCTCTTTCTTTAGGGTGAATTTCAAGAGCCGACATTACAAAACGTGTCTTGATGACCATTCAGTAAGTGAGAGGGGCAGTAAACCCACACATAACAAATTAAACTGTTTCCTCTACTCTGACCTACACCAAGTGACCTTGATAGAGACCTTACTGAGCGAATCGTCGTTTATAGCAAATGTTTGCATTTGTCTACTTTTTTTATTGACCAATGATCAGCTATACACTAGAACACGTAAGTCTTCACGCCTACAGTGATAAAACAGTCTCGTATAGTTTCTATGTTCTAAAGAGAGATAAGACAATATTAACACCCAAACTGAAGATTGAGACACTTATGCAACATATGGGAATCTTTATTCAGGAAACGTTTCGCCACACAGTGGCTTCATCAGTCCAATACAAAGTAGAAAGGCGTAAGGAGAGGAGGAGTTTGAGGTAATCAGTCCCTCAGCCTGGAGTCGATGTGTTCAGTCCATCAATCTTGTAGAATGTACAGCATAGGGCCGTAGACGTGGCTTATATACTTTAGTGAGGTGAGGCGAAGCAGGAGGAGGCGGGGTCATAGTGGTACCATCCTCTAGTCGAAGCAGGTCTTCGTCCAAAGGTTGGACAAGTGTTGAAGAATTCTTTGTAACAAGATCCCATGATACTGCAGTGTCTGACAGTTGTGATGAATGTTGCATAAGTGTCTCAATCTTCAACTTGTCGGTTTTTCAAACCATTCATCACAACTGTCAGACACTGCAGCATCATGGGATCTTGTTACAAAGAATTCTTCAACACTTGTCCAACCTTTGGACGAAGACCTACTTCGACTAGTGGATGGTACCACTATGACTCCACCTCCTCCTGTTTCGCCTCACCTCGCTACAGTATATAAGCCACGTCTACGGCCCTATGCTGTACATTCTACAAGATTGATGGACTGAACACATCGACTCCAGGCTGAGGGACTGATTACCTCAAACTCCTCCTCTCCTTACGCCTTTCTACTTTGTATTGGACAGACGAAGCCACTGTGTGGCGAAACGTTTCCTGAATAAAGATTCCCATATGTTGCATAAGTGTCTCAGTCTTCAACTTGTCGGTCTTTCAAACCATTCATCACAACACCCAAACTGTAACGTTTCTAGAGCAGTTCAAAGGCTGTGTTAGGTTAGGTTAAGTTAGGTTAGGTTAGGTTAGGTTAGGTTAGGTTAGGTTAGGTTAGGTTAGGTTATGGTAGGTTAGGTTAGGTTATGGTAGGTTAGGTTAGGTTAGGTTAGGTTAGGTTAGGTTAGGTTAGGTTAGGTTAGGTTATGGTAGGTTAGGTTAGGTTATGGTAGGTTAGGTTAGGTTAGGTTAGGTTAGGTTAGGTTAGGTTAGGTTAGGTTAGGTTAGGTTATGGTAGGTTAGGTTAGGTTAGGTTAGGTTAGGTTAGGTTTAGGTTGGGGTTGGGGTTGGGTTTAGGGTTAGGTTTTAGGATTATTGGTTAAGGTTGGTTTAGTTAGGTGTTTGGGATTAGGTTAAGGTTTAGGTTAGGTTAGGTTAGGGGTTAATGGTTAAATTTAGGTTGGTTAGGTTATGGTAGGTTATTTGGGAAAGGGGGTTTGGGTTAGGGGTTTAAGGAAGGTTGGTTTTTTTGGGGGGGGGGGGAGGTAGGTTTAGGATTAAGGTTTGGGATTTGGTTAGGTTTTTTTAAGGGGGTTTAAGGTTTAAGGGGGTTTTTAGGTTTGGTTAAGGTTAGTTGGTTTGGTTGGGTTTAGGATTGGTTGGTTTTAAGGTTAGGTTTTGGTGGTTAGGTAGGATTAGGAGGATGGTTGGTTTGGGTTGGTTTTTGGGAGGTTTTAGGTTGGGTTTAAGGTTAGTTATTGGGTTGGTTTGGGTTTATTGGTTGGTTTGGGTTTAAGGTAAGGTTTTGGTTATTTGGTTTAGGTTTTTTTGGTTTTGGTAGGGGTTATTGGTTTGGTTTGGTTTTAATTTGGGGATTGGTTTAGGTTTAGGAATGGGGTTAGGATTTTAGGTAGGTTTTGGGATTTGGTTGGGTTTAGGTATTAGGAGGTTGGTTTTGGTTGGTTAGGTTTATTTTTTTGGGGGGGGTTTTTTAGGTTGGTAAGGTTAGGTTTTGGTTTAGGTTGGGTTTGGTAGGGGTTATTTTAGGTTGGGTTTTAGGTTAGGTTAGTTGGTTTGGTTTAGGGGGGGTTTTAAAGGGGTTTTGGTGGTGGGTTAGGTTGGGAGGTTGGGTTTTGGTTGGAGGTTTGGTTGGGATTGGTTGGTTGGTTGGTTTGGGAGGTTTGGGGGTAGGCGGTTGGTTGGTTAGGTTTTAGGTTTTAGGTTTGGATGGTTTTGGTTAGTTTTTGGTTTGGAAGGGTTGGTTTTGGGGTAGGTTAAGGGAGGGTATTTTGGTAGGGTTTGGAGGGGTTAGGTGGTTTGGGTGGTTTGGGGGGGAGGGGTTGGTTTTTATGGATTAGGTTGGTTGGTTGGTTTGGGGGTTTTGTGGGGTTAGGTAGGGGTGGGGTTTTGGTTGGGGTTTAGGTTTAGGTTGGAGTTAGGAGGTTGTTAGGTTTGGGGGGGTTGGGTTGGGGGGGTTTGGGGGGGTTTGGGGGTGGAGGTTGGGGTTGGTTGGGTTTGGGTTGGTGGGGTTTGGTGGGGGTGGGGTTGGGGTGGGGTTGGGGGGTTAGGTTTGGTAGGAGGGGAGGTTGGGGTTTAGGTTAGGGGAGGGAAATGGGGGGTTTTTTGGGGGAGGAGGTTTGTTTTTTATTAATTTAGGTTTTAAAATTTAGAAAATTTAGGTTTTTTTAGTTAGGTTTTATTTGGGGTTTTGGTGGTTTAGGTTGGTTATGGTAGGAGGTTTTAGGTTAGGAGGTTGGTTTAGGGGGTTATTATTAGGTTGGGTTTAGGAGGTTGGTAAGGAGGAAGGAGGTTGGTTAGGTTTTTAGGTTATGGAGGTTGGTAGGCGGGAAATTTGGTTAGTTGCGTTTCCTCAGAAAGTATATTATTATTTTTATGGGGGCGCAAACCTACGTTAAACGCCGTGCATGGGAAGGGGGATGGGGAATTAATTTAAAATTCGGGAACTGGGCCGGACCCAAATTCCCCAATCAGCCCTTTTACCCGCTCGGTTTCCCCTTGGGGGGGTCGTGCATGTAAAAAAAAAAACTAAAGGGATTGGAGGCTTCAGCTAAAGGTTGGGAGCCTTGATCCACCGCCGGTGGTCACTCTACAAGAGGTGGAGGCCTGATTCACCTCCGTGTGGCCCGGTGGCCGGTGTCGGGTGGCTGGTGGCTAAAGCCCCCGTTTAAACCCCGGAGTGCCCGGGTTCGTTTCCCCGGGGGGGGAAACATTTCGACCTTTTCCCTTAAACCCCTTTTGCCTGTTCACCTAGCCAAATAGGACCGGGGTGTTAGTCGACTGGTTGGGCGCTCCTGGGGACAAGATTAAGGACCCTAATGGAAATAAGTTAGACGTCCTCGATGACGAAAGACTTTCGGGGTTATCCTGGGGGGCTAACCCGGTGTTAAAATCCGAACGAATTTATCTCCCTCTTATCTTATACTCAAAAACAAAGGGTGACGCGAGACGACGCGCCCCCCATCTGAAAGTGACAATCACCAGTTTAGAGTGACCCTTTTTTTGGGGTCCCAGACTTGTGTATGTCTGGGTCATGAGGCGGAGTTTGCTGTTTTGGTGGGCGTTCAATGGTTTTTGTCTATGGTGGTCGTTCAAGGGGTAGTTCATCTGGGCGTTCACTGGTGGTTTTAGGGTAGGATTACATGGGTAATCTACTGGATTTTTCCCGTTCAGCCAATCAGTGAAAAGGATTTTTTCCCATGAATATTCTCCAGCCAAAACACGGGGACCATTCGGGCCCGGGCCAAAAAAGCCAAAAAAAAAATGTTTTCTCTTTTGTCATCGAGGGCACGATGCAATATTGACACACACACACACCCCACACACACACCAACACACACACACACACACACACCACACCACACACCACACACACACACACACACAGTTCCCCCCCAAAGAGATTAGTGCGAACTGGAGGACGGCGATGAAAAGGGGGGGCAGCAATGGAAAAGGGAAAACCCTACAGGGGGGCGCAAGAGCGGGTGTAAAGGGGTATACAGTGGGCGCTTTTCGGCGGGGCCCCAAAGGGGTCGTTCTAGGCCAGTGCTTTTTTGATATATGGAAGACATGAGGGAAGGGAAATAAAATCTAAGGTCCCGTTCGAGAGACGTGAATTGATGAGAAAATTAAATCGGACGAGGGGGCAGGCTGCAAAGAGCCCCGGACGGTGGACATGTGGTCCAAACTGGCTTCTCGAATTCAACCCACCCAAATGCAAAGTCATGAAGTTTGGGGGGGAGGGCAAAAAAGACCGCAAAGGTATGGGCTAGGGGGACAAAGACTACAACCTCACTCGGGGAAAAAAGACCTTTGGGGGGGGCCATAACACCGGACATCCCCGGAGGCACCATAAACCAAATAACTGCTCACTTTACGGGCCCCGGGGCAAACCTAGAAGCGCCCCAAACCCTTAAAAAGGAATCGTTCAAGACACTGTACACTTTTATTTAGGCCATACTGGAGTATGAGCACCATCGGAACCCACCCTGGTCAAGCACGTCAAGAATTAGGGGGAAAGTTCAAGGTTTGAAAACAAGGTGCCCCCAGAGTAAAAGGGAAGGGTCGTTGGGGAAATTTAAGGAAATGGGACGACGCACGGGGACAAAGGTCGGGGAGAATGAAAACGAATACAAGATATGGGGGGAATAGACAAGGGGGGACAAAAAAGGATTTTCCAGAGGGGGGACACAGGGACAAGGGGTACAACTGGAAGGAAAGACTAAAGGGGTACGGGACTTGCATTTGGGGGGCCGACATGCAACGTTAGGAAGTATTTCTTCAGTCATAGAGTTGTCGCAAGTGGAATCCTAGAAAATGAGTGTGGGGAAGGAACCTACATATTTTAAAAGAAGAGGTTGACAAAGCTCCGGAAAGAGAGAGAGGGGACCCAGTACGATCATGAGAGGCGGGGCCCGGGAGGGGGTTCGACCCCTCAACCACAATTGGGTGAGTACAATTGGGTGGTACACAAACACACACACGCCCACACACACAAAACACACCCACACACCACCACACACCACCTGGCGTGTTTAACACGTCAAGAAATTCGGAAAAAGCAAAGTTTTTGACAAGGTTAGTCCAGAGCAAAGGGGGAATGCCCTACGAAAAAGGGTTTAAAGGAAAAATGGGCCTGACATACTGGGGACAGGGGGGTTAGGGAAGACATGATAACAACATACAAAAACGGGAATAGAAAGGTGGCGGGGACGGATGTTCCAGAGTGGGCACAAAACAAGGGGTCACAATTGGCATTGAAACTAATGAATCAAAGAGATGTTTGGAAATATTTCTTTAGTCATAAATTTTTCAGGAAGGGAAAAAGTCTGGGAAGTGATGTAGCAGAGGCAAGAACCATACTAGTTTGAAGATCAGGGTTGAAAAGTCATGGGCAGGGAAAAGGACTAGTAGTGACATGAAAAGGGGAGGGCCCCGGAGCATGTCTTTATCCCCGCAACAACAAATAAAAACATAAAACATAAGAAAATAAGAACGAAGGAACATGCAAAGGCCCTGGCCCATGCGAGGGGAGGTCCAACCCCCCCGGGCCCAAGCCATGCACCCAACCCAGTAGGTCAGGTCACATTGACTTAAGGGAAGAAACGGCAACGACCTTTAGCAAAGCTTTAGGGCTAACCCACCCACCCAATCTACTCTGTATTTTTCCAACCTATTTTTTAAGTACACAACGTTTGGCCCTTAACGGTACTTGGGGGTTTGTTCCCCTCACCAAAACTCTATTACCAAACCGTACTTTCCCATATCCCCCCCCGAATTGAATTTTTCCAACTTAAAAAAATTTCTGCGATCCTGTCTAGGCTAGATATTTTCAGCACACTATTTACTCCCCTTTTTTATTCTGTCTTCCCCTTTTAAACCCCAAACAATTTCCCCCCCAATTTTAGTTTTCTAGAGTGCAGTTTAGGGCCCTTAGTCTATCCCCTAGGGGAAAGGTTTCTGATACATGGATCATCTTTTTCATCCCCCTTTTTAAAATTTTCCCCGAGAATTTATATCCATTTGTAATACGGTGACCAAAAATGTGCAGCAAATCAAAAGAGGCCTAACCGGATTTAGAGTTGAAGAAAAACCTGAGGACTCCCTTTTTTTACTTCTTTTATGAAGCCAAGGGTTCTTTTGTTTATTGGAACACTTATGCACTGTTGTTTGGTTTTAGATTACTGTACCCGAACTCCTAAAAACTTTTTCGCAATCCGTAAAATTAAATCTCATTTATTTAGTTTTATTGGATGGTTATTTTCCTGTCCCCCCAATTTTGAACTTTGAATTTTTCTATATTAAAATGCTTGCCATTCCCGCCAGCATCAGTCTATTTAAATCTTCCTGGAGTGCTCGAATGTCCTCGCAGAATGAATTTGACGGCCTATTTTGGGGTCACGGCAAAATTGCCCATGTCGCTTTTTATGCCCTCATCTATGTCGTTTTGTAATTGTGTACAGCGGGGGGCCCCAACACTGCCCCTGGGGAAACCCACCGCTCGTGACGCTTCCCCACTCTAAATTTCTCCCCATTTATGCAAACCTTTGTTTCCCTTTTTTTTGTAAACCCCCATCCTCATCCAGGAAAAAATTTTCTCCCCCTTTTTCCATGTGCTTTAATTTTCCTCAATAGTCTCTGATGGGGGCCCTGTAAAAACCCTTTCTGAAGTCCTTTATACACAATATCAATTTCTTTTCCATGATCAAACCTCCTCAAATACCTTAGTGAAAAAAGTTAAAAAAAATTCGAAAAGGGCCGGAAAACCCCCCTTTTTTAAAAACCATGGGGGAGATTTTTTGATTAATTTATGTTTTCAAGGTGGAAAGGAATGCCTCGGCAATTATTGATTCCAAATTTTTTCCCCCCCTATGGAGGTAGGTTTAAATTGGTCAAATTTTTCAAAGGGCTAAGGACCTGTCCCTTTTTTAAAAAGGGGTACCCACATTTCCCTTTTTCCCCCACTTATCTGGCCCCAATAATTTTTGTAGTAAAAATTTTGAAAAGATTAGAAAAAGGGTGTGCTAAGCCCTCTTTACATTCCTTTAGAACCCTTGCATACAGTTTTCGGGGCCCCGGGGGTTTGTTTTTTTTTTAAATTTTTCTATTTGCCTAAGGACCATGTCCACTTGCCCCCCTAATAGTGCACATTTTTATTTTCGCCCTTTGTTTACAAAATTTTATCATTACGGAATTTTCGCGGGTTTCCTCCTGGGGAAAAAACTGAGAGGAAGTATGTTTTTTAAAAACTACATTTTTCCTTATCATTTGTCATGGCTGCCCCGGGGGAATTTTGATTTGGGCCCTATCTTGTCCCTGATTTATTTCTGTATCCCTAAAAAGAATCCTTTTGGGTTAGTCTTCGATTCTCTTGCAACTTTAACCTAATAACTCTTTTTGCTTTTCAAATTTCCCCTTTTTTAAATTCTCTCTTTAACTATATATCGATTTTTTAATTGCCCCCTTTCCCCTTTTTTTTTCCTATATTTGCCCCTCTTTTGACCAATCGATATTTTTAAACTATTGTTCATCCATTTAGGATATTTTTTTTTGATCTGATTTCCCCCATTTGGAACTTAAATTTGGGCTGAGCAGCAGAACAGCCCTGGAAAGCATCATTGGGAACCATCCAAAAACCCACCTGAAACCCCCAGTCAGGTAATTTCCCCCTTCCCCGCCCACCTAAGTATTTTTTTAGTCCTAGAAATAAACCAAGCGAAAATCAGGGACGGAGACTTTTATTGCCATTATTAGGGGGAAATTCCCTGATTTGTTAAAACTGAGTGATTTTTGATCACCCTCCCCAAGCTCATCTTTAAACCCCAAGATTTTTAATTGTGTTTCCCCCCACTGGCCCAAAAACCAAGTCAAGGAGGGTTTTTTCCCCTAGTTTGGGTCTGTCACAAACTGTTTTTAAAAAAAAAAAATCCTGGGTCGTATCAAAAAAGTCACCCGACTTTTAATTTCCTGTCAAAAATTTCTCCAGTCCCAAACTGTCTTTAGTTGAAATTCCCTTACACAAAATTTCGTAAGTAAATGCCTTACAATTTTTTCCCATAAAGTTTTCTGCACTCCCTACAAGTTTTGGGGGCCTGTAAATCACACCCAAAATTATTTTTTTCTCGGCCCCGAGAAGCTGTAACCAAACAGATTCAGGGGTGACGCTTCTAATTTAATACCCTGTCTAACACAACAATTTAAATTGTCTCTGACATACACGCTACTCCACCCCCTTTTCCTTTGACCCTGTCAGTGGGGAAATAATTTATAGCCTTGTGTGACATTCAAGGGCACCCCTCTATCTTTCAATTGGCCAGGTCTCTGTTATACAATATATCTATTTTTCCCTGCACTTGCAATTAATCTTAGCTATCATCTTTTTCAACACTCTGCTTTAGTATAGTAAACCTTAAAGGGAGCTAGCCCCTTTGCTCCCTCTGTTTCCCCCCTTTTTTTTGTGACCTGTTATTGTCTTTTTATAACTTCAGTGAATGCCTTTTATAATTTACTGTTTCCAACCCTAGGTTCAACCGCTTGTTTTTCCCACACCACCCTACCTTATTTTCCCATCGTTTAAAATCATAGGCATTTCCCCAAGGGCCCCTTCTAATCAGTCTGCAAGGCTACCCCCCTGCCCCAAGAGATAAACCCCCCTCCCTTGATACTACAGTTTGCCAAAAAGTTGTTCCATTGTCAATGAAAGGGGTTTGCAAGTTCCTTGCATACTGTTACCCAGAAAATTTCAACCAATTGCCCCTAGACACCATTCATTTCCTACTCCCCTTCTGAAGATGCACAATGATTGGGATCCCCCCTTTTAATTTAAATAAAATCATAGCTGCCTGTATTTATCTAGCCTCTTCTCTCCTACCCTTTCCCCAATATCATTTCCCCAGCACTGAGACAGATAATGGGCTTGTTCCCCATTACCTGAATGATATTATCGTCTGTGCAATGTCCCAACACCATCCAGGGAAGCACACTCTATCTCTCATCTTTTATTCCCATTCAAAAAGCACGGTAAATATCTTTCCTGAAGCACCAACCCCAAGAATGCGTTACCTTCATAGCAGGGGGGTGTACCTTTCCTTCCTGGGCCCCTGAAGTAAAATTCTCCGGAGAACAGAGAACGATTTCCTACCTTCAGATCTTCACTTTAACTTTCCTTACTCTGATGCCCTCCCTTACGTGAAAACCCCACTTGTAGCCAGGGCTGGGCTGCACCCCACTGTGGGAGCCGTTTCCCTCCCCACCTCGCCTCCTCACAGTGAGAGACGACTGCACCCCACTGCAGAAGCCTCTTCCCCACATCTCCCAAACCCCCTCACACTCTCCCCAGGCCCCTTGAGGGGACCTTCAGCCTCCAAACTCCTCCTGGGAGCAAAACCCCTCCTTCAACTCTCCAAACCCCGTTTTTTTTAAAAAACTCAGAACAACAGCTTTTAACCGTCCACGCAATCCCCAAAGCAGCTCGGGGCGTGACCCCCGTCGACTGACAAAGGAACAAAAAGGGGAGTACAAATAGGGGAATACACACACGGAGAAAACTCAACTAAGGGGCATACCAAATACCAGTAGCATACCCGACCCCTGACAAACACAAGAGAAAGGCAGAAAAGAAAGAGAGGTTTTTCACAGATGCAAGGAGGAAAGAAGGCAAAGACAGGAGCGGAAACCCCGACTCGGAGGAAGAGCAAATAAACCCTCCCCCGAATCACCAAAGAAAGACCCAACCAGACAACCTACAATTTGCCCCAACCAAAACAAACTAATCCAAAACCCCCAAAACTAAACCCTTTCCCCATCCCTTAATCCAAACTCCCTCCCCCCCGGAAACTCCCCAAGTTCCCCCGCCAGGTCTCCTGCTCTCCTAACCTCAATGTTCTCCCCCAAACCCCAGTTTTGAAAAGAGTTTAAGGTTTGGGTTTTTTAAAACAGTGGAATAACAAATAAATATGAAAGGGCATGAAAAATCAAAGGGGACTCCCCCAAACCTCATAGCAGTCACAGAAACGAAACTCACTGGGATGATAACAGATGTAATCTTCCCACCCAGATATCAGATCCTGAGGAAAGATAAAGGGAGCAGAGGGGGAGGAGGAGTTGCACTGCTCACTGAAAACCAATGGGGATATGAAGAAATGGAAGGAATGGACGAAATGGGCAAAAGGGACTACATAGTAGGTACAATTCAGTCTGTGATGTTGCGCTGATGTACAACTCACCACAGAACTGCAGGAGGCCAAGAGAAGAATATGAAGAGAGCAACAGAGCAATGGTGGACACACTAGCTGAGGTGGCCAGAAGAGCTCACACGGGTAGAGCAAAGTTACTAGTTATCGGTGATTTCAATCACAAGGAGATTGATTGGGAAAACCTGATGGCACATGGGGGTCCTGAAACATGGAGAACCAAGATGATGGATATGGTAATGGGAAACCTCATGTATCAACATGATAGGGACACTACCAGGGAGAGACGTGAGGATGAATCAGCAAGACTGGACCTCAAGACTTGACTTAAGAAATCGTAATGACACGATTGCAAATAAGTTCACCATTGAGTGGCTCGGACATTGACAACATCACATATAAAAGGCCCCTTGGAGGTAGTGACCACGTGGTTCTGTGCTTTGAATACATAGTATAGTTACAAGTGGAGAGGGTTAACAGGAGTAGGATAGGAAAAGACAAACTACAAAAGAGAAGACTACACAGGCATGAGGAACTTCCTGCAGGAGGTTGAGTGGGAAAGAGAATTGGTGAGAAAATCAGTAAACGAAATGATGGATTATGTAACAACAAAATACAAGGAGGCAGAGGAAAGGTTTGTTCCCAAGGGCAAAAGAAATAATGGGAAGACCAGAACGAGCCCTTGGTTTACCCAAAGATGTAGGGAGGCAAAAACTAAGTGTGTTAGAGAATGAAAAATGTACAGAAGAGAAAGGACCCAGGAAAATAAAGAGATTAGCCGAAGAGCCAGAAACGAGTATGCACAGATAAGGAGGGAGGCCCAGCGACAGTATGAAACGACGTAGCATCAAAAGTCGAGTCTAACCCGAAGCTGTTGTATAGCCACATCAGAAGGATCCACTTCGAGGACAGCGTGAAACAAGCTTTTATGCCACAAGACGGGCAGAAAGCAGCAACTTCACTCTGGCTGTACCCTTCTCCAGAACATCACTCCATCTGAGATCATACATACCCAGGATGACTCGAGTATGGAACACATTTGTACAGCATAATGATGTCAACGAGATAAAGTCAGTTGATCAAATGAAAATGCTGGCCCACAGATGGCTCCAACTTCATCCTGTTCCCTATTTGTATGTCTCATAACAATAAAAATGCTTTCAAATGAGCTGATGTAGGTAACAGCTCTTAGCTTGCCAATAAAGTTAGGAATCCTTAACCTGTAAATAGCTTGTCAATAAAGCTAGGGATCCTTAACCTTGTCAAACCCTGTGTAAAAAAAAAAAAAAAAAAGAAAAAAGAAGACAACAGTCAAGGATCAGGTAATCAGGCTGAGGAAAGAAGGTGGGGAGTTCACAAGAAACGACCAAGAAATATGTGAGGAGCGCAATACGAGATTTAAAAAAGGATTTACAGTGGAGACAGAAAGGACTCTGGGAAGTCAGAACAGGGATATACCAACAAGGGATATACTAACAAGTGTTGAATGAAATACACACAACCGAGGAGGAGGTGAAGAAGCTGCTAAGTGACCTTGATACCTCAAAGTGGCAGGACCAGACTCCATCTCTCCTTGAGTCCTCAGAGAGGGAGCAGAGATGCTGTGTGTGCCACTAACAACAATTTTCAACACATCCAACTGGGCAAATAACTGAGGTATGGAAGACGGCAAATGTAGTCCCATTTTTAAGAAAGGAGACAAACACGAGGCACTAAACTATAGACCAGTGTCACTGACGTAGATAGTATACAAAGCCATGGAGAAGATTATCAGGAGGAGAGTGGTGGAGCACCTAGAACGGAACAAGCTGGTGCTAGGGAGGATAGAAGTAAGACAGGGAAACATGCACCAACAGGAAATACAGTCACAGAAACCCAAGGCAAACGGAAACCAAGCCTGTGCACATACTATGCACTCGGTATCTGCTGGCATGGGAAATCTGGAAAAACAGATGGGACGTGCAACTATGACCACCCTAGAAAATGCCATGCCCATATGACAACAGGAAAATGCAAACTCCCTTCCTGTAAGCATTTTCACCCTGAACTGTGTACCTCTTCAGTACAGGAAAGACTGTACTATAACTTAAATTGCCAGGCATACCATCTAAAGGGGACAAAAAGATACAAAACATCCAGGCCATGGGAAAACCTGGGTAGCCACAGCCACTCAAGAGGGAGAGGTTTTTTAGTGCCAGGAAGGAAAAAAACTGGCAGGAAATGGCAGAAATCGTACACCAAATCCAGTCATTCCTGGAGTGGAACCACAGTCGATGGCCTCCACTCCAAACCAACAGATACAGATACTAATGCCGGAAAAAAAATCCCCCCCCCCAGTACCAACAATACCACCAGTCCGATAACATTCTTCTTGGCAAATATACAGGGTCTAAAGCCAGCAACAAACAACAAAATACCTTTCATCCGTGGACTGCTTGCAGAGGCAAAAGCAATGTTCGCGGTTTTCACTGAGCCCCACATAAAGGATCATTTGGACAACGAAATATGGATCCCAGGTTACAACTATCAGATGTGACAGAGTAAAAGGGAAAAAAGGGGGAAATTTGGCCTGTACATTGCAGAGTCACTTTTTTTGCCAGAACTGCTAAATGCCTAAAAAAATGATGTAGTGGAAGTTTTAGCAGAAATTTCCCCCCAACATCTATACAAAAATTTGGCATTTTAACATATCACCTCAAAAAAAAAAAAAAAAATAACAAACCCCAACTTATAATTTCAATCACAAATTTAAGAATGAGACATACACCCCAAAATCTAAGACATTCACCTCCAACAAGACATACAATCATAACTAAGCATACACATCATAACTAAGACATACACCAAAACCTATATTTGACATTTGACAAAAAATATAAGACATAAGCAAAAAAAAAATTTCCATTCATGAGCATTCCAGAACTAAGTCAAAAACCCCCCAATAATACACAATCACTTTACTAAGTTCTGTTAAATTCATCAAAAAAAAAAATATTAATACAATTTACCCACCAAATTTATGTTATAATCATCAAAACATAAAATTGTTTTACACATTTTTTTTCTTAAACTGAATGTTCATACCACATTTATCATTTCTCACCTATGTTACATATACATTTCTCATCCCATATCCTGAAAATCCCTTTTTTATTCATCCGTATATCTCCTAGAGATATTTAATCCCGACGAACCATCATGACACTAGGAGCCAGAGTGTAGTAGGTGGTGTTGGAGTGGAAATGGTTGCTAATTGCTGATCGTGATTGTTGTGTGAATGTTTATAAAAATGAGTTTTTTCTGTGATCTTAGTGGTGGGGCCATAAAATCTGGTAATCGTCTTGGTTATAGAGGTCTTAGATATTGTGGGTACAACAGGTTAAAACAAGGTGGGTTGGGTGTGATGTTACTGACCACCAAGTAAACACAGATGGGAGTGTGACGTCACTGGAGGTGACCTCGCCGGTCCTGTGGGGTGTGACATCGTGTGTTGGTGGTAGTGAGGTGAGTGCGCTTAGATATTGTCAAATATGATTTTTTGTGTGAATGTTTATAAAAAATGAGTGTTTTCTGTGGTATTAGTGGTTTTTGAGGTAAGTGAATATGGGTGTTTGTTGTTGATGGTTGTCTTAGATTTATGTGTGTACAAGACATGTTTTCAGTTGATGCTGATCATGTACTAAGTGTTCGTGTATTAGGTTTGTGTTCATGTTTTTTTTTTTTTTTTTTTTTTTTTTTTGCGCCCATGGGGAGGGAGTTCTTGGTTATAATGATTTGAGGGGATTTCTATAAATTGGTGTTAGCTGGTGATGTTAAACTTAGTTTCTGGTGATTTTGACGGTGTTTTGGTAGTATTCAGTGGTGATTTGGTAGTAATCAGTAGTGCTTTGGGAGTATTCGGAGGTGTTTGATGATGTTTTTGAAGGTGTTCAAATGATGTGCAGAGTATTTTTTGAAGATGTTCAGTGGTGTTTTGGTGTTGTTCAGAGTTGGTTCAAAGTTAGTTAATGTATTAGTTATGGTAATGTCTCATGTCATAAGTGTATGAGCTTTTTTTTTTTTTTTTTTTTTGTGCTGATGTTGTAAAGTCTGGAGAATGAGGGAGGAGTTTGGTGGATGAGATGTAATTTCGGTTAATGAAATGTGTAAGTGTGAATGAGAATGTAAATTGGTGGGTGAGTTAGAGAAGACAAAATGTTATGTGATCTTAGTAAAAGTATAGATAGTTTTAGTGATCTTCGTTATGATGATGCTTTAAGAGAATGTGTACAAAAATGTGTGATCTTAGTGGTGGGGTTATAGAATTTGGTAAACGTCTTGATTGTGGTGATCTTAGATATTGGAGATATAACAGGTTGAAACAAGGTGCTTGGGTGTGACATCGCTGATCGCCAAGTAAACACAGGATGGAGTGTGATGTCATGGGAGGTATCCCTATCTGTGCTGGTATGTGTTGGTGGTAGTGAGGGGAGTGTATTAGATATTGTATGGAGTTGGCGATTGTGATTTTTTGTGTGAATGTTTATAAAAATGAGTGTTTTCTGCGATCTTAGTGGTTTTGAGGTGAGTGGTCATTGATGATAGTTGATGGATGTCTTAGTTTTTTTTTTTTTTGTGTGTGTGTGTACATGTTATGTTTTCAGTTGGTGATGATCCTGTTGTAAGTGTTTCAGTGTTGTTTGGAAATGTTCAAGGGTGTTTTTCGTGAGTATTCAAATGATTTATGAGTGTTTTTTTTTTTTTTTTTTTGCGCTCATGTTATATAATAGTCTGAGATGAGTGGAATCGTCTTCGATATAGTGATTTGAGGGGATTTCTATAAAATGGGTGTTAGTTGGTCGTGTTGATCTTAGTTTCTGGTGATTTTTAGTGTTGTTTGGGCAGTATTCGGTGCTGTTTTGGTAGTATTCAGTGGTGTTTTGGGATTATTCAAAGGAGTTTGTTGATGTTTTTGAATGTGTTCAGATGATGTTTTTGGAGTAATAAAAGACAATTGATATTGTTTTTATTGTTGTACAAAGTAAGGTGTGGTGTGTGTGGGTGTGTTTGTGTTAGTTTTGGTAAAATGTCTCATGTCATAAGTGTATGAGTTTAATTTTTGTGATAATGTTGTAAAGTCTGGAGACTGAGGGAGTAGTATGGTGGATGAGTTGTAATTTAATGAAATATGTAAGTGTAGATAAATCAGAGATGATAAATCTTATTTGAGAGTATTCAAAACGATATTTTGGAAGTGCTTCAGTGTTGTTTGGAAATGTTCAAAGGTGTTTTTGAAGGTGTTCAAATGATGTGCAAGAGTATTTATGAAGGAGTTCTGGGAGTATTCAGTGGTGTTATGGGGCTATTCAAAGGAGTTTGATGATGTTTTTAAATGTGTTCCAATGATGTTTTTGGAGTTTTCAGTGGTAATTGATGGTGTTTTTTGGTGTTGCTCAAAGTAAAGTGAGTTGTCTGTGTGTTTTAGGTGGTCATAGAATTTTGTGAATATCTTGGATACAGTGATTTTAGTGGATTTGAGATGGGTGATGAGATGCATTTGTGGATGTGAAATGTGATTTTTGTGTTTGTTCTGAGACGGTGAGTTGGGAGACGGGTGAGTGGATGTGAAGAAATGTGGGTGAGATGGAGAGGGGTATGGGGAGGGTTGTATTAGAAATTTAATGAAATATGGAAGGATTTTACTGAAAATAAAGGTAATGGGTGAATATTTTAAAAGAAATTATAGAAGTGAAAAATTATGATATATTTGAAAAGAATGGAGGGTGTAGAAACATGTCGCAGTAGTTGGGTAGTGAGATGATTAGTTGTTGTGAGTATAATATCAGTTTATGTGGATACAAGGAGATGGGTATGGAGAGGATTTTAATAGAATTTTAGTAATGTAGGGAGGAATGTGTATTACATTTAAGATTCAGTAAAAAGAATGGGAAAAATTTGTATCGAAAGAGGAAAAATTGTGAATAAATTGGTAAGTGCTGAGGGTTGTGGATATTGTTGTCGAACTAGAGATACCAAAAAAGATGTTATAAGTGGGTGGTTGTTGTTGTGGGTGTTGTGGGTTGTGTGTGATGTGGGTTGTGGGTGTTTGTGGGATGTGGGTGTTGTGGGTTGTCGGCGTTGTTGTCGAACTAGAGATACCGAAAAAGAGGTGATTCTGTTGTAAGTGTTCGTGTGTGTTTGGATTGTGTTCATGTTTTTTTGCACTCATGTTATATCTTAGTTGGAGGTGAGTGTACTCATAGAAATTGGTAATTGTCTTGGTTATAGTGATTTGAGGGGATTTGTGTGAAAATGGGTGTTAGTCTGTGATGTTGATCTTAGTTTATGGTGATTTGGTGGAGTTTTGAGTGTATTCAGCAGTGTTTTAGTAGTATTCAGTGGTGTGTTTGGGAGTACTCAAATGGTGTTTGAGACTATTCAAAGGTGTTTTTGAAGGCGTTCAAATTATGTGCAAGAGTATTTATGAAGGTGTTCTGGGAGTATTCAGTGGTGATTTGGTGGTGTTCAAATGATGTTTTGAAGTAATCAAAGGTAATTGATGGAGTTTTTGGTGTTGTTCAAAGTAAAGTGTGGTGTGTGTTAGTTTTGGTAAAATGTCTCATGTCATAAGTGTATGAGTTAGTTTTTGTGATAATGTTGTAAAGTCTGGAGACTGAGGGAGTAGTATGGCGGATGAGTTGTAATTTAATGAAATATGTAAGTGTAGATAAATTAGAGATGTCAAATCTTATTTGGGAGTACTCAAAATGTTGTCTTGGAAGTGTTTCAGTGTTGTTTGGAAATGTTCAAAGGTATTTTTGTGAGTATTCAATGATTTATGAGAGTGTTCGAAGTAATCTGGGGGTTGTTCTGTAGTGAGATGATAAAGGTTGTCGATGAATATTTCATAAGAGGTATTGAGAAAAGTGTGTGTGTATGTGTGTGTGTGTGTGTGTGTGTGTGCGTGTGTGTGTGTGTGTGTGTGTGTGTGTGTGTGTGTGTGTGTGGGGTGTGTATGTGTGGGTATTAACTGTGGAAATTATTTAATTTCCGAGGCTATAGTGCCTAATAAGTGTTTAATGTGTTGATTTGGGCTAAAATGTATTTGTATTTTGAATAGAACCAACCGGGTTCGCCCTGCGCCTGCGCGGATGTGCGGGGGGGGGGGGGCAGGTCGACTCAGGGCAGGGCTTGGCGGAAGTGTTTTGAATGTAGTGAGCAGGCTGTGAAAACATGGGATCAGGAAATTGGCGTTCACTGCGGCCTAAGGATTAATGTAGGCCTCACTTCCTAATAGGAAGTGTCGTAACTGTTCATGGTGAAGAGTGAGGGAACGTGATTTATGTGACCACTGTAATAAAGTGGTAAAATGAGTGGATAATAGTAGGACCGGGGGTGACGGGTGCGCCGCCATGGAATGTGTCCAGGAGAAATTACCCGTGAGTTAATCCTCACTCATCGGTCTCAGATCTTAATGGAGTGACCTCTAATGTGTATAATAATTATGAGACATTAAATCGTCTTGTGAATTGTAATGTAATCATTGATAATAACACTATGTTAAGGAATCGTTGAAGCGATATGAACTGCCATTCCCAGAGTGTGTGTGCACATGTTTACTTCGTTGTTCCTGTCCCGAGGATAGTGAAGTTTTTATGGAGTTATGACTTCTAAACCGGGACAAACCAATGGATACCTCGTCCTGCTGGAATAAGAACCGTGTCGGTGTAGCAGGATATCGAAATGAGATGGTGAATGGAGGAAATAAGGAGCATCAATCACCCACAGCTACGTAACCTTTCTAGTTATAGCAGACTGATACTGGCCAGTTAGGTATGTTGTAATTGGATGGGTTATGGGTGATCCAGCTACATCAAGTGACCACCAGAGAATATCTGGTAAGTGGTGGGATTATGTACAAGTGTTTTTCCTTGATGGATATATCCATGTGTAACCTACCCCTCCCCCCTTCATTCAGTTACACTAATATAATCTATACAGTCCACAATTAATTAGTAGCTCTGTACTTGAGGGTGCTATCCAATTTATACTGGTCTCAGATAGATATGGATAAGACTGAGAGAGGGTCGAGGGGGCCACCTGCAGTGACCAGAGGTGGTTAAGTTTTCTCACATGTCTACACGGGGTGACTGCGGTAAACAACATAGTTGTTGTCTCCCAATGAGATTACTCGTATGTATGTAATGTTGAGTTACGTACAGATAACACCCCTAGCAAATTTTCCATATTAACTTCGTAATATGTAAAATTGTGTCTAGTGAATTTATCGAAAAGTGATTATAAGTTGTAAGTGTTGTGGTGACTTTTTCTGATGAAATTAGTTAAAACGAGAAAAATTGTGTGTTGTTGTGAGATGTTGGTGGGAGAGAGAGGGTTTGGGGGGCGGGGAGAAGGGGTAAGGAGAGAAGGTTACTTCGTGGGGAGTGACCTGAGATGTTATCTGAGATCGGTCAGATAAGATTCGCCAGACTTTTTCTGATGAAATAGTTAAAACGAGAAAAATATCTAGACTTGAGGAGAGTGAATCTTTTGTTGTATTTTGTAAAGAAATTGTGTATTGTTGTGGGTATTAACGAAAAAAAAATGTGGAATTATTTGGGTTATCCTGGGTTAAGAGTGAAAATGTGTAATGTTTTCCCTATGTTGTATATGACATGTGTAATACTGAGATGGTGACGACGAAGAAGATCCAGAACAAAATGCACAGAATTTCTTCAAGAGAAAAAGAATTACTCTATGTTGATTTTAGTCAATGAATTGTACCTTTTTTCAATGAATTTGTATTTTTTTGTTGTTGGATGTATATGAAATGTATATGAAATGTATTGGTTGTATAATAAATAAATATATGAAAATATTGTGTATTAGTGTTATCCTGCATTTTAAGTTAATGTTCGGTCGACAAGATTCAGCCTGTGTGTGTGTGAGAGGTCATCACGTGACGTCACTGACATAGGGGGAGTCCATTTGGTCGACAAGATTCAGCCTGTGTTTGTGAGGTCATCACGTGACGTCACTGACCGCCGAGTAAACACAGGTGGGGTGACGTAACACTTGTTCAGACCTGTAGTAAGAGAAAGTACCATACCCCTTAGGGGGAGTTCATTTGAATGCTTACCCCCAGAGGGGGGAATCAAAAAAACTTGATCCAAGGAGATGGAGTCTTTGTATTATTGATATCGAGAAAAACTTGATCCAAGGAGATGGAGGAGAAATACTTGGACATAGAGGGTAGAAGTGGATGATGGGAAGTGTAGGGGAGGGTGTTGATTCGAGGAGATCATAAGAAATTCGAAACCCCATAGGGGGGATCCAAAAAAAAATTGATCCAAGGAGATGGATGGATGGATATTGATATCGAGAAAAACTTGATCCAAGGAGATGGAGCAGAAATTTTGGGATGGGGGTGGCATAAGGGAGGGTGTTGATCCGAGGAGATCATAAGAAAATGAAATTCAAATAAAAAAATCGAAAAAAATTTGGGATAAGGGTGAAAGTGGGAAGGAGAACCTCAAAAACTTGATCCGAGGAAGTGGAGGAGAAATACTTGGACATAGAGGGTAGAAGTGGATGGTGGGAGGTGTGAGGGAGGGTGTTGATCCGAGGAGATGGAGCAGGAATATTTGGGGTGGAAGTGGATGGTGAGAGGGGTACCCATAGGGGGAAACCCAAAAACTTGATCCAAGGAGATGGAGAGCACAAGAAAATGAAATTCAAAAAAAAATGGAAAAAATTCGGGGAGCGGGGGCGATCCGGACGACGCTGCAGAAGGCGCTGCAGAAGGCACGGGCGCGGGCGGGCGTGGGGCGGGCGCGGCGCGGAAGGAGACCGCTCAGGAAAGGAGACCGCTCAGGAATAAGGCGCTCAGCCGCATACGGCGCTCTATAGAAATCATGACTACTGCTAATCAACAGGATATTACCCATTCTGGAGACCGTTGTAATGTGATGTTGACACGTCCTTCTCAACCCAACTTGTCTCGCCACAATTACTACCACTACTACTACTACTACTAGTACCACCACTACTAGTACCATTACTACTACTACTGCTACTACTACTACTAGTACTATTACTATTACTACTACTAGTATTATCACTACTACTGCTACCTACGCCACCTTCCACCTGACTCCTGCCACTATATATACACTTGTCTTAGTTTTCTCTGTATTAGGTCTGAGGAAGCCACTGGTGGCGATACGTTTCCTTTAATAAATGTCCTGAACTGTACATAAGTATCTTTTTCCACACTTTGTCGGTATCACCATACCA
>NC_069403.1:52650828-52658328 GCF_026875155.1 Cherax quadricarinatus
GCTGATCCACCACTGGTTGTATCACCCTGCTGATCTACCACTGGTTATATCACCCTGCTGATCCACCACTGTTGTATCACCCTGCTGATCCACCACTGTTGTATCACCCTGCTGATCCACCACTGGTTGTATCACCCTGCTGATCCACCACTGGTTGTATCACCCTGCTGATCCACCACTGGTTGTATCACCCTGCTGATCCACCACAGGTTGTATCACCCTGCTGATCTACCACTGGTTATATCACCCTGCTGATCTACCACTGGTTGTATCACCCTGCTGATCCACCACTGGTTGTATCACCCTGCTGATCCACCACTGGTTGTATCACCCTGCTGATCCACCACTGGTTGTATCACCCTGCTGTTCTACCACTGGTTGTATCACCCTGCTGATCCACCACTGGTTGTATCACCCTGCTGATCTACCACTGGTTATATCACCCTGCTGATCTACCACTGGTTTGTATCACCCTGCTGATCCTCCACTGGTTGTATCACCCTGCTGATCCACCACTGGTTGTATCACCCTGCTGATCCACCACTGGTTGTATCACCCTGCTGATCCACCACTGGTTGTATCACCCTGCTGATCCACCACTGGTTGTATCACCCTGCTGATCCACCACTGGTTGTATCACCCTGCTGATCTACCACTGGTTATATCACCCTGCTGATCTACCACTGGTTGTATCACCCTGCTGATCCACCACTGGTTGTATCACCCTGCTGATCCACCACTGGTTGTATCACCCTGCTGATCCACCACTGGTTGTATCACCCTGCTGTTCTACCACTGGTTGTATCACCCTGCTGATCCACCACTGGTTGTATCACCCTGCTGATCCACCACTGGTTGTATCACCCTGCTGATCCACCACTGGTTGTATTACCCTGCTGATCCACCACTGGTTGTATTACCCTGCCGATCCACCACTGGTTGTATCACCCTGCTGATCTACCACTGGTTGTATCACCCTGCTGATCCACCACTGTTTGTATCACCCTGCTGATCCACCACTGGTTGTATCACCCTGCTGATCCACCACTGGTTGTATCACCCTGCTGATCCACCACTGGTTGTATCACCCTGCTGATCCACCACTGGTTGTATCACCCTGCTGATCCACCACTGGTTGTATCACCCTGCTGATCCACCACTGGTTGTATCACCCTGCTGATCCACCACTGGTTGTATCTCCCTGCTGATCCACCACTGGTTGTATCAACCCTGCTGATCCACCACTGGTTGTATCACCCTGCTGATCCACCACTGATTGTATCACCCTGCTGATCTACCACTGGTTATATCACCCTGCTGATCTACCACTGGTTGTATCACCCTGCTGAATCCACCACTGGTTGTATCACCCTGCTGATCCACCAACTGGTTGTATCACCCTGCTGATCCACCACTGGTTGTATCACCCTGCTGATCTACCACTGGTTTATATCACCCTGCTGATCCACCACTGGTTGTATCACCCTGCTGATCCACCACTGGTTTGTATCACCCTGCTGATCCACCACTGGTTGTATCACCCTGCTGATCCACCACTGGTTGTATCACCCTGCTGATCCACCACTGGTTGTATCACCCTGCTGAATCCACCACTGGTTGTATCACCCTGCTGATCTACCACTGGTTATATCACCCTGCTGATCTACCACTGGTTGTATCACCCTGCTGATCCACCACTGGTTGTATCACCCTGCTGATCCACCACTGGTTGTATCACCCTGCTGATCCACCACTGGTTGTATTACCCTGCTGATCCACCACTGGTTGTATTACCCTGCCGATCCACCACTGGTTGTATCACCCTGCTGATCTACCACTGGTTGTATCACCCTGCTGATCCACCACTGGTTGTATCACCCTGCTGATCTACCACTGGTTATATCACCCTGCTGATCTACCACTGGTTGTATCACCCTGCTGATCCACCACTGGTTGTATTACCCTGCTGATCCACCACTGGTTGTATTACCCTGCCGATCCACCACTGGTTGTATCACCCTGCTGATCTACCACTGGTTGTATTACCCTGCCGATCCACCACTGGTTGTATCACCCTGCTGATCTACCACTGGTTATATCACCCTGCTGATCCACCACTGGTTGTATTACCCTGCCGATCCACCACTGGTTGTATCACCCTGCTGATCCACCACTGGTTGTATTACCCTGCCGATCCACCACTGGTTGTATCACCCTGCTGATCCACCACTGGTTGTATCACCCTGCTGATCTACCACTGGTTATATCACCCTGCTGATCCACCACTGGTTGTATCACCCTGCTGATCCACCACTGGTTGTATTACCCTGCTGATCCACCACTGGTTGTATCACCCTGCTGATCCACCACTGGTTGTATTACCCCTGCCGATCCACCACTGGTTTGTATCACCCTGCTGATCTACCACTGGTTGTATCACCCTGCTGATCCACCACTGGTTGTATCACCCTGCTGATCTACCACTGGTTATATCACCCTGCTGATCTACCACTGGTTGTATCACCCTGCTGATCCACCACTGGTTGTATCACCCTGCTGATCTACCACTGGTTGTATCACCCTGCTGATCTACCACTGGTTGTATCACCCTGCTGATCTACCACTGGTTGTATCACCCTGCTGATCTACCACTGTTGTATCCCCCTGCTGATCTACCACTGGTTGTATCACCCTGCTGATCTACCACTGGTTGTATCACCCTGCTGATCTACCACTGGTTGTATCACCTTGCTGTTCTACCACTGGTTGTATCACCCTGCTGTTCTACCACTTAACAATCACTCCTGCTGATCTCCCACTTAACAATCACTCCTGCTGATCTACCACTTAACAATCACCCCTGCTGATCTACCACTTAACAATCACCCCTGCTGATCTACCACTTAACAATCACCCCTGCTGATCTACCGCTTAACAATCACCCCTGCTGATCTACCACTTAACAATCACCTCTGCTGATCTACCACTTATTATACCTTGGAATTGGAGGAGGGAAGAGGAGTGCAAGAGCTTCCTCTCGCCTCACTAAACTTCACTTCCCTCATTCAAACTCCACTTTCGACATTTAAACTCCACTTTCCTCACCTAAATTTCACTCTCCTGAATTCGACTCTACTTTTCTCAGTTAAAACCCACTTTGCTTACTTAAACTCCACTTAACTGTACAGAAGAATATGACAAAACGATACGTAAGTGCATACACCTGTTTATCACACCAACAATGAGAACATAAAACATACAGAACTATCATTAATTACCTCACTTAGATACTTAGACAAAGTTACTTACAGAGAAATAGTACATCGCTAACGAGGGTCGTTACAGTGATGTGTCATCACTAAGAGAAGTGGGATTTCAAAATATACAGACATTGTGTGTCTACAAGTGCCTACTGCAATTCACTAAGTCCTCCCTTCCCTCACTGGTTACAGAAGTGGCTTCACTCCATGAAGTAGGTTTCACAAGGTCAGCCACCTCAATGATGGTTGAGGACCCTCTGTTCCCAGCTGTTATCTCCCCTAAAATGAAGGAACAAGGTATTCCCTCATATCAGGTAGGGAGACCAGTACTGGCTTCCACCATCACAAGGCTCGAGTCAATGTCACTCCTGGCGCTGAATGACCCACACGGATTAAGCATTTCATTAAATGCACAGCAACATTCCATGTAATGAATGCTTCACAGAACTTGCCCAAGGTTGCTGGCTGCTTGTGGCGGAACTAAGGTGAGGCAGTGTCAGGCAGGTGATACAGTACTCACCTACTTGTAGCTTCAAGGGTCGATCTTGGTGGCCGTTACTGAGTTCACTCTGTCCTGTCTGCTTGAACTCTATCTTACCTAGTCTTAAAACTATGTTTGATACATCCCTCTTTACCACTTGTTAATATAATTGTAATAATAATAATAATAAATATAATAATAATAATAATAATAATAATAATAATAATAATAATAATAATAATAATAATAATAATAAAAATAATAACAGAAAAAGAAACAATAATAACAGTAACAACAACAACAACAACAACAACAACAACAACAACAACAACACACAACAACAACAACAACAACAACAACAACAACAACAACAACACAATGACCAGCCAATTTCCTCTACGAGAGTTTGTGTTGCAGTGTTGTATGACCCTTGTGGGTTTAGCTCTTACTTTTGATTGTAATAATAATAATAATAATAATAATAATAATAATAATAATAATAATACAAGACAGTGTTCCTTGGCTCCGATGACAAGCCTGTTGATCTTAGGAACTGAATCTACTCCTCCCTTTCCTCATATCAAACCTGATTTCCTCCCCCCTCCATCCTCCAGGCGCTGTATGACCCCCTGCGGCTTTAACGCTTCTTCCTGAGTATACCAGTGCTGACACACCTAGCTTCAACTCGCGGTGCTAGAAGCAACAGCTTGATTGATCAAGGTCGTCACTTCGAAGAGAATGGAAATCATGTAAGCTGCAAATAAGTGTACATATGTGTGACCTTGAGTCAAGAACATAAGTGTAAATTTAGCACAGGCACAGTAATTAAGGTTTCTAACATATCATTCGACTAACACCTGCGGTACCTGATTCCCCGGCAGAAAAATAATTAACGCGGATGCACACTCAATCAGAACATATTATAGGAAGGAGGCGCTACCAATCAGAATATTATAGGAAGGATGAGCTACCAATCCACTTCTGATCCGCTTCAAGTCTTCAGTGCTGATATTTAAAAGCGCTTGAAAATTATGCCGCACTCTGCGCTATTTCCTTAGGGTAGATGATGCCAGGGTTGTGCAATACGGGGCCACCTTTACCTTGTCGCTAAGTGACCGCAATTCGTGTAGCTGAAATTCAGAGACAAGTCTGTCTTACTGGAGGAAGTGAGAGGCATGACTGACCACCGGTGAGAGACAGAGAGAAGAAACTCACTTCTATACCTGCTAAAACTAATTCATAACTGGACTAAATATGTGAGGGAACAGACAGCATCACTGATGTGTGTTATATTTGCTAAATATAGACGGGAAAAGAGAGGAAGGCCGAACGAGAGACAGCAAGCAAAATATCACATACATATTTAAATATACCACAGGGGTTAAACCGAGACAAACTCTTCGCAAGTAACACATACACTCACATACATAGCAAACTTTAAACGACATCTAAGTCCGCACTGAACTTTTATCAAGTTGCAGCTGAAGGAAAACAAATAAAGTTGCCTAAAGTTTCTTCTTACAAGTTCGGGTTATTTGTAAACTGTCCCTCTCACGGTATCGTGACTTTTATTCGTCTAAGATAAATAACAGAGATCCGTCACTGACCTTATGTGAATCACTACTGAAGAAAGCGGCGAGGGAGGAGTGTCTGTGGTGTTGTCAAGTGAACACGACTGTCTGTCTAGCGAACCCGAGACTGTCCATCGAACCCGGCTGTCGGTCTTTTCGGGGAGCCCGACTATCCGTTTGTCCGGCTAACCCGGCTGTCGGTCTGTTCCGGGGAGCCCGACTGTCCGTTTGTCTGGCTAACCCGACTGTCTATTTATGCAGTGAATTAAACTGCCCGTCAGACCAAGGTGTCGAACCTGAGAATCGAACTCTTTAGTGGCGACTGCGAACTGGCTCAATTTTTCTAATCACAAGAGTCACAGAGAGCAGCGGGAACGTGATGAAGATCAGTGATAAGAACGAGAGCCGGGTACTGTAGCACACTTAGTTAAGACACTCAACAGATTCTCTATTATCAGGGAGGTTTTAAAGTTGGTGAGCGACTAATGAGAGAGCTTGCTCTAAGCCACGCTCACCTCAAGACACGCCCCAGCCTCAAGCCACGCCCAGCCACATTTCCCAAACTGGATGTGTTGTGAGGGTGTTTGTGTGTGTGTGTGTGCGCAGTAGAATAATTTCCCCCTCTACCCCTCCCTCCTCCATCAGCTGGCCAGAAAATCACTTGCTACTGGTTGCACCATCAACTGCACTTCAGCCAAGGATTGACAGACGGACACACACACACACACACACACACACACCACACACACAAACACAACACACACACACCACACACACACACACACACACACACACACACACACACACACACACACACACACACACACACATACATACACACATAGTGAAGAGGCGAGGCCAGGAGCTTGGACTCGGCCCCTGCAACCTCAACTAGGTGAGTACACACACACACACACACACACACACACACACGAAGTGTCCCTGTTTGCAGATGACGTGAAGTTGATGAGAAGAATTCATTCGATCGAAGACCAGGCAGAACTACTAAGGGATCTGGACAGGCTGCAGACCTGGTCTAGCAATTATCTCCTGGAGTTCAACCCCACCAAGTGCAAAGTCATGAAGATTGGGGAAGAGCAAAGAAGACCGCAGACGGAGTACAGTCTAGGGGGCCAGAGACTACAAACCTCGCTCAAGGAAAAAGATCTTGGGGTGAGTATAACACCAGGCACATCTCCTGAAGCGCACATCAACCAAATAACTGCTGCAGCATATGGGCGCCTAGCAAACCTCAGAACAGCATTCCGACATCTTAATAAGGACCCTGTACACCGTCTACATTAGGCCCATATTGGAGTATCCGGCACCAGTTTGGAACCCACACCTAGCCAAGCACATAAAGAAACTAGAGAAAGTGCAAAGGTTTGCCACAAGACTAGTCCCAGAGCTAAGAGGTATGTCCTACGAGGAGAGGTTAAGGGAAATCAACCTGACGACACTGGAGGACAGGAGAGTTAGGGGGGACATGATAACGACTTACAAAATACTGAGAGGAATTGACAAGGTGGACAAAGACAGGATGTTCCAGAGACTGAGCACAGCAACAAGGGGACACAGTTGGAAGCTGAAGACACAGATGAATCACAGGGATGTTAGAAAGTATTTCTTCAGCCACAGAGTAGTCAGGAAGTGAATTAGTTTGGGAAGAGATGTAGTGGAGGCAGGATCCATACATAGCTTTAAGCAGAGGTACGATAAAGCTCATGGTTCAGGGAGAGTGACCTAATGGCGAACAGTGAAGAGGCGGGGCCAGGAGCTTGGACTCGACCCCTGCAACCTCAACTAGGTGGAGGTGAGTACACACACACACACACACACACCACACACACACACACCGCAGAGTACAGCCTAAGAGGTCAAAGACTGCAAAACTCACTCAAGGAAAAGGATTTTGAGGTGTTGGGGTGAGCATCATACCGAGCACATCTTCTGAGACGCACATCAACCAAATAACTGCTGCATACGGGAGCCTGGAAAACTTGAGAATAGGGTTTCGAGATCTAAATAATGAAATTATTCAAGACACTGTACACCATGTACGTCAGGCACATATTGGAGTATGCAGCACCAGTATGGAACCCACTCCTGGTTAAACACGTCAAGAAATTAGAGAAAATGCAAAGGTTTGCAACAAAACTAGTCCCTAAGCTGAGGGGTAGGCTCTACG
>NC_069403.1:52660828-52710678 GCF_026875155.1 Cherax quadricarinatus
TAGACTGTCTCTAGCTGTAATTAGGGGGTCACTCTTCGGCTTTCAGAATTAGATAAAAGCAGCATTTTATGGCTTTTAATAGAAATTTTGAGGTAGCGGCATATAGGCAAAGCATTAGTGTATTTATTTTTGAACATAATTTTAAACTGCATAAGGCGTTTATATTATAGTGGAACCAAGAGATCGCGGTACTTATACAATACATATTAGATACATACGTGGAAATAAGAATTGTTACATAAAAATATGCATGCACACTTGGGGCTGAAACAGCACTGTTGTTAGGCACTTGAAGCTGTAGCACTCACACACACAAACTCACACACACACACACTCACACAGCACAACACATATATATGCCACACACACACCACACACAACACACACTCACACTATAAACACACACATAAACACACATCACACACACACACATACAGACACCACACACACACACATATATAGACCACACACACAACACATCATATTCAGGATTGTACACCTTCCTGTGAAGTGACCTATAACCCTTCCTTTCCCCCCCATCTACTCTCTCCTCTCCTCTACTCTCTCTTCTCTCTCTCTCTCTCTCTCTTCTCTCTCTCTATCTTCTCTCTCTCTCTCTCTCTCTTCTCTCTCTCTCTTCTTCTCTCTCTCTCTCTTTTCTCTCTCCCCCTTTCTCTCCATCCTCTCTCTCATCCTCTCTTCATCCTCTATTCCCTCTCTCTCTTCCTTTCACTCTTTCTCATCTCTATTCCTTTCACCTCTCACTCTTTCCTCTCTTCCTCTCTTACTCTCTCTCTTCCTCTCTTTACTCTCTCTCTTCCTCTTCTTTTTTCTCTCTCTCTCTCCCTTGTCACTCCCCCCTCTCTCTTACCTTTTCCCTCTTCACTTTCTCCCCCTTTTTCCTTTCTTTTCCACTCCTTTCTAGGCTCCCCTTCTCTCTCCCCCTATCTCATCACTCTCTCCCACTTTTTCTTTTTCTCTTTCTCTCTTTCATTAAAAAAAATACTTGGTTGGGACTCGCAGGAATCAGCGATCAGATGACAATAGTACTCGGTACGGAGAAGGATTGGTGGAAACAGTGGAAAAGGATAGAGCAAGAATGGGATGAGAATATTGGGGGGAGAGCTTTCTGTAAATATGGAGAGAAAGAAAGAGCTCTCTGTGAATGGGGAAAAGAGGTTGGTGAAGGAGTCGAAGAACTTGGGAGGCACAAGTCGAACTGCAGTAGCCAGGGTAAAGGTCGTTTAGATTTGAGGTAAACAGGCTGGAAGAAAGGTCTCAGGGGTAGTGACATGAGACAGACACTCCATACGATGATGGAGAGGCTGAACTGGAAGGAAGGAGATATGAATTATGCTAAGGTCATATCAGCCTGCAAAGAAGGGCCAGGGATTGGAGGCTAAGAACAGATGGGTGCAGGGATGGATGAGGGAGTTAGGTCGAATGCTGAGGCACAACCATGCTACAAGAGCCACTGGAAAAAATCATATGGAGAAAATGACCACATACAGACAGGAACCAGAGTCACAGAGGAAGAGGCAATGGGTTTAGGAGAGTAAGGCTAAATCGTGATTATCATGGGCCTTCGGAGAGAGGAGGAAAGGACACACCACTGAACGACGGCAGGATGAAAGAAAGGAGATTGAGAAATCATTACGGAAATAGGGGGAGAAGACATGAGAGATTGTAAATTTTCGAGAATAGGGGTGGTACTTGTAGGGAGAAAAACACGGACCCGATCACGCTGATTCTCAGGACAGAAACAGTGCGGAACAGGATCCTCCAGTGAAACCACGGTTGAAAAGTTCGGAAGAGTACAAGAAGGTGTTCCTAGACAGAGACAGAACACAAACAGAGAGAAAGCAGCTGAGGGACGAGGACAAAAAAGCGAAAGGGAGCTAGGTAAGGATGGACAAGTGATGGAACACCAGCAGAGGTCAGTCAGAACAGACAGAGCAGCAAGGGCAAGGCACACACACAACCTATCCTCAGATCCCCACAACCTATCACACCATCCCAACACACAATTACAATCCATACCACAGCTTCCACACAACCCCCCCCCAACATGAATCACCAGTATGCTAACCAGGTCTCCACACCACAGGCCCCCCAAACCACTGTGTTGGAAAGGAAACATGAAGGTATGGTACACAAACGCTGATGGAATAACAACAAAGGTGGGAGGCAGTGGACGAAAACGAGGTCAAAGGCGGCATCTCAGACATCATAGCGATCACAGAAACCAAGCTTACAGGTGATAACAGATGCCATCTTTCCAGCGGCGATACCAGATCCTGAGAAAAGGACAGAAGGAACAGGGGGGGAGGAGGAGTGGCATTGCCTGATTCAAAACCGATGGAATTTTGTTCGATTGAGTGAAAGAGGAGACAGCGGAGTGAAAGTGATTACATAGCGGGAACGATTCACTATGGTGATGTCCCAAAGGTGATTATTGCATGTTGTATAACCCACCACAGAAACAGCAGGAGCCAAGGCAAGAGTATGACGAGGAGCTATTAGAGCGATGTTGACACATGGCTGCAGTGGCCAGAAGAGCTCATGCATGCATGGGCGACTTTAACCACAAGGACGATCGAATGGGAGAACTTGGAGCCAAATGGGGCAAGATAACATGGAGGGCTAAGACTGAATGGAACCAGGTTGGACTGGAAAATTTAATGTACCAACACGTAAGGGACACTTACAAGAGAGAGAGGAGAGGTTGCACCAGCAAGACTGACTTAGTATTCTACCTTGAGTAGTGCAGATATTGAGGAACATCACATATTAAAGACCCTTGGGGCCAGCGTTCATGTGTGTTTGAGCTATCGAATACAGAGTAGAGATAAATGTGGAGGGGGAAGCAGGAAGGCAGGGACAATGGAAACCAAAACTACAGGATAAGGGGACTACACATGTATGAGGAACTTCCTGAATCAGGTTTCAGTGGGACAGAGGAACTGGCAGGGAAGCCATGTTAATGAGATGATGGAATATGTAGCAACAAAGTGCAAGGAGGCTGAGAGGATGAGGTTTGATAACCAAGGGTAATCAGGATTAATGAAAAAGCCAGGATGAGCCACTGGTTCCAACCCAAGATGCAAGGAGGGCAAAACCAAGTGTTGATTGGGAATGAAGAAATATTAGAAGGCAAAGGACCCAGAGAGATTAGGAGAGCAGTCGTTAGAGCCAGAAAACGAAAATGCACAGATAAGGAAGGGCAGGCCAACGTCAATATGAAAACGACATAGCAGCCAAAAAAACCCAAATCTGACCCAAACGTTTACGCCACTGGAAGAAAACAACCAAAAGGGACCAGGTAACAGCAAAGGGAAAGGAAGGAGGAGAGACAACAAGAATTGACCGTAAAAGTATGTGAGGAACTCAACAAAATTCAAAGAAGTGTTCACAGGGGGAGACAAAGGGGCTCCAGAAAGACGGAGGGGTGGGGTAACCACCATTTTGCGGGACCAGTACACACAACCGAGGAAGAATGAAGAGGCTTCTGAAGCGATACCTAAAAGGGAAAAAGGGGCCAGATAACATTCCCCAGGGGTCCGAAGAGGGACAGAGGCGCTATGGTACCCTAACAAAAATATTCAATACATCTATCGAAACGGGGAATTGCCTGAGGCAGGAAGACAAAAAAGTGGCCCATCTTTAAAAAAGGACAACATAAGCAAAACACAGACAGTGCACTGACGTATAGCTGCAAAATATGGAAAAGATTGTCAGGAGAAGAGGGTGAAACATCTGAAAGGAAGATCTCTCACCAGCACCAACATGGTTTCAGAAGGGGAAACCCTGTTCACAAACATACTGGAGTTCTATGACAGGTGACAGCATAAGACAAAGAGAGGGGGGTGGGTGGTTGTTTTCTTGGACGCAAGGGTTTTTGACACAGTACCACAAAAGAGATTGGTGCAAAAACTGGGGCCCCAAGCGGGAAAACAGGGAAGGCACTGAAAAAGGATCAGGAAATTTTGTCAGGAAGACAGCAGCGGTAATGGTATGGCGAGGTGTCAGGTGGGACCCCGGGCCAGCGGGGTCCCACGGGGTTTATCCTAGGACCCGTGGTGTTTTTTATTTTTAACGACATGACGGGAAAAAAATAAATCCCCAGGGGTCCCGTTTGCGATACGTGAAGTTTAGAAAAAAGTTCATTCGATCGAAGACCCGGCAAAAACAAAGGATCTGACAGGTGCAGACCTGTCCAACAACTGGCCCTGGAGTTCAATCCCACCAAAATGCAAAATCATGGGATTGGGGGGAAGGCAAAAGAAGACCGCAGACGGGGACAGTCTAGGGGGGGCCCAAAACCAAAAACACTCAAGGAAAAAGATCTTGGGGGGATATACACCGGCACATCTCCTGAACGCACATCAACCAAATAACTGCCGCAGCAAAGGGCGCCCAGCAAAACCCAGAACAGCATTTCCACATTTAATAAAATCGTTTTAGGCCCGTACACCGTGTAGTTAGGCCCCATTAGGTATCCACCAGTTTGGAACCCACACCCAGCCAAGCATGTAAAGAAACTAGAGAAAGTGAAAGGTTTGGGAAAAAGCTAGTCCCAGGTTAAGAGGTAGTCCTATGGGAGGGTTAAGGGGAAACAACCTACACACTGGAGAAAGAGAGTAGGGGGACATGAAAACGATTACAAAATACGAGAGGAATTGACAAGGTGGACAAAGAAAGGATTTTCCAGGACTGGACCCGCAAAAAGGGAACACGTTAAAAGCTAAAGACACAAAATAATAAAAGGGGGATGTTAGGAAGTATTTCTTCACCACAGAGTAGTAAGGAAGTGGAAATTTTGGGGGAAGCGAGTAGTGGGGCAAATCCAACATAGCTTTAAGCAGGGACAAAAAAGCTCATGGTTAGGAGAGGACCTAGTAGCCCCAGGAAGAGGCGGGGCTAGGAGTTTGGACTCGCCCCCTGCAACCCAACTGGGTGAGTACCCCCAAAGAAAATTACACTTGAAAAAACACAACCCCTCCCCCCCCCTAACCCCCTATCCCCCCCCCCTAACCCCTCACCTTAGCCCCCTCCCCCTCCTCCAAACCATCAAACCCCCTCCCCATACCTTTAAACCCCCTCCCCAACTACCTCCCCCCCCCCAAATAACCCCCCCTCCCCCTCCCCCTAAAACCATCCATCCCCCTCTCTCTCAAGCAAAATTTCCCCCCCTTTCCCCCCCCCCTAACCACCTTTTCCCCCTTTCCCTAACCCCCTCCCCTTTGCCACCTACCCCTCCCCCAAAAAACCATCTAACCCCTCCCCATTTTAACCCCCCCCCCCCAACTACCTCCCCCCTCCAATAACCACCCCCCCCCCCCCTAAAACCATCCATCCCCCTTTTCCTCAAGCACATACTCCCCCCCCCCTAACCACCTCTCCCCCCTTCCCTAACCACCTCCCCCTAGCCCCTACCCCCCCCCCCACACCTTCTAACCCCCCCCCCAAACCCATCTAACCCACCCCCCCCAACTCCCCTCTCCCCCCCCAAAAACCATCCGTCCCCCCCCCATTACCAAACCATCCCCCTCTCCCCCAACCATCTTTCCCCCCCCCCCTAACCACCCCCCCCCCCCTTTCCCTTCTTGGAGCAAGGGGGGAACCTAGAATGGGATAGAACAAGGGGCTCGAAGGACGAATCTGGGGGGGAGGCCGGCATAGGACAAAGATTTACAAAACATCGGGAAAGGCTAATCGCCACAGAAAACGGGGCTGAAGGGAGCTGGAAACTAAACTGTATCGAGATCCTGCAAACCCACAGGGGGCTAAAAAAAAGACAGGGGGCACATAGGACAAAGGAGGTTGGGAAAACATTGAAGGGAAAAGGACATTTCAGGGACCCTTTCTAGACACCTGGGGGGCCCGGAACAGGTGGGAGGGAAAGGGGAAAACAAGAGGATAGGGGGCCCTAGTAGGGAAGGGGCTGAAGAAGGAAAACTCCACGGAAGGAACTAAAACACATCAGAGAATCAATGGGGTCACGTGGGGGGTGGGGAAAGGGGGAGTCATGTTTGTCTTGGGCAGACGAAGCTAAAGGGGGAAATTTTTAGGAAAAAAAGAGGGGGAGAAAAAAGCGATTGAAGGTATCATGAAGGTGATAGGCGAGGGGGGGAAAAAAACCCAGGGGACAAATTTTTGGGGGAATCGGGGGGTTACAGAGAAAAGGAATCGGCCTCCAAAAATAAAATTTTAAGGGAGAGCAACCAAAACCCTGATCCTGCAGGAGAAACACGCTGAGTGGCAGGCAGGGTTCATAGTGTATACCTCGATCGAGACAGAACACAGGAGGGAAAAGGAAAAAAGGGTTCAAAACGAAAGGGAAAAAGGGAGAAAAAGAAAAAAAGGGGAAACAGAGTAACCCCGGAAAAAAGTGGAAAGACAAGCACACCCCCCAGAAACACCCCGCAGAAGACCCAGCCCAAAACACCCAAGGCAACTGAACAATCCCAAACCCAACCTCACACACTGACCCTCTGTCCCCCCCCCCCCCCCCTGCACCACAGTTACAGTATTAGAACAGAAGTTGAAGGTTTGGTACAAAAAATGCAGATGGATTAACGAATAAACAGAGTAATGGCAAGAAAGAATCAATGAGAAGTCCCCAGACATCATAGCAGTTACAGAGACAAAACTCACGGGGACAATAACAGATGCAATCTTCCCACCAGCATACCAGATCATGAGGAAAGTAGAAAGGGCAGAGGGGAGGTGGGTGTTGCTTTTTGCCTATTTAAAAAACAGATGGAAATTCGAGAAAAGGGAAAGGGCCCATAGATGAGATGGGAGAAAGAGACTACATAGTAGGTACACTTCAGTCTGGGGAACACAAGGTGGTCATTGCAGTGATGTATAATCCACCACAGAACTGCAGGAGGCCAAGAGAGGAATATGAAGAGAGCAACAGAGCAATGGGGGACACACTTGCTGAGGTGGCAAGAAGAGCTCACTCCAGCAGAGCAAAGTTGCTGGTTATGGGGGATTTCAGCCACAGGGAGAGCCTGGAGCCACATGGGGGTCCCGAAACATGGAGAGCCAAGATGATGGACGTGGTGCTGGAAAACCTCATGCACCAACATGTTAAGGACACTACCAGAGTGAGAGGGGAGGATGAACCAGCAAGATTGGACCTTGTGTTCACCCTGGGCAGTTCAGACATTGAGGACATCATGTATGAGAGCCCCCTAGGAGCTAGCGACCACATGGTTCTGTGCTTTGAATATATAGTAGAGCTGCAAGTGGAGAGAGTAACAGGAGTTGAATGGGAAAAGCCTGACTATAAAAGAGGGGACTACATAGGGTTGAGGAACTTCCTGCAGGAGATCCCATAGGACAGAGAACTGGCAGGAAAGCCAGTAAATGAAATGATGGAATATGTAACAATAAAATGCAAGGAGGCAGTGGAAAGGTTTATTCCAAGGGAAAAAGAAAAAAATGGGAAGACCAGAACAAGCCCCTGGTTTACCCGACGGTGTAAGGAGGCAAAAACAAAGTGCAATAGAGAATGGAAAAAGTACAGAAGGCAGAGAACACATGAAAATAGGGAGATCAGTCGCAGAGCCAGGAACGAGTACGCACAGGTAAGGAGGGAGGCCCAGCGACAATATGAAAATGACATAGCATCGAAAAATCAAGACTGACCCAAAACTGTTGTATAGCCCATCAGGGGGAAGACAACAGTCAAAAACCAGGTGATCAGATTTGGACGGGAAAGGGGGAGAAATCACAAGAATGACCAAAGGGGGTATGTGAGGAGCTAAACAGGAGATTTAAGGAAGTTTTTACAAAAGAGACAGGAAGGGCTGTGGGAAGTCAGTACAGAAGGGAAAAATCAAAAGGGAATAAACCACCAATTGTTTGGGTTTACATACGAACAACGAGGAGGAGGTGAAGAAGCTGCTAAGGGCCTTGAACCCCCAAAGGCGGGGACAGGACAAATCCCCATGGGTCCAAGAGAAGGACAGAGATGCAGTGCGTGCCCTAACCACAATCTTCCAACACATCCCTTTAAAACTGGGGCAACTACCTGAGAAATGGAAGACAGCAAATGTAGTCCCCATATTTAAGAAAAGAAAAAGAAACGAGGAGTAAACTACGACCTGTGTCTCTGACATGTATTGTGTACAAAGTTATGGAGAAGATTTTCAGGAGGGGAGTGGTTGGGAAAACCTGGAAAAGGAACAAGATTATAAATGAAAACCAGCATGGGGTTCATGGAAGGTAAATCTTGTATCACAAACCTCCTGGAGTTTTATGACAAGGTAACAGAAGTAAGACACGAGAGAGAGGGGTGGGTTGATTGCGTTTCCTAGACTGCAGGAAGGCCTTTGACACAGTTCCCCCCAAGAGATTAGTGGAGAAGCTGGAGGATCAGGCACATTGTAACAGGAGGGCACTGCATGGTTTAGGGGAAAACCGAAGGGGGCAGCAACGAGTCATGGATGAAGAGGGATCACAGTGGGCGCCCGTGACGAACGGGGTTTCCCACAGGGGGTCAGTTTTTGGGGCCCGTGCTATTTTGATATATGCGAACGACATGATGGAAGGGGAATTGGGGGCCTGAGTTGTCCCTATTCGCAGTGATGGAATGATGGGGAAGAATTAAATCGGTGAGGATGGGGCCAGGACTGCAAAGAGACCTGGCAGGTGACATGGGGTCCAAAACGGGCTTCTCGAATTAAACCCTCCCAAATCAAAGTCATATGATTGGGGAGGGGAAAGAAACCCAACAGGATAGGCTAGGTGGACAAAGACTAAAACCCTATCAAGGGAAAGACAGGGGGTGCCCCTAACACCGAGCACGTCCCCGGGGCACACCAACCAAATAACTACTGCAACTTTCGGGCGCCTGGAAACCTGAGAATGGGTTCCCGATACCTAAATGGGAAAATGTTCAAGACACTGAAAACACTGTGATTTTAGCCCAACTGGAGAATGCGGGCACCGTCGGGAAACCCCCACCCTGTCAAGCACGTCAGGAATTTTGAGAAAGTAAAAAGGTTTGAAACCAAGGACCCCAGAGCTCGGGGGAATGTCGTACGGGGGAAAGGGGGGAAAATGGACGGCGACACGGAGGACAAAAGGGGTCGGGGAACTGAAACGACTACAAGTACTGTGGGGAATGATAATTTTGGACAGAGATGGGATTTCCAGAGGGGGGACCAGGAAAAAGGGTACAATGGAACTGAAGACTCAGACGAGTCACAGGGACATTAGGAAGTATTTTTCAGTCAAGGTCTCGGAAGGGGAAAAATAGCCTAGAAATAAAGTAGTGAGCGGAACCTACATATTTTAAAAAGAGGTATGAAAGCCAGGAAGAGAGAAAGAGAGGACCTAGTAGCAATCATGAAGAGGCGGGGCCAGGGCAGTCTCGACCCTGCAACCACAATTAGGTAGTACAATTGGTGAGTACACGCACGGCTAAAGCCCACAAAAAAAAAGACGAAAGTAAAATTGGGATGATGATTTGCTGAAGGAGAGAAAAAGGTGACTTTATAACGAGCCTTATAAAATGAAATAACCAAAATTTTATTGTTTTAAAAACCCCTGCCCATCCAGTAAGGTATCCCCCAACAATCAGTTAGTGAGTGAACCTGCTGCCAACCGAGCCACGGGCGTTTCTAAAGCAAAAATATCGTGTTGAATATTTTAGGGCAATTTGAAAATTTTACGAGTTATTGTACGAAAAATAAGTTTGTGTTTATCGGAACACAAATTTCAAGTTCCCAAAAACTGAGTTTAATATGAATTTTCACAGTATTAAAAAGCAGAAGGAGGAGGGGAAAGGGGGCTTACTGTATGATATCTATGAAAAAAAAAGATATTTTGTATAATTATTTTGTGGTTTCTGTTTTTTTAATTAAGGGGGTTTAAAACCAATCTAACCAAAAGGAATAAAAAATACAAAAACGTGGTAAAAAAATCCAAAAGAGAACGTTTATGTGACGTTTCGGCCCTCCAGACCATTGTCAAGCCAAGCAAAAAAAAGGGAGAAGATATACATACAAAACGAACTCCTTGGAAAAACACCCCATCCCCTCGCTCTAACACTCTCCCATCCATTCTTACCACTTCTCCAGCACTGACATCATTTTCTCTGGGGACCATATTTTTGTTTTTCCTCAAAACAAATTTTAAAATGCATCATTTTTCCCGTAAGTTTATGAATGTGTGGCTGAAAGCAGATGGCTTTGTCTCTTGCAATTAAATGTTAGGAAAAAGTCTCTGCCAGCCAGCATTTGGGCGAAATGAAGGTGAAGAATAAAAAACCCCAAATAAAAAACCTGGGTATTGTAATCTGAAAATTTTTTCGCCCCAACCCCTACTTCATCAGGTTATTTAGGGGTTGAGGGCCGGAGACGCAGAAACACATAATTAGTTACTTAAATACGAGTGGTTTTTCCCCCAAGTCTTGATGATTTTGCTCATAGTATAAAATGGTGCTTAGGGCAGAGGGCAGCTGAACATATCCCAGGTGTTGGGTACCTTCGGTGCTGCACTTCATCGTCTCAAAAAAGCAGATCTTCCCCATATTTAGATTCATCAAGACTTCGGTGATGAACACATTCATCAAACTGGGACTAATTACCTCGCGTACTTCTCTAGTTTCAAACCTTTAATAATTCAGTACTGAATTCATAAGCCCTAAAAGGGGAAAAAGCTTTAAAAAAAGTACCCCGGGGTTTTAATGGTCTTTGATAAAGGGAAGAGGTCTTTGAAAAAGACATCCATAAAAATATAGCGAACCTCGTCGCTGGGAACCGGCACCGGTAGCTTTTTTATCTGCTCCAGTGAGAACTACTCTAGTATTTAGTGAATACTGTAAGTGAATGTCTAGACCAGGGTTGGGAAACCTGCGGCTTTCTAGGGCATTAACAGGGGTGGGTAACCTGCGGCTTTCTAGGGCATTAAGTGCGGCTTTCTGAATTAATTATTTTTTCTCGATTCTATTATATAATAATTAACTTGTTACAAAATAACCGACATTTTGCAGAATATCTAATCGAAATTTTTTGAACGCCGCCTTATTGGATTTCTGTTAATTTTAATCCATACAAAGGTTGCCCAGCGCTGATATAGACGGTAAACACTAAGGAGGTGCGACACAGGCGGAGACTGCAAGTGCTGCAGTTTTGCCAAGAGTCCCTGATGCCATACCCGGTCGAAGGCACCAGCAATGTCATTTGTTACTATACAGTTGATCGGGAGTTCATCCTGTGACTAGTGCCATTTAGTGGAGAGGTTTAACCGGAGATCAGCAGCAGACTGACTTTCCACCTCCTCCTTCCTCTCTCTCTCTCTCTCTCTCTCTCTCTCTCTCTCTCTCTCTCTCTCTCTCTCTCTCTCTCTCTCTCTCTCTCTCTCTCTCTCTCTCTCTCTCTCTCTCCTGCCAGGTTTATCATGTACCTTAGACACCGTAAAAGTGCCAATGTAAACAAAATCTGGTGAGAACCTGATAAATACTAAAGGTTGATTCTTTTCGTCTTGGCATCAGTGAATGTTTAGTCCGAATGTTTAGTATGAACTCGCCTATATGACGTTGCAGGGGTCGATCCACAGCTTCTGGTCCAGCCTCTTTATTGGTTGCTATCAGGTCCACTCTCTCCTGGCTTCAAAAGTCTTATCGTACGTCTTCTTAAAACTATGTATGGATCCCGCCTGTACTACTTCTCTCTTCAGATTGTTCCATTTTTTTCTGGAAACTCTAAGGCTGAAGAAATGCTTCCTAACATCCCTAAGGCTCATCTGAGTTTTCAGCTTCCGGCTGTTCCCTCTTGTTCCCATTTCCCATCTCTGAAACATTCTGCCCTGTCAGTGCCTCTCAGTATTTTGTACTTCGTTATCGTATCCTACCTAGTCCTCCTGTCCTCCAGAATCATCAACCTTAATTTCTTTAACCTCTCTTCATATGACATACCCCTTAGCCCAGGGACTAGTATTGCTGAAAACCTCTGCGCTTTCTCCAATTTCTCGATATGTTTGACCAAGTGTGGGTTCCATACTGGTGCTGTATACTTCAACATGGGCCTGACGTACACAGTGTATAGTGTCTTGAATAATTGTTTACTTAGATGTCGAAGAGCTATTTTTAGATTTGCTGCAGCATTTATCTGGTTCGTAATATCCTCAGTATGATGCTCATCTCAAGATCCTTGTCCTTGAATGAGGTTTGCATCATTTGGCCCTCGAGCCTGTACTTCGTTTGCGGTCTTTTTTTTCATCCTCCCCAAGCTTCATAACTTCGCACTTGGTGAGGTTAAACTAAAGCAGCCACTTGTCAGACCAGGCATGTAGCCTGTCCAGACCCATTGGTAGCCTTTCCTGGTCCTCATCCATTTGTATTCTCCTCATTAGTTTCACGTCGTCTGTGAAAAGAGATACCTCTGTCTCTCACCCCTTTGTCATATCATTCACGTATTCAAGAAACAGCACCGGCCCTAGGACTGATCCTCGTGGAACCCCACTCGACACATCCACCCATATCGACATATCGTCACGGACCATCACTCATTGTTTCCTTCCTGTCGGGTATGCCTTGATCCATTCTATTACTTTTCCTGTTATTCCTGCCTGCTTCTCCAGTTTTTGTACCAGTCTCTTGCATGGTACTGTGTCAAAAGTCTTCTTAAAGTCCAAGAAAATGCAATCTACCCATCATTCTCTCTCCCCTGTCTTACTTCTGTTACCTTATCGTGGAACTCAGTAGGACTGTGACAGGATTTTTCATCCCTGAAGCCGTGTTGGTTCTTCTGTATAAACTCACGCCTTTCTAGGTGCGACTCTTCTCCTGATAATGTTCTCTATAATTTTACATGTTATACTTGTCACTGACATTGGTCTGTAGTTTAACACTGCCTGTCTGTGTCATTTCATATAAACTGTGGCTATAATTAGTCTTTCACACCTCGGCAGTGACACACAGTGTCACTGCTCCCTTTCTCAGGACCCACTGAGAGATATTATCTGGTCCCACCGCCTTTGAGGTATCTAACATAGTAGCTGCTTCACCTTCTCCTCGGTTGTATGCATTGTGTCCAACGTTTGCTGGTGCACTCTGCTGTTTCGATTTCCTGGTAGCCTTCCTGTCTCCTCTGTGAATACCTCCCTAAATCTCATGCTGAGCTCTTCACCGACTGCCTGGTCATTCCTTGAGAGCTTCCCACATCCTTTTTTCAGCCTGACTGTCTGGTCCCTGACTGTTGTCTTCCTCCTGAGATGGCTGTACAACAACTTTGAGTCGGATTTGGCTTTCGATGCAATATCATTTTCAAACTGTCGTTGAGCCTCCCTTCTTATCCATCCACACTTATTTCTGGCACTTCGGTTCAGCATTATGCTTTCCTGAGTTCTTTATTTTTTGTGTTTCTGTCCATGCTCTAGCACATTTGTATGTATGTATGTATGTATTCACCTAGTTGTACTCACCTAGTCGTGGTTGCAGGGGTCGAGTCACAGCTCCTGGCCCAGCCTCTTCATTGGCCGCTACTGGGTCACTCTTTCTGCTCCATGAGCTTTATCATATCTCTTCTTAAAGCTATGTATGGATCCTGCTTCCACTGCATCACTTCCCAGACTATTCCACCTCCTGACTACTCTGTGACTAAAGAAATACTTCCTAACATCCCTGTGATTCATCTGAGTCTTCAACTTCCAACTGTGACCCCTTGTTGCTGTGTCCAATCTCTGGAACATTCTGTCTCTGTCCACCTTGTCAATTCCTCTCAGTATTTTATATGTGGTTATCAAATCCCCCTTATCTCTCCTGTCTTTCAGTGTCGTCAGGTTGATTTCCCTTAACCTCTCCTCGTAGGACATACCTCTTAGCTATAGGACTAGTCTTGTTGCAAACCTTTGCACTTTCTCTAGTTTCTTTACGTGCTTGGCTAGGTGTGGGTTCCAAACTGGTGCCGCATACTCCAATATGGGCCTAACGTACACAGTGTACAGGGTCCTGAACGATTCCTTATTAAGATGTCGGAATGCTGTTCTGAGGTTTGCTAGGCTCCCATAAGCTGCAGCAGTTATTTGGTTGATGTGCTCCTCAGGAGATGTGCCTGGTGTTATACTCACCCCAAGATCTTTTTCCTTGAGTGAGGTTTGTAGTCTCTGGCCCCCCTAGACTGTACTCCGTCTGCGATCTTCTTTGCCCTTCCCCAATCTTCATGACTTTTCACTTGGTGGGATTGATCTCCAGGAGCCAATTGCTGGACCAGGTCTGCAGCCTGTCCAGATCCCTTTGTAGTTCTGCCTGGTCTTCGATCGATGAGTTGAGAGCATTTATGGATGACAGAGATTCAGTTACAATTAAACTGTCAATCTTTGATACATAGATGCATTTCAGTGCAAGGAGTATGGCAAACAGTTCTGTCTGAAGGGTAGAGGCCCAATTATTAATTCGTGCTCCAATTTCTTTAAGAGAGCCATCACTCTGTACGACAACAGCAGCACTACCAGCTGCACCAGTGGATTGGTGAACAGAACCATCAACGTAAATAATTTGCGAGAGTGTGTGCTGTGTGACTAAGTTATCAATACAGCTTAAGGCCTCATGTTTGGCTTCAAGGCGAAGTTTTGGTTCTACTTCTTAAATCACAACCAAAACTTCGCCTTGAAGCCAAACATGAGGCCTTAAGCTATATTGATAACTTAGTCACACAGCACACACTCTCGCAAATTATTTACGTTGATGGTTCTGTTCACCAATCCACTGGTGCAGCTGGTAGTGCTGCTGTTGTCGTACAGAGTGATGGCTCTCTTAAAGAAATTGGAGCACGCATCAATAATTGGGCCTCTACCCTTCAGACAGAACTGTTTGCCATACTCCTTGCACTGAAATGCATCTATGTACAAAGATTGACAGTTTAATTGTAACTGATTCTCTGTCATCCATAAATGCTCTCAACTCATTAAGCATAAATTGTGGCATGCCAGACACAGGTATGGTAGGATTGTGGACAGTGGAGTCAGAGTGCACATGCTGTGGATTCCATCTCACATTGGTCTTCAGATGCATGATAGAACTGATAAATTGGCTAAGCTGTATGCTTTCAAAGAGGGAGTAGATTACAATCTTGGCTTGTCAGGTAGTAGTTTGAGAACAATAATACGAAAAGAACTTCAGCTGAATTTTATGGACTTAAGGCTCAGGGAGATTGACACCAGTGAGTCCATCTATCATCATTCTATCATGCAGGAGGAGCCACATGTCTATGGTGCATCCAACAAAATAAGCAGACTCTTGGATGTCACTACTGCCCGGCTCCGCTGGGTTACAAGTATCTTTGGCAGGTTAAATCACCACCACCAGATGTAACCAAACGAAATGTAAACTTTGCCAGATGGATTATATGTCACACCTTGCGTCTTTATGTACTGGAGTGTGATAAAATTAATGAATTTAGAAACAACTCACTCAGAAGTGTTCAAGAAATGGCTAAGTATTTTATCCACAGTGGTATATTACAGACCATTCTGGAGAAATACCCTGACTTTGCTAGCTGTAAATAAAGCATTACCAACATATGTGCATGTGTGTGTGTGTGTGTGTGTGTGTGTGTACTAACCTATTTGTACTCACCTATTTGTGGTTGCAGGGGTCGAGTCCTAGCTCCTGGCCCCGCCTCTTCACCGGTTGCTACTAGGCCCTCTCTCTCCCCGCTCCATGAGCTTTATCAAACCTCGTCTTAAAACTGTGTATGGTTCCTGCCTCCACTACGTCATTTTCTAGACTATTCCACTGCCTTACAACTCTATGACTGAAGAAATACTTTCTACTATCTCTCTGACTCATTTGTGTCTTCAACTTCCAATTGTGGCCTCATGTTCTGTGTCCCCTCCCTGGAACATCCTGTCCTTGTCCACCTTGTCTATTCTACGCAGTATTTTATATGTCGTTATCATGTCTCCCCTGACCCTCCTGTCCTCCAGTGTCGTCAGGCCGATTCCCTTAATCTTTCTTCATAGGACATTCCCCTTAGCTCTGGAACTAACCTTGTGTGTGTGTGTGTGTGTGTGTGTGTGTGTGTGTGTGTGTGTGTGTGTGTGTGTGTGTGTGTGTGTTGTGTGTGTGTTTGTGTGTATGTGTGTGAGTGTGTGAGTGTGTGTGTGTGTGTGGTGTGTGTGTGTGTGTGTGTGTGTGTGTGTGTGTGTGTGTGTGTGTGAGTATGAGTGTGTGTGTGTGTATGAGTGTGGTGTGTGTATGAGTGTGTGTGTGTGTGTGTGTATGAGTGTGTGTGCGTGTGTGTGTATGAGTTTGTGTGTGTGTGTGTGTGTGTGTGGTTGTGTGTGTGTGTGTGTGTTTATGTGTGTGTGTGTATGAATTTGTATGTGTGTGTGTGTGTGTGTGTGTGTGAGAGAGAGACTCAGCAATCAACATTTGCACCAATAACTCACTACAGTTGTGACCGGGTGTGGAAGTGTGAATTGCTCATTACTCTAAAATTTGTTCATGATTGCAGCCATGTATAAACGTAAGTAACCATTCTTACAGTATTCATTACCTTTGTAACTTGTGAGTTCATTACCTTGTACCTAGTTCAGCCATCAAAACTTTGGAGCCCCCGGTCCCTGGACCCATTGTGTACCTCTGTAATCTGTAAATACCTTTGTAACTTGTCATGATTGTAACTAGACCTACCTGGAGTTCATTACCTTTGTAAATTGTGAGTTCATTACCTTTGTAAATTGTGAATTCATTACCTCTGTAACTTGCTCAGCTATCAAAACTTTGAGGCCCAGTCCCTGGACCAATTATGTACCTCTGTAATCTTTTGACTACCGCCCACAGGATGGGTATGGGGTGCATAATAAACATATTAAACTAACTAAAAACTTCGATCGAGTGAATTCTTCTCATCAACTTCACGTCATCTGCAAACAGGGACACCTCAGAGTCTATTCCTTCCATCATGTCATTCACAAATACCAGAAACAGCACTGGCCCTAGGACTGAACCCCTGTGGGACCCCCGCTGGTCACAGGTGCCCACTCTGACACCTCGCCACGTACCATGACTCGCTGCTGTCTTCCTGACAAGTATTCCCTGATCCATTGTAGTGCTTTCCCTGTTATCCCTGCTTGGTCCTCCAGTTTTTGCACCAATCTCTTGTGTGGAACTGTGTCAAACGCCTTCTTGCAGTCCAAGAATATGCAATCCACCCACCCCTCTCTCTCTTGTCTTACTGCTGTCACCATGTCATAGAACTCCAGTGGATTTGTGACACAGGATTTCCCGTCCCTGAAACCATGTTGGCTGATGTTGATGAGATCATTCCTTTCTAGGTGTTCCACCACTCTTCTCCTGATAATCTTCTACATGATTTTGCATACTATACATGTCAGTGACACTGGTCTGTAGTTTTGTGCTTCATGTCTGTCTCCTTTTTTAAAGATTGGGACTACATTTGCTGTCTTCCATGCCTCAGGCAATCTCCCTGTTTCGATAGATATATTGAATATTGCTGTTAGGGGTACACATAGCGCCTCTGCTCCCTCTCTCAGGACCCATGGGGAGATGTTATCTGGCCCCATTGCCTTTAAGGTATCTAGCTCACTCAGAAGCCTATTCACTTCTTCCTCGGTTGTGTGCACTGTGTCCAGCACTTGGTGGTGTGTCCCACCTCTCCGTCTTTCTGGAGCCCCTTTTGTCTCTTCTGTGAACACTTCTTTGAATCTTTTGTTGAGTTCCTCACATACTTCACGGTCATTTCTTGTTGTCTCTCCTGCTTCCTTCCTTAGCCTGATTACCTGGTCCTTGTCTGTTGTTTTCCTCCTGATGTGGTTGTATAACAGTTTCGGGTCAGATTTGGCTTTCGCTGCTATGTCGTTTTCATATTGTCTTTGGGCCTCCCTTCTTACCTGTGCATATTCCTTTCTGGCTCTACGACTGATCTCCTTATTCTCCTGGGTCCTTTGCCTTATATATTTCTTCCATTCCCTAGCACACTTGGTTTTTGCCTCCCTGCACCTTTGGGTGAACCATGGGCTCATCCTGGCTTTTTCATTATTCCTGTTACCCTTGAGTACAAACCTCTCCTCAGCCTCCTTGCATTTTGTTGCTACATATTCCATCATCTCATTAATTGGCTTCCCTGCCAGTTCTCTGTCCCACTGAACCCCGTTCAGGAAGTTCCTCATTCCTGTGTAGTCCCCTTTCTGGTATGTATGTTTGTATGTATGTATGTATGTATGTATGTATGTATGTATGTATGTATGTATGTATGTACGATATATATGTACGTATGTATGTATGTATGTATGTATGTATGTATGTATGTATGTATGTATGTATGTATGTATGTATGTATGTACGATATATATGTACGTATTATGTATTGATGTATGTATAGTATGTATGTATGTAAGTTGTATGTATGTAGTGTATGTACGTTATATATGTACGTATATATGTATGTATTATGTATGTATGTATTGATGTATGTATGTATGTATGAATGAAGGTATGTATTTTTTTTATGGATATGGTTTAATATGTATGTTTATATGGTGTTTGTGTGGTTAGTTTGTTTTGGCCTACATGTATTCCCTGTTTGAGGAGGTGGAAAAATGGGGTTTACACCAAGTTGGCCGGTTTGAGGTAATTGAGGCTTAATAATTCCAACACAGGGAGGATCACACCAGCTGCTGCAGACAACAACACAGGGAGGATCACACCAGCTGCTGCAGACAACAACACAGGGAGGATCACACCAGCTGCTGCAGATAACTACACAGGGAGGATCACACCAGCTGCTGCAGACAACAACACAGGGAGGATCACACCAGCTGCTGCAGACAACAACACAGGGAGGATCACACCAGCTGCTGCAGACACCAACAAAAGGGGGGAATCACACCAATCCCTTGCAGAAACAACACAGGGGGATCACACCAGCTGTTTGCAAAACAACCCCCAAGGGAGGATCACACCACTCTGCAGAAAACCAACACAGGGAGGATACACCAGCGCTGCGGAAAAACAACCGGGGAAAGGATCACCCAGCTGCTGCAGAAAACCCAACCCCGGGGAGATCACACCAACTGCTCAGACAAAAAACACAGGGAGGATCAAAACACCCCCCTGCTGAAGACAACAACACGGGGAGGATAAAACCCCACGCTGCGGACAACAACACAGGGGGGACACACCACTACTGCAGAAAACCTACACAGGGGGGATCACACCAGCTGTTGCAGAAAACTCCCCCGGGGGGGATCACCCCCACGCTGCGGGCAACAACACGGGGATTTTTCCACACCAGTGCTGCAGAAAAACTACACAAGGATAAAAACCAGTTTGCTGAAAGACAACAACACAGGGGGGGATCCACCAGCTGCTGCAAACGACAGACAAAAACACACGAAAGATCACACCAGCGCGGGCAAAACGACAGAACAACAACACGGGGAGGATCACACCGGGCTGTGAAAACAAACCCGAAACAAAAACACGAAGACCCAAAACCCAAAGTTTGCTCCCAAAGGGAAGCCCCAACAACCAGGGGGGGATCACCCCCACCCCCCCTCTACCTACGGGCCCAGCGCCCCCCCCCCGGCAATTTTTTAAAACCCTTTCCCACAAAAACCCAAAAAATTTTTATGAGGGTTTTGGTGGGTTAGATGTTAATGGTAACCCAAAAGTTAGTTATTACCTTTAAATTTCGTATAATTAAACAATTGGAAAATTTTGGGGGAATTATACCACCCCAGGGTTACTGAAGGTCAATTAGGAATTATTCCTTCCCTTTTTTGTGGGCAAATTTTATGAATTTTTTCCCTCCCCCACGTTATAGGGGGCTAAGGGTGAATTATTTCGGCCACGTTATTGTGGGCTAATTAAAAATTATTCCCCCACGTTATTGGGGGCCAATTATTAATTTTTCCTGCCAACGTTATTGGGGCCAAATTTATGAATTATTCCTGCCAGGGTTATTGTGGGCAAAATTAAATGAATTATTCCTGCCCGTTATTGGGGGCCCAAATTTTATAATTTATTCCTGCCCGTTTTTTGTGGCTAATTATAATTATTCCTGCCCACGATTGGGGGCCAATTATAAATTTTTCCCTTTGCCCGTTATTGGGGGCCTAATTTTGAATTATTCCTGCCCCCTTTATTTTTGGGGCTAATTATGAATTATTCCTGCCACGTTATTGTGGGCTAATTATGAATTATTCCTGCCACGTTATTGTGGGCTAATTATGAATTATTCCTGCCATGTTATTGTGGGCTAATTATGAATTATTCCGGGTCAGGCTTCACAGAAATGTTTCTAGTCAGCAATAAAATAGTGGAATAGGCCGCCCGCACATTTCAAAGCCTGTCATAACATGAGCCAGTTCAGCATAAGAACATAAGAACGAAGGAACACTGCAGAAGGCCTACTGGCCCATGAGAGGCAGGTCCAAGTCTCCTACCGGCTTAAGCCAATGCACCCAACCTAGTCAGGTCAGGTCACATTGACTTAAGGGAGGAACACGGCAACCGACCTGGTAGCACCTCAAGAAGAGAGGCAAAATGTACCTCAAGAACAAGGCTACAGAAAGGGAGGAAAGTGATTTCTTGTATGAAAATAACTAATTTTACTTCTTCCCTAGTGTATCTTCTTTTATTGTAACTTCTTTTACTTAGATGCTTACCTGTTTTTAACTTTTAAAAATAAATAATAATTATCACTTTGTCTGATTTTTTGGGTTATCCTGGGTTCTCTACACATATGTATGTTGCTATGTATGATAATCAATGCCTTTTTTGTTATCAATGTAACTGTGTATACCTGAATAAACTTACTCAGCAGCCAGTGCTGCTCTTAGCTGGAGACTTCAACATCAACCTTGGCCTACTAGATGATCAGCCTGTAACTGATTTCATCAACAATATGAACAACACACTTCTCATACCAACAATAACTAAACCAACCAGGCTCACTGAAACAAGTGCAACCATAATAGACCACATATGGACCAATATACTAGCCCCCCTTAAATCAGGGATAATCACAGATAGCACTACAGACCACTACCCTACCTTCCTCCTGACAAACATTAGTAAACCACCACTTGAATACAACAAAGTCTCATTTAGACTCCATGATGAGGCCTCAATAAGGAAGTTCACAGCTGACCTAGAGACTGTTGACTGGGCCCACAGAATTCTCCAAGGCCATGGTATTGACGACTGGACAGACATTTTTCTTAACAAACTACTTAGACTATACAACAAACATTGTCCTATAAAAACGAAACAGATCACAAACAAACGGCTTGGTTGCCCATGACTAACCAGCACCATTCTGAAATCCATTGATAAGAAACACCAATATGAAAAGCAATATAGATAGGGCTTAATACACAAAGATATTCTTAAACACTATTCATCAGCCCTCACCAAAGTAAAAAAGAAAGCCAAACAACTATACACTCCAGAAGATCACTGACACAAGAGGAGATATAAAAAAGACCTGGAAAACACTCTCTCAATTCTTGGCCCCACAAACTGAATAAAACAAAGAATATTGTCCAAACTAAACCTATGAAACACCACTGCAACCCACCGACACAAGCTAACAAGATAAACGACTCTTCTCAACCATGTTCTAATCTCGCCACAAAAAATCCCACGTACCAATGCCCAGCCGGGACAAACCTAAAAGGGAATTTCCCAAATTCCTTCTATCTTGCTCCAACGGGAGCCCACGGAAGTCACCGAATTATAAAGTCACTTAAAAATAACTCAGGGATCTGTCTCATTCCCACCATTATTGTACAAGGAGTGGCCCATGTCCCCCCGCATACTATCTCATTGCTTTTTAACAAGTCACTAGAAGCTAGCACTTCCCGAAACTACCAAGACGGCAAGGTACCCAATACCTAAAGGGTGGTGACCCTACAGATTTAAACAACTATAGGCCAATATCAAACTTACCATTGCTATCCAAAATCTTTGAAAACTCGTGCACAGGAGACATATTCATTTATAACGTCACAAAACATACTCAACCCCTGCCAATTTGGATTCAGGAAAAATAAAAGCACTAACGATGCAATCATAAAAATGCTAGACTGCTTTACACAGCATTGGAAAATAAGGAATATCCACTAGGAATTTTTATTGACCTAAGAAAAACTTTTTGACACAGTAGACCCCCGGCATCCTACTCCCACAAACTTGACCATTATGGTTAAGAGGCCATGCCTTGCATATTTCAAATCATACCTTACAATAGGGACAGTGTGTCACCAAATTTAAAAACACAGCTCAACAACACAGCACTTGATACTGGAGTTCCGCAGGGAAGTGTCTTTGTCCCCTGCCTTCCTCATTATACATCAATGATCTTCCCAAAAGTAAACTCGACACCTGAACCCATTCTCTTTTCTGACGACACGACTTATGTTTCATCCTCACCCTAATCTTGCAACCCTCAACACCATTGTTAATGAGGAGCAGATCAAAATATCGACTTTTATGACAGCCAATAAACTTATGCTTAACGTTGACAAAACCTACTACATTATGTTTGGGACGAGCAGGAGATGCGCAAATTAACATTAAGATCGACAACACTCTAATTACCAGGCATAATGAGGCAAATTCCTGGGCCTATACCTCGACAACAACCGAACTTCAGCCCCCATATCTAAACTAACCAAAAATTTCCAAAAACGGTTGGGATCCCCCAAATACGTTTCTACGGCCGCAAACTGCCCTTCTCACACATTTTGTGATAAAAACACGGGCCTATCCTAGGCTTTATTAAACATAAAAATCTCAAGACTTCTCAACAACAAAATAAATGACTATACATCAATAATGGTTTTCACAGGGATGGTGATGTCTTGCATTTTCAAGGAAAAAGTTATAACACAGCCCATTTTTTAAACCACCAGTAATCGATCGCGAAAATGGATAAAGAGGAAGAATCACACACCAGTGTTGGTGCCCATACCCACCAAACTTTGTTTTTTTGAAGGCCCCTAGAGGGGGCAGTTTTATCCGCTCGTCCCCACGGGACCAATACTACAATCTCCCCCTTCAAAATCAGAGCCAGAATTTCCCCCCAAACTGTTAGGGGGGGGCGACGTACACGCCCGACCTTGGGCCCTTTAGCCTCTTCACCAGGTTCGATATTTTCCAGCGGGGTTTGTTAACTGCTGGAGCAAATCCTCTTTTCCTAGGGACCCTAAAGGGGGCTTTCCAGGAGAAAAAAAAAGCATTTTTCACTATTGGGATCTTAAATTTCCCCAAAAAGGGGGATTTCAACTGGGGCTAAATTCTTGAGATACGATCCTTCACCTTTTGGACGAATGGGGGCTAATGGGGATTAGCTGCAGGAGCTCACCCTTCCACAAAATCCGTCTTGTTCATCCAGGGTACTCTTCGGGAGAACGGGTCCGGGATGACAAACCAAAGTGGGCACGGAGGTCCCCGAAGAAGACTAATATTAAGCTTTCTAGGGGTTGCTTTAGTACTTCCAGCAGTGATCAAATAGAGTGAAAGCTCAGGTAGGACATTTTGGGCCAGTTTGAACGGGAAATTGCGCGATTTTAAGGTCTTGAAACTGCCTTCCATATAGTCCTTGAACCCTCCACTTGAGGTTTAGCTTGTTTTTTCTGCTGCACAAAACCTTTCAGCCAAAAACCCAAGTTTCGTTACTCATAAACGGGGATCCCCTGCTGAAGGGATATAAGCGGCTACCAAAAATAGAGAACAACTGGAAAGAAAACAAAAAACATTAAGCGGGCCCTTTTTTTGCCGGGGGAATAAAAAGGGAAAAACCTTTAATATTAAACAAATGTTGGGGAAATACCTATTCGATTTGGCTTGGTAAAGGCCTTGAAACTATATTAAATTTTTCGAAAGGGCGGGTGGTTTTTATGAAGGGTCTTCTCGGGCTGATAAAATTTTGGGGCTTCACTCTGCCAACTCTGCATGTCAACATTTGTCGCACACTTCCCCCCTAAAAGGAGTTCTTTTTTTTTGACAAAATGGTACGGGCTTTAACCCGGGTGACACAAAGCCTTTTGGGGAGAGCGAAGTGTTTTGCAAATCAGACAGGACTCCCCAGTGGGACCTAGAGAATCATCGGGGAATTTTCTCTTGACCCGTCGTACAGAATATCAAATCAAACCGATAGTCCATCCTCCAGCGAATATCTTGTCATTCTTACCCTATTTTTGTGCCCTTGTCGAACAAACACCAAAACCGTGGTCAGTCCTTTATGGAATGTCAACCTTTTTAATAATGCCCCCAGTGGCAACTCTTCTTGATGGCCGGGGCTTTCCTTTTTACAGCAGCATAACTTTTCCTGACCCTTTAAAATTTCTCGAAAAAAAGGGCACTGCGTCCTGCCTGAGAAAAGACTGCAGAAAATGCAATTCAGATGCATCCGTTCCATTTCGAATGGTGGGACTCATCAATGGCTTAACTACTGATTTTCAAGTCCTGTTTTTGGAGTAGGAAACGGCTTCGCCCTTTGTCCAGAAATGGTAGCACTCAATGGGCATTTACTTGAATAGTTTAGCCTTGTAGTAATAAGCAAAGAGACCAAGATTTTTTTTGGGAGGACTTTTTGTCTTGAGGCATTGGAAGTTCCCGTGAGGTCTTATCGTTCGGGGCGGGGAATTTTAACCTTTTTCCACCTAACCGGGGTCCCAACCCTTTTTAGTTGAAAAAGTCACTTTTCCTCTTGTAACGATATTTTTCTTCTTGGGGGCTTCCCAAAAAAAACTTATCAAGGTTTGCATCATTTCCCCTGGCTTCCCACAAAGGTAACTTTATCTAAATACGCTTAGTTCCCATGATTCCCTTTTCCCGAAGGTGAATCCAAAATTTCTTTTGGAAGCAGGCCCCCCATGGTGACCCAAAAAGGGGACCTGGTAAACGTACGGGCCCATCACTAGCCTAAAACGCGGGTATGGTTTATCTTCATTCCTTATAGGGATTGAGATACACTCTGAGCAATTGTGCTAAACACGTAACGACAATTTTGTTCACTGAAAACGCAATTCGGGTAAGGGGGCCCCAAACTAGAAGGGGAAATTTGTGATTGTCCAGAGTAATCGAAGCCAGTCCCTTTTTCCCTAAACCATCTTTAACAAAAACAACCGGCACGCCAAAACACTGGGTTTCAAATACCCCCTTTCCACCTCTGATTTCTTTCTCAATGAACATCCGATCCTCATAAAAAAGCGGCGTGATTTAGCTAAAAGGGATGGCAATCCCGGAAATTTGCAAACATTTTTGGGTTCAAACCCTTAAAGTGTAAGTCCACAACAACAAGAGGAGGCAGTTCCCTCCATATTTTTAAGGACCACCTGCATTTTCTGAAAGCCTGACCAAGGTAACACAAGCACATTTTTGGCAGAATACAAATGTAATTTTGATAACCTTTCCATTAACCTGAGATTTACCTTAAAAAACCCCCAAGGTCTGAATAGAGAGAGATTTGATGCAGGGAAACGTTACCTGATAGTGTTTAGAGTCAAGGAGACCGTTTAAACAAGTAAAGGGTTTATAAACTCTCTGACGCCACTATCAATAAGACCACTACTTCTTTCCTTGTGAATACTTTCACAACTGCCTTGACAGGGTTTTGGAGACCGCGAAGTCACTGTTCAAGTCGCATAAATCACTGGAATTGTGGAGGCACTAGCTCTTGTTGACTTTAGCACGACATACTTTAGAAAATGACCTTTCTTGTCTTTTTATCACTTTGCCACGACAACATTTTGGACTGCATGTCTTGAAAAACCAAAAAAGAAAACCCGACCTCGCTGGCACGGGGCGGGTTCCCCCCCAACTTCTTTGAAAGGGTCTTGTCAGAATTTGCAGCACTTACCACTCGAGAAGGCTGAGTGGTAGTATATTTTCAGATTCTTCGGCTGAATCAGAGCCTGCCTGGGCAAAGGGGAGCGGTAAGTCGAGTTTTATTTTTTCCAAAAACGTGCCTTATTATTGGGGATTGCAGGGCCCCTGATAAAACACCCTGATGGGCCTTACAATACTGAGCAGCGCCTGCTGGAAGTGACAGTCCTTTTCCTAAAATTTTCAGTCTTGAAAGTATTCCCCTAAGGGCTCACAACTGCTGGCGGCGATTTCAAGGCATAGCGTGCAAAGATTTCTTTGAGGTTTAAAAATCGAGACTTAGGGGTTTTTATACATCTTCGGGATTACACTCAGAAATAGCCCATAATCTTGGTGACACAAAATTTATGACAGACTTTGTTTACAGACTTCTTTAGGGAAGGGGTCCCAAGAAGTTTTCGAAAGTCTTAACCAGCTTCCATTCCCACAGCCGTGATAAGCGGGTCACGTCTAGCCTCTCAGGGTTTTAGTAAACCTCCATTTGTATGTTTCTAGCGCAGGGTCACCACCAGGTAGCCCAGGAGTCTATGTTTTAAAAAATTGTTGTGATGAAACACGGCCTTATCTCAGGTTATTGAACAAGAATCTTTAAGTACTTTTTTGCAACAACAAAATAAAGACTATAATCTAAAAAAGCTTTTACGGGGTGGTGATGTCTTGCATATGTCAAGAGAAAAGTTATAACTACAGGCCACAAATTTTAAAAATCACCATGTAACGCATCGCTGATAAATGATAAAATAGGAAAATCACACACCATTGTTTGGGGCCCAGACACACACCAAACTTTGTTGTTGTTAAGGCCCCAAGGTGGGCAGATTATCCTGCTGCTGCTCCCCCCGACCAATCACTACAACTATACCTCCTTATATTCCATACCTCACCTATGCTATATTTTCTTTGGGGGTTCCAAATTCAGCAACACACCCAAACCAATAATAAAACCCACAAAAACCGCAGTAAGAATAACACAAATCCCATCCCTGCAACACCCCCCCCCCCCCCTCTTCATAGACTAAACTTTCTCCCGTTCGTACACCCACTTACACGTGCAAACACATCTACAACCTTAAAATTTCCCAAAAATTTTAAACCCTTTACCTAAAACGCTTTCTTGATAGTTGTACAGAACCCACAGGGACAAAACCCGACACAAAAAACTCTAACATTCCCCGTGCCGACAAACCTTTACAAAAATTCAATTATTCAAAGGCCCTAAAACTGGAACACCCACCGAAAAATTTTAAAAAGCAGACACAACTACCTTCAAAAAACCCTCGAAAACATCTTTTTCCCATACACCCTGTCAACAATAATACGAACACCACCTGGGGTTTTACACTTCACCACTCCCCCATTTACCATAAACAGAAAATCAATCTCAATCTCAAAAAAGAATCTTAACAGTCAAAAAGTTGGCCCGTGATACTCCAATACTGAAACTAGTATAGTGCCAAAACAAAAGCATTCACTTGCTAAACTCACAACTAGTTTTTTATCACTTAGCCATAAACCCTTATCCAAATTCTGTAAATTTTAAACCAAATTTAAATAAGTCTGCCCGAAAGCCTACCAGCGGCTTCTAAGGGACACTCTGTAAATTTATTTTACTACAGTAAACCCAAAAAAACCAAATTTTTGTAAACCCCTTGTAATACTTTTGAAGGGAAAAACTTTGAATTTAATTTGAATTGAGTAATTTATCATTCTAATAAAAATTATGATTACCGCTTAAATACGATTTTTTTCGGGTTCTATTTAGCAATTACAAATTTTAAAAAAAAAAAGTCCTTTTTAGGGTTTTAACTTAAAAAAAAAATTTTTATTCAATTAAGACAATTTAATTTTTACATAAAAACATAAAGAAAAAGGAACACTGCAACAGCCATGACCCTGCGGGGCGGTCCAGTCCCCCCCGGGCTAACCAAGACCCCCCCCCCCCGGGAAACCCTGACCCCCCAGCGGTCTCCCCACTCAAGGGTTTTGGGGCACTGCCCAACCCGCAGCACAAGCTATCGGTCCAACTCACCCCCCCACACCCACTCATGTATTTTTCTAACCATTTTTAAACTACACAACGTTTTAGCCTGAATAACTGTACTCGGGGGTTTGTTCCCCCACCACAACTCATTACCAAACCGTTTTTTTTCCTATATCCTTCCCCAATTTTGAATTTTTTCCAACTTGAAACCATTTTCCAGTCCTGTCTTGGGGGGAAATTTTTTAGCACGCTATTTTCATCCCCTTTATTTATTTCCCGTTTTCCATTTATACACCTCATCATATCTTCCCCAATTCACGCCTTTCAGAGAGTGCGATTCAGGGCCCTCACATCCCAAGGGGAAAATTTCTGATACATGGGGGTCTCTTTGTCATCCTCCTCTTACGTTTTTCCCGAGCATTTTATCCATTCTGTAATACTGTACCAGAACGACAGCATAGTCTAAATGAGGCCTAACCAAGGGTAATAGAGTTTAAGAACAAAAGTTATCTTTAACTTAAATAACAAAAACGGGGACAAAACCTTGACTGGAAAAAACACGACACACAATTCCACTCTTCATAATTAATTTTTCGGGCTTGGCTACCTTTCCCCCTTTCAAGACCTACCCTTCTCACCGCTAACGGGCTTTCTTCTCTCCCAAACTCTCTACTCCTGTGAACTCTCCTGTCCTCGCCTCCCACATTCCGTCTCTAACTCAACAACCCCCTTCTCCGTTCCTTAACTCCTTAGATTACTTTTTTTCCAGATAACACTCTTTCACAATTAGTTCATCTTGCCTCCCCTAAGATGCTCCGGGATCTACTCATTTCTTTTTTCCTCCGTCCTCCTTTATACTTTGGAAACTGCCGATCTCTTTCTGCAGACTGGGAGCACAAAAGCATGTTAGGCTTCCTGACCCAACAATGTTTTTTTCTGTCATGTCAGGAAACACATCATCCATTGCGGGCTTCTGGGAAAACGTCCCATCCTACTTCCAACTTCCCCATCCCGTTGGGTTTAATCCTCCCTAACCTGGGGTTTACCTGGGGGGATTCCCGGGAGCAACGCCCCCCCCGGCCCGTCTTGACCCGCCTCCTGGGGATCAAGCCTGATCAAACCCGGCGGTGCGCGGCGCACCAAACCAACGACGAGCCACGCCCGGCTGGGCAGGAACCGACTTTAGGGGCTGTCCATGCCAGCGGAAGACTGTCGTGCTTTTCTCTGTAGATACCTTCCTTTTTCATTGCATTGTAAAATGCTCCAAACTTCAGAACCCCCTGACTTAACCTGATTCTTTTTTTTTCCCCTTCTCCCCCCTCCCTTTTCTTTTTTCCCTTTCCCTTTGGGGTTTTTTTTCTTCTGGCTTGGTATTTTTTCCACTCAAAAAGCTAGACCTACTTAAATTAATAATTATAGTTTAAAACCAGCTACTCTGGGAAATTAAAGTTTGGAACTGTTTTAAAATTAGGTTTGCTAGGTAACAAAATATAAAAACAGAGACAGGGGAAAGGTTTTTTCCAACCAAATATTAGAGCAAAAATTTTATACACATTAACTACCCCTTTTCACAGAAGACCTTTAATGCTGAGGAAAAAAACCCCCAATATTACCTAACAAAAGGCTTACGATGGCCAACCAAAACTAATAATTCATTTGGGGGAAGCATCCTTAGCAAGGGGTGTTGATGGAAGGATTCATTGAAATCCTCAAAAATTCCGTCCTAGTTTCCGAATTGTAAGGGTTTTCAACACTGTTTATCCCAATTCTTCAGCAGGAACATGTCAGCTATTTCTAAATTACGGAAAATGACCTGTGAGAACGCCTGATTACATTGCACAATTCAGTCCAGTGTTCACACATTAAATTCAATATGGCGTCTCTCTCTCTCTCTCTGCAGCTTCACTCCCTCACTCGAAATTTCTCGAAGGGTCCAAATAGCATTACATTTTAATATGCAATTGTTATATTATTCATTTATATGTTCTACATTTAGAAAATTATGTAAAAAAATTCCACAAGGTGTGTTGGAGAATCTGTGGCGAGAAGCAGATGATCTTTGGAGGCAAAAGGGAATGTTCCAGAGCATAATAATACCAACACTGTTAAATAGGTGTAAGTTATATCCTTTAAACTTTGCTATGCAGAGAAATATATAATTCATATGGCTGAAGAGAATCTGGTGATGTGGTTTGGGCATTTAGAATGAGTGGAACAAAGTAGGATGACCAGCTGGGTTCATAAATTTAGGGTGAAAAAAAAAGTAGGAAGATGAGTGGTCGTCCAAGGAAGGGTTGGAGAGAGGTTCTGAGTGCTTACTGATTCAGCATCCAGCAAGCTTGTGTAAGTCTGAAAGATAGGAGTGGAGACGATTCTTTTTTATTTCTTGACGTGCTGTTGGAGTGTGAGCAAAGTAACATTTATGAAGGGATTCGGGGAAGCTGGTTAAGTGGGACTTGTATCCCTGAGGTGTGAAATATATTGTCTGTACTCTGAAGGATAATTTGTAATCTATTTTTTTTTTCAGGTTTATTTTGTTACTGAAGAGTACCACGAAGAGCAGGAATAATGTGCATGGAACTCCATAAGATCTACCTACATGAGTGGATGTGGGTGGGTGTGAGTTAGACCTGATAGCTTGTGCTACCAGGTCGGTTGCCGTGTTCCTCCCTTAAGTCAATGTGATCTGACCTGACTAGGTTGGGTGCATTGGCTTAAGCCGGTAGGAGACTTGGACCTGCCTCGCATGGGCCAGTAGGCCTTCTGCAGTGTTCCTTCGTTCTTATGTTCTTATGTTCTTATAAGTTCTTGCGCATCCGAGCTGTTAGATATTGTACTTGTCTAGAAAGGAACCTTAATTAATCAATCATTCGCTTTTTTTTTTATCCGACATGCATGGATCAAAAGTTGTGTTGAGATGTTCCACAGAAGTTGCTGTTGAGAAAGTCCCTCTTTAGTAAAGCTACTGACATACTTTAATCGCACTCCAGTACAAAATGACACAGTGTGTGACAATAGTCCATCTGGCAAAGTTTACATTTCGTTTGGTCTACATCTGGTGGTGGTGATTTAACTTGCCAAAGATACTTGTAACCCAGCCGGAGCCGGGCGGTAGTGACATCCAAGAGTCGGCTTATTTTGTTGGATGCACCATAGACATGGGGCTCCTCCTGCATGATGAAATGATGATTGATGGACTGGCTTGTGTCAGTCTCCCTAAGTCTTAAGTCAATAAAGTTCAATTGAAGTTCTTTTCGTATAATTGTTCTCAAACTGCTGACAACCCAAGATTGTAATCTACTCCCTCCTTGAAAGCATACAGATTAGCCAATTCATCAGTTCTATCATGCATCTGAAGACCAATATGAGATGGAATCCACAGCATGTGCACTCTGACTCCACTATCCACAATCTTACCATACCTATGTCGGGCTTCTGACACAAACATGCCACAATTTATACTTAATGAGATGAGAGCATTTATGGATGACAGAGAATCAGTTACAATTAGTGTCAACCTTTGATACATGGACACATTTGAGTGCAAGGAGTATGGCAAATAGTTCTGTTTGAAGGGTAGAGGCCCAGTTATTGATGCGTGCTCCTATTTCTTTATGAGAGCTATCACTCTGTATGGCAACAGCAGCACTACCAGCTGCACCAGTGGACTGGTGAACAGAGCCATCAACGTAAATAATTTGTGAAAGAGTGTTCTGTGTGACTAAGTTATCAAGACAGGTTAAGGCATCATGTTTGGCTCCAAGACGAAGCTTTGGTGTAGCTACAGATTGTTATTCGCTAACCTTCGTCTGCACGACTCCGTTTCCATTGATAATGACTCAGCTATATCCTTTGGGTCTTTTTTTGACACCAAACAGTAGAAGTTTGCATTTGATACTAATAGACATATCACTGACATAGTTCAAGAAGACTAGTGGACCTGAGATATTTCCTTGTGGAACTCTACTTACTTAGAGAAGAATTAAACCATTCCGATTCCTTTTGTTTTGCATCTGATTTACCGAGTTAAAAGTCTTTTATATGTCTAAAAAATTTCCTTTTGACATTCGGGTTAGTATATAATCCATCAGGTGAATTACATTGACATAGGAGGAAATAAAACATACCTATTGATAAAACAAAAACATGGGGTGTAGGGGGAGGTGAAACATTCGAATGGCTTCAGGAAGAAATTAAAAAAAAAGTTCCTTGAAGCCTTTTTATTTACTTCTACTGAGTTCCACAATGTGCACTAAAGGTGAACCCCATGAATAAAATGGTATAATACATTACTACCTGTGGCATGCAAAGAGTATGTTACAGTTTATTCGGCGTATGTCACACTCCGATATAGGCTGTCTCCTAACCAGTGAACCGGGTGCTAAGGGTCTAATTATTGACGATCGATAAGGTACCCGTCGTTAAATCAGTGCCTTGGTTCACTGACCAATCACAGGCAAGCCCGCCAAAGCTGAAGCAATGTGGTTCACTTGTGATAAGCAGTGGCAGACTTGCCTTCCTGCTGGCTGAGTACGGTGCACTCTCTCTGGCTTCTGCTTTGCCATCTGTCACCGTGGTGTACACTTATTATTATTCTATCTGTAGATATTGTACATAGTGTACATATCTGTACATTGTGGGTGAAAGCAAAATATACATTATAGTCTACTGCTGAGTTTGTTTGCTCCACTTCCCATTACGACCAGGTCTCACAGGCCATTCATTATCTGTGTTCGTAATACTACGCTTCTGAAGTGATAAGTAAGTTTGTACAGGTATACACAAATACAGTTACATAGATCATCACACACAGCAGCAAATGTGTAGAGAACCTTCGTAGGATAACCCCAAAAAAAAAAAATCAGACAAAGTGACAAATTTCCATTGGGGTCCTTTTAATACCTTATTATTATACTATAAAGGAGATATACTACGAATAAAGCAAATGAGTTATTTACATTTAAATGTGTTTAACTAAAGAAAATATAGAAACATTCTCCTTCCTTTCTGTCACTCATGGTATCCTCTTATATTTTTCTTATCACTTTACCCCATTTTAACTACCCTGATAGTAAGTTTATTCACTTACAGATACTCATAAATATAATTATATGCGTTATCATACACAGCAGCATAAGTGTAGATCACCCAGGATGACCCATAACTAAGTGCAGAGTAAGAGTTCCAGTTAACCTTGGTACATAAAAAAAAAATTAATTTGATCATCATTAGGTCAAACCTAAGTTAACGAGATTCAGTAAACCCAAGTTAAAACAAACGTGACGCAACGAAAACAAGCGCAGTTGAGCGAAGGTAAATATACACGAGAGGTAATTGCTGACTGGCCACCAGATAACTTCACAAGTTACCAACTCTACTAGATAGCTTCATGAGAGAGCCAGGATGGCAGCGGCACGAGAGAGCCAGGATGGCAGCTCTAGTAGAGAGCCAGGATGGCAGCTCCACTAGAGAGCCAGGATGGCAGCTCCACTAAAGAGCCAGGATGGTAGCTCCACTAGAGAGCCAGGATGGCAGCTCCACTAGAAAGCCAGGATGCCAGCTCTACTAGAGAGCCAAGATGGCAGCTCTACTAGAGAGCCAGGATGACAGCTCTACTAGAGAGCAAGGATGGCAGCTCTACTAGAGAGCCAGGATGACAGCTCTACTAGAGAGCAAGGATGGCAGCTCCACTAGAGAGCCAGGATGGCAGCTCTAGTAGAGAGCCAGGATGGCAGCTCCACGAGAGAGCTTCACGAGAGCCAGGATCACAGGACCCAACATATGAGACGCTCTCCTCGACGCTGAATGATGGACTTCTTGTCACGACCCCACCTGCAGGTACAGTGCCACCTTGTTGAGTGGCATCACACACCCAATCAACACACTCACCAGCATCCCAGTCATCACACTCAATACGCACCCCAGGCAACGCATTCACTACACACATTCATCACACTAGACACCCGTACTAAACACATGGTTATAACCCTAATTACTCTGTCTTATACTACTTCGTATGAAGGCAAACAATCTTCTAGCACTATTGTGAACATTACTGTGATCACTGTTGTCCTGGTTAAGAGACTGCTCGACACGACTCATCTTTCACTTCGACCCACCTGGTCGTCTCATCTCTCACTTCGACCCACCTGGTCCACTCATATTCCTCCTTCAAACACTCTGGTCGACTCATCTCTCACCTCGATCCACTATGGTCGACTCATCTCTCACCTCGATCCACTATGGTCGACTCATCTCTCAACTCGATCCACTATGGTCGACTCGTCTCTCACCTCGACCAACTCTGGTCGACTCATATTCCTCCTTGAAATACTCTGGTCCAGCCTATTATTTCAACACAACCTTCAACAACTCAAACATGCTGACAGTCTTACTGTTATTTACAAGGTAAACTCTCCCAAACCTGAACGTACGTTTTTGCACGCAGAACAATTCACATATTTCTCCTTGATTTAAGCCTCTATGAATATTTAAAATCGGTTATTCTAAATAAGGTTAGGTTACGTTAATATAAATCGCCCATACTACAATAACATAAAGTGAAGGTTGGTATTCCTGAACTTGCTGTTTGAGCTGGAGGAATGGTTGTACAGGAACAATTTAAAGTTTCCTCTCCACCTAGCTCACCTTTCTTTTGTACTGGTACAAGACAGCTGTTATACCACAAGACTGGCAGCCATCAAGACTACTACTCAGAGTGCAAATTTCTCTTAAAACCATCAGTCTATAAGTGACCAATCATCCCTAACATAAGATTATATATCAGAGAAAATTAATATACTGAATTATTACCTGCAAGTAATTTGGGTGAGGTAAGTGGGACTTAAGTCACAGTGGGTCGCTGAACTGTCACTCCTTCGATGCCCACTCCTTACCACACTAACAAAAAGCTAGAGCCTACAGGCTAGAGTTAATGGGATTTAAAGTCTACTGCACGAGGATCATTGAGGCTGCATGTCACCTGTTCACCACATGTCAAAAGCACTTTTAATACCTACAGTACAATGAAGTTTAAAGTAAACTCTCAGCGTGTATACACTGAGAGCTAAGGGGAATGTCCTACTAAGAAAGGCTAAGGGAAATCGGCCTGACAACACTGGAGGACAGGAGGGCTAGGGGAGACATGATAACGACATACAAAATACTGCGAGGAATTGACAAGGTGGACAGAGACAGGCTGTTCCAGAGATGGGACACAGAAACAAGAGGTCATAATTGGAAGTTGAAGACTCAGACGAGTCAAAGGGATGTTAGGAAGTATTTCTTTAGTCACAGAGTTGTCAGGAAGTGGAATAGTCTGGAAAGTGTTGTAGTGGAGGCAGGAACCATACATAGTTTTAAGACGAGGTATGATAAAGCTCATGGAGGGGGGAGAGAGAGGACATAGTAGCGACCAGTAAGTACCTCTCGGTGTATATATCCTGTGTATGTTGCTTAATACTAAATAAAGTAAGCAATATAAACATGCTAAATAAAATACAGAAAATCAAATTCACGAATTTTGTTAAGTATATTACTGAGGACGGGATTTTATATAAGCTGAAGTACAATTACAAATTTTTAATTTAAATTTAAAACGAGAGCAAAAATTTAATTTTCAGAATTATAAAATTGGGTTATATTCATTTTGGAAAATTAATATTTCTCAGTTGTAGGGAAAGAGAGAGAGAGAAAGAGAAAAAGAGAGAGAGAGAGAGAGAGAGAGAGAGAGAGAGAGAGAGAGAGAGAGAGAGAGAGAGAGAGAGAGAGAGAGAGAGAGATAAGGGTAGATTCAAGCATACAAAAGCACGATAAAGAGGTTGTACTGGGGTTGGTAATGTGATTAATGTTTCAGGCACGTCACTGCACCTCACACACTCGTTCTTCATCCTCATTGCGTGCCTCTTCTGTGCTTGTTATCGTACATTTATTGTTCTTGTTCCGTGCCTCTTGTCCCGTATCTCTTGTTCTGTGCCTCTTGTACCGTGTCTCCTGTTCTGTGTCTCTTTTTTCCGTGTCTCTTGCTCCGTGTCTCTTGTTCCATATCACTTGTTCCATGCCTCTTGTTCCACATCCTCTGCTGCTTCTTGCTCGCTTTGTGATCCGAGATAAATACAACAGCCGGTCCTCTCAAAATCAATTTATCTTGTTCCATGTTTCTAAATAACCAAACCATCTCAGCACGGTGTCCGTGGCTCGGTTGACAACGTACTCAGCTCACATACTGAGTGTCCGTGGTTCGATCCCCGGCATTAGTGGAAACGCTGAGCATGTTTACTGACACCTGTTGTCCTGTCCCTGTTCACATGGCAGTAAGTAGGCACCTGGAAGTTGGCCGGGTCACCATCAGGAAAAGACCCGGGCCGGGACAAGACCGGCAAATCTACTACAGTACTGGAAGTTGGCCGACTGTCGTAGGTCGCAACCTTGGGGATGGAAGTATACCATAGACAGGGCTAGGCTTGGAAACAAGCTTAAGTAGGATTACAGCTCATAGCCTGTAAAATGGTTTTATGAAAAAAAAAATCCTTCACTCCTTTAATTCTCCTTTTCATACCACTGCTAAATCTCATTTCATTCTCTGCGTAATATTCACACCACTCCCCACTGATCTAACATCTCCAGCCTTCTCGCTGCAACATGCAACGGATGCAGATACAGATATTTATTTGAAAAGCGTAAAGAATAAAAATATTACTCCTATAACATTCTCTACTTTCTTATAACACTTGCTAAATCTTCAATACATTCTCTGCGTAATATTCACACCACTCCCCACTGATCTAACATCTCCAGCCTTCCGCTGCAACATGGGGGGATGTGGAAAAAGGGGAAAAAAGGAACAGGGGTATGAAAAGGGAGAAAAAGGAGGAGGAAAAAAAAACCAAAAGGAGACAACTAAAGGCCAAAAGCCCCCCGAGATAACCCCCCCAAGGGAAGGGGAATCGGGCCAATTAGTACGATAATTTGCCGGGGGGGCTTTTGGGTAAAGAACCCCAGGTTTTTATGCGTAAAACGGGCGAAACATTAAACAGTACCCAAACCGGGTCAACCCCCCTTTATGTGATGTAGTTCCCAACCACCTCTTTTTTTTTTTTCTTTTTTTCCCTTTTGTTTTTCTCTCCCCCTTTTCCTCTTTCGGCCCCCCCAAAAAAAAAAGAAAAAAATAAAACCAAAAAGAATAACAATTTTAACGAAAAAAAATTTTTGCATCGAAAAAAAAAAGGGGTTGAAGAAAGTTTAAAAAATCCCGTCCTAAAAAAATACAAACCCCCCAAAATTTTCGTGTTTGATTTTCTTATTTTTTTCCCTTTTTTTCTTCTTTTTTTTTTTTCTCTCCTTCCCCTCTTTTTTTCCCTCTTTCTCTTCTCCCCCCTAAAATGAGTTTTTTTAAAAATAATCCAATTTAAAAACAAAAATTAAAATTTTGCCTCAAATTTAAAAAAAAATTTTTAATTTTTATTCCTTTAAAAACCCCCCTTTTTAATTTAAAAAATTTCTAATTTTGATTTTTGATTTTAACTTTTTTAATTTCTTTTTTTTTTGCCATCCGGAAAAACACCGGGTCCGGGTCCACTTGCCCCTCCCCCCCCCATATTTTTATGTCTTAAAATTTTTTCCTGCCTCCTCCCCATTTCAGACATTCCCTTTTGCCTCTTAAAAAGAAATCCCTAACCTTTGACCCGGGTTTTTAATTTTAAATTCTTGTTTTTTTGGTAAACTTGAAAGTGTCCGTCCCCCTTTTGTCAATTCCTCGATTTTTTGATTTTAAATTTTCCCCCTACCCCCCTCCCCCGGTGGCCCTTTCCTTCCCTTTTTTTAGGGGAAAACCCCCCCAACCCAAAAACCCCCGCGGGGAAAAAGGGTTTTTTTAAATTTGGGGCAGGTCTCCCCCTCTTTCCCCGGAGGCCCCTTTCCCTTTTACTTGGTAGGTCGTTTTGTTGGTTGTAAGGGTGGGCCAAAGGATGAATTTTCGGGGCCCCTGGACTTAAGTCATTACCCCCCCAAATTTATTGGGGGTAAAAAATTCAGTTTTAAACCGTTTACTTTTTTGGTGAGTTTTAAAGTTGGAAGTTTGCCGGGTTATCGAGGCCCCTTTGGGGAAACACTTTTTTACCATAAAAAAAAAGGGTGATTAGGTGGGAGAAACTTTAAATTTGCCCCTTTTTACAACCTTCCTCCAGCTCAAACAGAAAGTTCAGGAATCCAAACCTTACTTTATGTTTTGTGGGGGCGATTTTTTTAACGTAACAAACCCTTTATTTAGAAAAACGTTTTAAAAATATTCATAGAGGTTAAATCAAGGAGAAATATGTAAATTGTTTGGTGAAAAAAACTTACGTTCAGGTTTGGGAGGGTTTCCTTGTAAAAAACAGTAAGAGTCAGCATTTTTAGTTGGAAGGTTGGTTAAATAATAGGCTCGACCAGGTATTTAAGGAGGAATTGAGCGACCATGGGGATCGAGTGGGGAGATGAGTCGACCAGGTGTTTAAAGGGAATATGAGTGGACCAGGTGGGTCGAAGTGAAGATAAAACCCCAGGTGGGTCAAAGTAAAGATGGTCTGTGAGCTCATTAACCAGGACACAGTGACGCAGTAATTTTCCCAAAATAGTGCCAGAAGATTTTTGCCTTCATACGAAGTAGTATAAGACAGAGAAAATTGGGGGTTTTAACCATGGTTTAGACGGGTGTTTAGTGGAGAATGTGTGTAGTGAATGCGTTCTGGGGTGCGTATTGGGGTATGGGGGATGCTGGTGAGTGTTTTGTTTGGGGTGTGGGCCCTCAACAAGGTGGCAGTACCTGAGGTGGGGTCGTGAAAGAGTACATCATTCAGCGTCGAGGAAAACGTTATATTTTGGGCCCTTGATCTGGCTCTCGTAAAAGCTTCTCGGGGAGCTGCCACCCTGGCTTTTATAGAGCTCCCTTTCCCCGGGTCTCTAGTGGAGCGTTCCGGCTTTTTAGTGGAGCGCCTCCTGGTCTCTAGTGGAGTGCCATCCTGGCTCTCTTGGGTCCCATCCTGGCTTTAGTGGGTCCCAACCTGGCTCTCTAGGGGAGCTGCCACCTGGCTTTTTGGGGGCTGCCATCCGGGCTCTCTAGTGGGCTGCCATCCTGGCTTCTAGGGGAGTTCATCCTGGCTTTGGGGAGCTCCCACTGGCCTCTTGGGAGCTGCCATCCTGGCTTTTAGGGGAGCTCCCTTCGGCTCTTATGGGGGTGCCCCCCGGCTCTCTAGTGGAGCTGTCACCCGGGTCTCTGTGGAGCTGCCATTTGGCTCCTGTGGGCTGATCCGGGGCTCTTAGTGGAGTGCCATCCTGGTTTTTAAAGGAGCTGCCTTTGGCTCCTAGTGGGCTGCCACCCTGGCTTTAGTGGAGCTCCCACCTGGTTTTTCGGGGAGCTGCCTTGGGCCCTCTCTAGTGGAGCTCCCATCCTGGCTCTCTAGTGGAGCTCCCACCTGGCTCTTAGTGGAGCTGCCATTTGGCTCTCTAGTGGAGCTGCATCCTGCTTCTAGGGGAGCTCCCTCCGGTTTCTGGGGGAGTTCCCATCCGGCTCTCTAGTGGAGCTACCATCCTGGCTCTTTAGTGGGCTGCCATCTGGTCTCTAGTGGAGCTGCCATCCGGCCCCCCAGTGGAGCTACCACCCTGGCTCTCTAGGGAGTCCATCCTGGCTCTTTGGGGACTGCCACCTGGCTTCTAGGGGAGTCCCACCCGGGCTCTTGTGGAGTCCCATTCTGGTTCTAGGGGGAGTGCCATCTGGCTCTTGGGGAGCTGCCTCCGGCCTCTAGTGGAGCTGCCATTGGTTCTAGTGGAGCTGATCCTGGCTCTTAGTGGAGCTCCCATCCGGGCCCTCTAGAGAGCTGTCTTTGGGTTCTTAGTGGCTCCCTTCCTGGCTTCTAGTAGGCTGCCATCCGGGCTCTCTAGGGGAGCCCCATCCTGGTCTTTAGTGGGCTCCCATCCTGGTCTCTAGTGGAGCTCCCACCGGCTTCTCTGTGGAGTGCTTGGGCTCTCTAGTGGAGCCCATCTGGCTCTTAGTGGAGCGCCATCCCCTGGCTTTTCTAGGGGGAGCTGATTTGTCTTATGGAGTCCCATCGGCCTTTAGTGGAGCTGCCCCTGGCTTTAGTGGAGCTGCCATCCTGGTTTAGTAGATGTCTCGGCCTCTCTACAAGTGCCTTTGGGCTCTCTACTAAGTGCACCCTGGCTTCTCGGCCGCTGCCACCCTGGCTTCTCGTCCCGGGCCCCTCTGGTCTTCGTGCCGCGCCCCCCTGGTTTTCCTGAAGCTATTAAAAATTTGGGAAATTGTGAAGTTTTGGGGGCCCAGTCAGAAATTTCCCTTCGTGTATTTTTCCCTTCGCCAACGCGCTTTTTTTCGTTGCGCACGTTTTTTTTTAATTTGGGGTTTAGAACTCGTTAATTAGGTTTGCCCTAATGTGATAAAATTTAAATTTTTTTTATGTACCGGGTTTAAAAAACTCTTACTCGCATTGTTTTGGGGACGGGTGATTACATTATGCGCTGTGTAGATAACGCATATAAAATTTTATGAGTATCTGTAACTGAATTAAAATTTTCAGGGTAGTTAAAATGGGGAAAGTGTAAGAAAAATATAAGAGGGGTACCCTGATGACAAAAAGGGGAAAATTTTTTATATTTTTCTTTAGTTAAACACTTTGAATGTAAATAACTCATTTGCTTTATTCGAAGTATATTCCCTTTTTAGATAATAAAAAGGGATTAAAAGGACCCCCCAAAGGGAAAAAGTCCCTTTTTTGATTTTTGGGGGGGTTTTCCACGAAGGTTTTCCCACGCATTTGTGTGTGTGTGATGATTAGTAACTGTATTTTTTTATCTGAACAAACTTCTTTTCACTTGAAGGTAGTATTTGAACCAATAAAAGAATGGCTGTGAGACCTGGGCGTAATGGGAAGGGGGCAAAAAAAATCAGCAGTAACTATTTAATTTTGCTTTCACCCCCAAGTACAGATATGTACACTATGACAATATCTCAAAGAATAAAAAAAATGTACACCCCGGGACAGATGGCAAAGCAGAAGCCCCAGAGAGTGCACCCTACTCAGCCAGAGGAAGGAAGTCTTCCAGCTTATACAAGTGAAACATTGCTTCAGCTTTGGGGGCTTGCCTGTGATTGGTCAGTGAACCCAAAGGGATGATTTAAAAGACGGGTACCCTTTTCGTCGTCAATAATTGCCCCCTTCCCCCGGTTCACTGGTTAGGAGCAGCCTAAAACGGAGTGTGACATAGCCGAATAAACTGTAACATCCTTTGCATGACGGTGTAAGATTTTACCTTTTATTCATGGGGGTTCACCCTTTTGTGCCAAATTTTGGAATGTAATAAATAAAAAAGGTTCAAGGAACTTTTTTTTTAATTTCTTCCCGAAGCCATTCGAATATTTCACCTCCCCCCCAAACCCCTGTTTTTGTTTTATCAAAAGGTATTTTATTTCCCCCTATGTCAATGAATTTACCCGTGGTTAATACTAACCCGAAAGTCAAAAGGGGAATTTTTTTTGCATATAAAAAATTTTAAATCGGTAAATCGATCAAAAAAAAAAGGATCGGGAAAGGTTTAATTCTTCCTAAGTAATAGAGTTTCCCCAAGGAAATATCTCAGGGCCATATCTTCTTGAACTATGTCTGTATGTCTATTAGTATAAAAACAAACTTTTACGTTGGGGTCAAAAAAAAGACCCCAAAGGATATAGCGAGGCTTTCAATGGAAACGGAGTCGTGCAGCGAAGGTTTGCGAAAACAATCTGTAGTAACCAAAGTTCGTCTTGGAGCCAAAAAATGTGCTTAACCCGTCTTTATAATTGTACACAGAAAATCTTTTACAAATTAACGTTGATGGCTCTGTTCACCAGTCCACTGGGCGTTGGTAGTGCGTTTGCATACAGAGTGAAGCCTTTTTAAAGAAAAAGGAGCACGCATCAATAAGGGCCTCTACCCCTTCAAAAAGAACTATTTCCAACTTTGCCTTTAAAAAGTGTCCATGTATCAAAAGGTTTCCAATTTAACTGATTCTCTGTCTCCCAAAAATTTTTCTCATTAAATATAAATTGTGGATTTTGTGTAGAAAGCCGACATAGGGTTTGGGAAGTTGTGGTAGTGGGTCAGAGTGACAGCTATGGATTCCCCTATATTGGTCTTTAATGCATGATGAAGAGAATTGGCTATCTGTATGCTTTCAAGGGGGAGTGATACAAACTTGGCGGAAAAAAAAAATTATAATGATAAAAAAAGGAGAATTTGTGTGCACTTCCAGCAAGTTTACTCCCGAGGGGAATCAAGGCCCCTTCCCCTGGGGAAAAATAATAAAATTTTAATTTGGTAGAGGAAAGAAAACTCCCCGAAAGCTTGGTTAAATAGGTTACTACAGTGGCCCCCTAGTTATTGTGATAAGGCTAAAGTGTCATTTGAAAAAGGTGAATTTGTAAATGAAGTGATAAGCTATAGGGGGTTCCAGAAATCGCCGAAACTTCCCCAGGTCAGTGTTTTTTAAAAATTTCCCGGGGTGTAGTGTATCGATATAATCTAGGAACCCGTGAAAGCAGAATACAGTGTTTAGTACAACTAACCAGTATTTTAAAGGACTTAGTGAATGGAGTGACTTTCATTGTTTTTTTTCTTGAAAAAAACGTTATGTGAATTTATATAACCTGTAGTTACCGCGTCGCAATATACACAAGAGAAGAAAATTATACAAAAAAAGCGCCCTTCCCCTAAATTTTCACCCCAACTATAGTGTAATATAGCATTTTTTGTGGTGGAGACGGAAAAAAAAAAATTGAAAGCTAGATCAGCGATTTATAAAAAAAGGTGGAGGTGACCCTTGTCATTGTGGAGTGCCAGCGTCCCCCGGGGTTTCAACCGCAAGTTAAACTTTTGTACAATCAAATCACATATTACCGGGTAGATAATTTCCAGTAATCTTCTGTGTTAGCTCAAAAAACCGACCATTTGGTTTAAATAAGTGCCCCCGATCAGATCAGATAGATGGTCCAAACCCCTTGACTGGTCCGAACCGGGGACTGGTCCGAACCCTTGACTGGTCCAAACCCCTGGACTGGTTTCAAAACGGTTTCGTTGTGCACCACCTACAGGTTATTAATAGAATATTCAAGGGGTTGCTAGTAGAATTGCAGTAAATAAACCATTCAAATCATTATGAAGCTGGTGTTAGTCTGTGGTCAGTCAAACAAACGGGCTTCCACATGCATAAATTGTCATTTCTGTGGAAATTGGTGTCACCCCCCTTGTGCAGAATCCAAGAACTAGCTACAAGCAGTATTAAACAGGGAAGTGTTTTTGGGTATGCCCAAATGAGATAAATCTGTGGATAAAATCACAAGGGTATTAAAAGAGGTCAACATCAAAGCTGCTTTCATAGAAAACCTGGAAGCTTTCTACAACAGATGGGAACATAAAAAGTCCGGGCGGGAAGGGTACTGCCCTTGATACTGGCAGTAGTCAGAAACTGTAAGGCTGGAGATGATGTCCTGGTAGTCAGTAAATGGGGGGCTGATAGTGCTGTCCTGGGAGACAGTAATGGGGAAGCTGGAGGTGCGTCCTGGGAGACAGTAATGGTGAAGCTGGAGGTGTTTGTCCTGGGAGACAGTAACGGGGGAAGCTGGGATGCGCCCTGGGAGACAGTAATGGGGAAGCTGGAGATGCTGTCCTGGGAGCCCAGTAATGGTGAAGCTGGAGATTTTGCCCAGGTAGTCGGGAATTATACGCAGGAAGGAATTACATATGAATGACCGCATAGGGGACAGGGAGCCATAGTAGGGAAACAAGTGTAGTCAAAGATAAGATAAAACCAATATTGCAAAAACTAGAAATACCGCAGGAAATAGCAAACCAAGAGGACTCCCCTAGCGGGGATATATTACCAAAAACAAATGGTGGGGGCTCCATTGTTTTGGGGCTAGGGAGGGTAGAAGTAAGACAGGGAAACAGCCCCAACAGGGAATACAGTCACAGAAACCCAAGGCAAACGGAAACCAAGCCTGTCACATACTATGCACTCGGTATCTGCTGGGATGGGAAATCTGGAAAAACAGATGGGACGTGCAACTATGACCACCCTAGGAAATGCCATGCCCATATGACAAAAGGAAAATGCAAACTCCCTTCTGTAAGCTTTTTCACCCCGAACTGTGTACCTCTTCAGTACAGGAAAAGACTGTGCATAACTTAAATTGCCAGGCATACCATCTAAAGGGGACAAAAGATACAAAAACATCCAGGCCAAGGGAAAACCTGGGTAGCCACAGCCACTCAAGAGGAGGGGTTTTTTTAGTGCCAGGAAGGAAAAAACTGGCAAGGAAATGGCAGAAATCGTCACCAAATCCAGTCATTCCTGAGTGGAACCACAGTCGAGGGCCCTCCACTCCAAACCAACAGAAAACAGATACTATGCCGGAAAAAAAACCCCCCCCCAGTACCAACAATACCCCCAGTCCGATAACATTCTTCTTTGCAAATATCCCGGGTCAAAACCCAGCAACAAACAACAAAATACCTTTCATCCGGGACTGCTTGCAGAGGCAAAGGCAATGTTCGCGGCTTTCACTGAGACCCACATAAAGGATCACTGGACAATGAAATATGGATCCCAGGTTACAACCTATACAGATGTGACAGAGTAAACAGGAAAAAGGGGGGGGGGGTTGGGCCTGTACATTGCAGAGTCATTGTTTGCACAGAACTGCTTAATGCCTCAAATGATGTGGGGGGGAAGTTTTAGCAGTAAAGGTCGAGAACCAAAACCTAGTCATTGTGATAGTCTACAAGCCTCGGATGCAACATCCCAGCAATTCCAGGAACAGCTGTTAAAAATTGACCACTGTCTGGAAAACCTTCCACTCCTGCACCCAACATCTTGCTCCTGGGGGATTTCAACTTAAGGCACCTAAAATGGAGGAATATAGCAATAATATTGTTGCAGTAATAACACCAGGAGGCAGCTCTGATGAAAACTCCCCACTCACGCGAGCTTTTAAATCTCTGCACAAAATTCAATTTAAACCAAAAAATTTAATAGAGCCTACTAGACTGGAAAAATACACTAGACCTCATCTTCACTAACAATGATGATCTGAATAAGAAATATCCCCCTATCAAAAACAATATACTCAATCACAACATAAATTTAGGTTTAGTCATGTATGCGCGGAGCCCCAGACCGACATAATTTAGATTAGTCCCCGAGGGAGCATTCACCAAATTCAACTTCAATAACAAAAACATAAAGTGGGCCAAGTAAAACCCAAGTCCTAACCAAATAAGCTGGGAAGTATACTAAGCAACACAGACCCCAACTTATGCCTAGAACAGATTAATCGGCAGCACTCGATGTATGCACAAGGCTTATTCTCTAAGAAAAAGGAGGAGTAGATGTAAAACAGAAAGAGACAGGCGCTCCCTTACAGGCGACGGAAAAGAATAACAGAGCGGCTAAAAGAGGTCAATATATCTGAAATGCGTAGGGAGACACTGGTCAGAGAAAATAGCAAGCATCGAACTTAAGCTAAAAAATCCTTTAGGATTTCAGGAATCGCGGGAAGAACTAAAAGCCATAAATGAAATCGAAAGAAACCCAAAGTATTTCTTCTCCTATGCCAAATCAAATCGAGAACAACGTCCAGTATTGGGCCCCTACTTAAACAAGAGTGGTCCTACACAGATGACAACAAGGAAATGAGTGAGCTACTCAAGTCCCAATATGACTCAGTTTTTTAGCAAGCCGCTAACCAGACTGAGAGTCGAAGATCAAAATGAATTTTTTATGAGGGGGCCACAAAATTTGATTAACACAAGCCTATCCGATTTTTATCCTGACGCAAATGACTTCGAACAGGCGATAAATGACATCCCATGCACCTCCCCCGGGGCCAGACTCATGGAACTCTTGTTCTTTCAAGAACTGCAAGAAGCCCCTATCACGAGCCTTTTCCATCCTATGGAGAGGAGCATGGAAAACGGGGGTCGTCCCACAGTTACTAAAACAACAGACATAGCCCACTCCACAAAGGGGCAGTAAAGCAACAGCAAAGAATACAGACCAATAGCACTACAATCCCATATCATAAAAATCTTTGAAAGGGTCCTAAGAAGCAAGATCACACGCATCTAGAAACCCATCAGTTACACAACCCAGGGCAAAATGGGTTTAGAACAGGTCGCTCCTGTCTGTCTCAAATATTGGGCCCCTACGACAAGGTCCTAAATGCACTAGAAGACAAAAAGAATGCAGATGTAATATATACAGACTTTGCAAAAGCCTTCGACAAGTGTGACCATGGCGTAATAGCGCACAAAATGCGTGCTAAAAGGGAAAAACAGGAAAAGTCGGTCGATGGATCTATAATTTCCTCACTAACAGAACACAGAGATAGTCGTCAACAGAGTAAAGTCCGAGGCAGCTACGGTTTAAAAGCTCTGTTCCACAAGGCCAGTACTCGCTCCCATCTTGTTCCTCATCCTTTTATCCGACATAGACAAGGATGTCAGCCACAGCACCGTGTCTTTCCTTTGCAGATGACACCCGAATCTGCATGACAGTGTCTTCCATTGCAGACACTGCAAAGCTCCAGGCAGACCATCAACCAAACTTTCAGTGGGCTGCAGAAAAAATATGAAGTTCAACGATGAGAAAATTTCAATTACTCAGATATGGTAAACATGGGGAAAATTTAAAATCTTCATCAAGACAAAACAAATTCTGGCCACAAAATAGACCCGAAACACCAACGCCCAAAGACCTGGGAGTGATCATGTCGGAGGATCTCCCTTCAAGGACCATAACATTGTATCAATCGCATCTGCTAGAAAAATGACAGGATGGATAATGAAAACCTTCAAAACTAGGAGGCCAAGCCCATGATGACACTTTCAGGTCACTTGTTCATCTAGGCTGGAAAAATTGCTGCACACTAACAGCACCTTTCAGCAGGTGAAATGCCGACCTAGAAAATGTACAGAGAATTTTTCACGGCGCGCATAACGGAGAAAAAAACACCAATTAATTGGGAGCGCTTGAGGTTCCTAAACTGTATTCCCTGGAACGCAGGAGGGAGAGATACATGATTATATACCCTGGAAAATCCTAGAGGGACTAGTACCGAACTTGCACACGAAAATCACCCACTACAAAAGCAAAAGACTTGGGCGGGACGATGCACCATCCCCCCAATGAAAAGCAGGGGTGTCACTAGCACGTTAAGAGACCATACAATAAGTGTCGGGGGCCCGAGACTGTTCAACTGCCTCCCGCACACAAAAGGGGGGATTCCCAACAGACCCCGGGCAGTCTTCAAGCTGGCACTGGACAAGCACCAAAGTCAGTTCCGGATCACCCGGGGCTGTGGCTCGTATGTTGGTTTGCGTGCAGCCAGCAGCAACAGCCTGGTTGATAGGCTCTGATCCCCCAGGAGGCCTGGTCTCAGACCGGGCCGCGGGGCGTTGACCCCGGAACTCTCTCAGGTTCCCAGGTTGTCAGCATTTTGAGAACAATTAACGAAAAGAACTTCAATTGAACTTTATTGACTTAAGACTTAGGGAGACTGACACAACCCCGTCCATCAAACATCATTTCATCATGCAGGGGGAGCCCCATGTCTATGGTGCATCCAACAAAATAAGCCGACTCTTGGATGTCACTACCGCCGGCCCCCGGCTGGGTTACAAGTATCTTTGGCAAGTTAAAACACCACCACCAGATGTAGACCAAACGAAATGTAAACTTTGCCAGATGGACTATTGTCACACACTGCGTCATTTTGTACTGGAGTGCGATTAAAGTATGTCAGTAGCTTTACTAAAGAGGGACTTCTCAACAAACAACTTCTGTGGAACATTCAACAACTTTTGATCCATGCATGTCGGATAAAAAAAAAGCGAATGATTGATTAAATTTAAGGTTCCTTTCTAGACAAGTACAATATCTAACAGCTCGGATGCGCAAGAACTTATGTGTAGATCTTATGGAGTTCCATGCACATTATTCCTGCTCTTCGTGGTACTCTACAGTAACAAAATAAACCTGAAAAAAATAGATTACAAATTATCCTTCAGAGTACAGACAATATATTTCACACCTCAGGGATACAAGTCCCACTTAACCAGCTTCCCCGAATCCCTTCATAAATGTTACTTTGCTCACACTCCAACAGCACGTCAAGTAATAAAAAAGAATCGTCTCCACTCCTATCTTTCAGACTTACACAAGCTTGCCGGATGCTGAATCAGTAAGCACTCAGAACCTCTCTCCCAACCCCTTCCTTGGACGACCACTCATCTTCCTACTTTTTTTTTCACCCTAAATTTATGAACCCAGCTGGTCATCCTACTTTGTTCCACTCATTCTAAATGCCCAAACCACATCACCAGATTCTCTTCAGCCATATGAATTATATATTTCTCTGCATAGCAAAGTTTAAAGGATATAACTTACACCTATTTAACAGTGTTGGTATTATTATGCTCTGGAACATTCCCCAAATGCCCTAAAATCTGGAATACCCTACCTGAGAACTCTAGAACTGCAGACACATTCATCACCTTCAAAACTACCATTAGAAAACATCTTATCTCCCTGATACACCCCGTCAACTAACTACACGAATACCACCTGGTGGTTCACACTTACACTCGCTCACTCATTTGACCATAAACAGAAATATTAATCTCAGTCTTAAAATAATGAATCCTGTGATACTCCAATACTGAAACTATATACTGTGCCAAAACAAAAGCATTCACATTGCTAAACTCATAAACTAGTATTTAGTCACTTAGCCATAATACCAACTTACCTCATAATTTGTAATATTTTACAATTAAGAATAAAACTAAGTATGCCCGAAATGCCTAGCCATGCTAAGCGTTCTAGTGGTACACTCTGTAATCACAATTTTACTACATGTAAACCAAACAATAACCAAATTTCTGTAAACTCAGCATTGTAATCCTTATAGAGAATAAACTTTGAATTGAATTGAATTTTGCCTCCAAAGATCATCTGCTTCTCGCCACAGATTCTCCAACACACCTTGTGGAATTTTTTTACATAATTTTCTAAATGTAGAACATATAAATGAATAATATAACAATTGCATATTGAAATGTAATGCTATTTGGACCCTTCGAGAAATTTCGAGTGAGGGAGTGAAGCTGCAGAGAGAGAGAGAGAGACGCCATATTGAATTTAATGTGTGAACACTGGACTGAATTGTGCAATGTAATCAGGCGTTCTCACAGGTCATTTTCCGTAATTTAGAAATAGCTGACATGTTCCTGCTGAAGAATTGGGATAAACAGTGTTGAAAACCCTTACAATTCGGCAACTAGGACGGAACAATAGAGGACTTCAATGAATCCTTCCCATCAACACACCTTAGCTAAGTGATGCTTACCCATAATGTACATTATTAGTTTTGTGTTGGCCATCGTAAAGCCTAATTGTTAGGGTAATATTAGGGTGTATTCCATCAGCATTAAGTGTCTTCCTGTGACAAATGGTAAGTTAATGTGTATAAAATTTATTGCTCTAATGATATGGTTAGGAGAAAACCTTCCCTAGTCTCTGTAATTATATTTTGTGTACCTAGCGAACCTAATTATATACAGTCCACAACTTTAATTTACCAGAGTAGCTGGTTTTAATACTATAATTATTAATTTAATGTCAGGTCTAGCTTTTTGTGAGTGGACAAATACCCAAGCCAGAAGAAAGAAAACCCAAAGGAGAAAGAGGAAAGAAGAAAAGGGAGGAGGGAGAAGAGGAAAAAAAGAATCAGGTTAAGTCAGGGGTTACCTGGAGGTTACCTGGAGGTTATTCCGGGGATCAACGCCCCCGCGGCCCGGTCCACGACCCGGCCCCCCATGGATCAGGGCCCCCCGACAACTAACTTTTTGCTGGCCGCACGCAGTCCCAGTCGAGCCCCAGCCCGGGGTGATCCCGGGACTGACTTTT
>NC_069403.1:52711178-52730089 GCF_026875155.1 Cherax quadricarinatus
TTTCAATTAAGGCTTTTTTTTACACTCACTTTGCAGGATGGTAGTACCTCCCTGAGCGGTTGCGTCTCCCCAACCTACTACCTAGTTTGTATCATTTTGTGAAAAAATTATTACAAAAAAATCGACAGCACTTCAAAAATTGCATTTTAATGGAATAAATGAAAAAAATTTGGACGCAGATGGGTTTTGAAAGAGGTGAATATGGCTTGATGAGGGGAATAAAGGTGAAGGTGTAGGAAAGTCGTAGAGTCAAAAAATTATTATGGAAGCAAGGGGGGGAAATTGAGAGTATAAGGGTACCCACCTTTTAGTTTAAAGGTGTGAATCAATTGGTTCTTTAGTCCCCTAGTAAAAAGGGATGTTTTTTAATCGGGGATTCTTAAGTTTGGAATTGTTACGCGCCCCTATTCCTCCTTTATCAAAAAAATAAAAGGCCTGGTTAAAAAAATTTCTGTAAAATATTCGCGACCACTTTATTACAGTTTGTAAAGAGGTTGATATTATTTTTTGGGTACATTTTGGAATCATCAAAGTACTCTTTGTATTATTGATTTTTATATCTTCCCATGATTATTTTTAATATATTTTTTAATTATTAGTAGTTTGGAGTTCGAATGTGTAACCACTACTGGTAGTGACCAATGGTGGTTCTAGAATTGACGCCGGCGTTCGCCTTCTGGCCGAGCTGAAGTCATACTATGAGTAGTGGTGTCAGCAGCTCCTAGCTCTGATCGGTTGGGTCTTCAACCAAATAGCTCCTAGCTTTAAACTAAAATTTGTAAAAAAACCACAGTCTTGCTTTCCCAAAATTAGTCTGGTTTAATTATGTCATATGAAAGATAACTATTTGTTACCATAGACCTTTCTAAAAGAGTAGATTATTAATTGAAATTATTTTATCATACTCTGTTAATGAGAATTTGTAACGTAAGAATTGGGTTTCTTGCTGTATATTGTTTCATTTAATAATTGTTGTGGTTATTTTAATCACTAACAAGAGTACCTAATGAGCTAAATGATTGTATAAATTAAAACTAACAAAAATATGGAGTTATTTGTGCCCCTATTGTTACGGTGAAGATTAAGTCGTAACAGGAATCCACCCCATGCTGTAGAAATTTATAAGTAATTTAACATGTAATGTTGCACTTCAGCTACGTTGCCAGGAATGTGGGAGCGCACAGTGTCAATTGGTTCAGCAGGCAAAACTTTTTCTGTGACTGGCTGGAAAATTGGATGGGTATATGGACCTGCTAACCTGCTGAAAGGACCTCAAGTAATTCACCAACACTCAGTATACACATGTAGCACACCTATTCAGGTAAGCATGTATCATTCTTACGAAGATTTGGTATGCTTAAAAAGCTAGAAGGAGGGTATGTAAAGGTAGAAAGTTGAAAGTGATCATAGATAATAGTAAGGTGATGAGGGTATAAAATGATTTAGATAAAGAAAAATTGGATGTCACATAGGAGGGAGGGAGTTTGGAAGAAGTGAATGTGTCCAGATATTTGGGAGTTGACATGTCAGCGGATGGGTTTATGAGGGTTAACCATAGAATTGATGAAGGAAAAAAGGCGAGTGGTTTGTTGAGGTGTCTGTGGAGACAAAAATGTTATCTATGGAGGCAAAGAAGGAAATGTACAAGAGTATAGTGGTACCAACAATCTTATATAGGTGTGAAGCATGGGTCGTAAATGCTGCAGTGAGGAGGAGGCTGGAGGCAGTGATGTTATATCTAAGGGCAGTGTGTTGTGTGAATATTATTCAGAGAATTCGTAGTGTGGAAATTAGGAGGAGATGTGGAGTACTAAAAGTATTAGAGAGCTGAAGAGGGGTTGTCGAGGTGGTTTTTTCATTTAGAGAGAATGGAACAAAGTAGAATGGCTTGGAGAGCATATAAATCTGTAGGGGAGTGAAGGTGGGGTAGGGGTCATCCTCGAAAAGGTTGGAGTGAAGGAGGGGGTAAAGGAGGTTTTGTGGGCAATGGGCTTGGACTTCCAGCAAGTGTGCATGAGCGTGTTGGATAGGAGTGAATGGAGACAAATTTTTTTTGGGCCTGACGAGGTGTTGAAGTGTGAGCAGGGTAATATTTTGTGAAGGGATTCAGGGAAACCGGTTAGCTGGACTTGAGTCCTGGAAATGGGAAGTATAATGCCTGCACTTTAAAGGAAGGGTTTGGGATATTGGCAGTTTGGAGAGACATCTAAACTGTCATATCTGAGCACCTCTGCAAAGACAGTGATAATGTATGAGTGATGGTGAAAGAGTTGAATGATGAAAGTTTTTTCTTTCTTTTTGGGTTTTTCTTTCGTTATGTATCACCCTGCCTCAGTGGGAAACGACCGACTTGTTAAAAAAAAAAATAGAATTAGCAGGGCTCTTTTTTTCAAAGAAAAGTAACAAGATTTGCTTTTTGGGGTTGAATATTTACTCAAGTGTACATGCACAGTACACCAGAGTTGAATTTTTGAAAATAAGTTACGTGAGCTTATAATCTCCATATTTTTGTTTTTCACCATTCTGCAATATGTGTAACTCTTATAAAACATTGTACTCGTTGATTCCTTTTCCTTTTTTTTTTTTACATTATCGATCATCTTCCACCAAGGTAGGGTGATCCGAAAAAGGAAATATCTTAACTATCATTTGCTCAATTGCTGTCTTGCCAGACATGTACTGACATCATAATTCAGATGACCCTCTTGACTGCAAGATCCCCACCTCTCCTTCAGAGTACAGATACTGTCCCTTCCACCTCCAAGACTCAAGTCTAGCTAACTGATTTCCCTGAATTCCTTCATAAGTATTATCCTGCTCACACTCCAACAGCTCGTCAAGCATTAGCAACTACTTGTCTCCACTCCAATCTTAACATGCTCACACAAGCTTTAGGTTTTTCTTATTTGCACAATTATATTTTATTCTTTCTGTTCAAACTTTCAAAACTATTTTTTGGGAAATGTTGAGTGAATGCGTGGAGAGTTTTGAATCAAGTGTGAGAGTAATGGTGGTTGGGATTTCAATGCTAAAGTGGGTAAAAATGTTATGGAGGGAGTAGCAGGTAAATTTGGGGTGCCAGAGGTAAATGTAAATGGGGAGCCTTTAATTGAGCTATGTGTAGAAAGAGATTTGGTAATAAGTAATACATATTTTATGAAAAAGAGGATAAATAAATATACAAGGTATGATGTAGCACGTAATGAAAGTAGTTTATTAGATTATGTATTGGGGATAAAAGGTTGATGGGTAGGCTCCAGGATTTTACATGTTTATAGAGGGGCAACTGATATATCGGATCATTATTTAGTTGTAGCTACAGTTAGAGTAAGAGGTAGATGGGAAAAGGGGAAAGGTGGCAACAAGTAAGAGGGAGGTGAATGAAAGTTATAAACTAAGGGAGGAGGAAGTTTGGGGGAGATATAAGGGGGAACTATTGGAAAGGTGGGCTAGTGCAAAGTGAGTAGTGGGGGGGGTTGAAGAGGGTTGGAAGAGTTTTAAAAATGCAGTATTAGAATGTGGGGCAGAAGTTTGTGGTTATAGGAGGGTGGGGGCAGGAGGAAAGAGGAGTGATTGGTGGAATGAAGTAAAGGGTGTGATAAAAGAGAAAAAGGTAGTTATGAGAGGTTTTTACAAAGCAGAAGGGGTTTATAGAAGAGCAGAGTATATGGAGAGTAAAAGAAAGGCAAAGAGAGTGGTGAGAGAGTGAAAAAGGAGAGCAATGATAGAGTGGGAGAGGCACTGTCAAGAAATTTTAATAAAATAAGAAAAAATTTTGGAGTGAGTTTAAACAAGTTAAAGAAAGCCTAGGGAAATTTAGGATTTGTCAGTTAAAAAAGAATAGGGGAGTTGGTAGATGGGGAGATGGAGGTATTAGGTAGATGGCGAGAATATTTTGAGGAACTTTTAAATGTTAAGGAAAGAAAGAGGGGGCAGTAATTTCATGCACTGGTCAGGGGAGGTATACCATCTTTTAGGAGTGAAGAAGAGCAGAATGTAAGTGTGGGGGGGGGGGGGGGGTAAGTGAGCATTTAGAATGGAAAGGGTGGTAAAGCAGCTGGAACTGATGGGATCATGACAGAAATGTTAAAAGCAGGGGGGATATGTGTTGGAGTGGTTGGGGCTTTTGTTTAATAAATGTATGAGAGGGGGGAAGGTACCCAGGGATTGGCGGGAGAGCATGTATTTGTCCCTTTATATAAAGGGAAAGGGGACAAAAGAGACTGTAAAAATTATAGAGGATAAAATTTACTAGTATACAGGGGAAAAATGTATGGTAGGGTTTTAATTGAAAAAATTAGAGGTAAGACAGAATGTAGGATTGCGGATGAGCAAGGAGGTTTCGAGTGGGTAGGGGTTGTATAGATCAGGTGTTTACATTAAAGATATATTTTTTTTTTTATTATTATCAAACTGGCGATTCCCCACCAAGGCAGGGTGGCCCGAAAAAAAAAAACTTTTTCACCTTTCTTTCACTCCATCACTGTTTCCCAAGAAGGGTGCTTTACATTTAAGTTTTTAAACGAAACATTAAACCCCTCCTTCAGAGGGGCGGGCCCTGTATTCCCCCATTTTCCAGGACTCAAGCCCGGCCCTCCCGGTTTTTCCCTGAACCCCCTTAATAAATTTTATTTGCTCACACCCCAAACGGGCAGGGTCAAGTATTAAAAACCATTTGTCTCCAAAAAACCCCTTAAAAACACGTAACGCTTTGCCTGCTGGAAGTCCAAGCCCCTCCCCACTTTCCCTTGGGCCGCCCCCCTTACCCCCCCTTTTTCCCCATAAGACTGATACACTCTTAAAGGGTCACTCTGTTTCGCCCCTTTTCTTCTACATGCCCCGAACCCCCCTCAAAAAACCCCTTTCCCTCAGCCCCCCCTTTGGGGAAAAAACAGTTTTGGAAATTTCCCGCACCTCCTCCTAACTTCCAAACTACTTTTTTCCTGCATTTTATTCACCCCCCACACTTTTCCCCTTTGACATGAAAATCCCCCTTGCCCCCACCCTTTTCCCCTCGCTGAAACCCATTCTTTAAACCCAGGGTTTCCCCCCCATAAAAGGCTTTGGTAAAAACTTATCTCAAAATTTCCCCCTCTTTGCCCCAAAGGGGACAAAGTTCTTTGTCTCTACAGACTCCAAAAGTGCACCACTCATTTTTTCCCCCTCACAATTCTATGTTTCCCCTACTTTCTTTGACCCATCCCCTGACACATCCACTAAAAATTTTACCCTGAATAAAATTCACCCCCTCTATACTTTCCCCCTCCAATTGTATAAAAATTTTTTTTTTTCTTTCCCCCTAATTTTTTTTGTTATCCTCATAACCCTTACCCCTTTCCCTGTATTCATTTTTAAATTTTCTTTTTTTGACCCCCTTTCCCAAATTCTTTCCCCCAATCTCTGCAACTTCTCTTCAGAATCCCCCAAGAGCACAGTGTTTATCAGCAAAGAGAACGTGACAAAATCCCACTTTATGTGTGTGATTTTTTTTTTTAACTCCACACTTTGCCAAGACCCTTGCATTTAATTCTCATAACCCCCCCATCTATTTAAAATATTAAACAACCAACCCTGCCTCACAATCCTTGTCGGGGCCCACTTTTAATGGGGGAAAAATTTTCCCCTTTCCTACATTTCTCTAACTTTGGGCCCCACTATCCTCGTAAAATTTTCATGCTTTCGTAACCTTCCTCCCAACCAACCTGCAACATCTGCCACATTTCACCCCCATCCACCCTGTCATACGCCTTTTCCAAAAACCATAAATTTCCCCAAAGAACCCCTTTGCCTTTTCTAAATACTGGTTTACCCTTTTATGTTTTTACTGTAAACACCCGGGGCCCCACCCCCTTCCTTTTTTCCCAAAAGCCCCCCCTTGTTCATTGCCATCTATTTTCCGTCTTATCTTTTAAATTTTTTCAATAATAACTTTCCATACACTTTAAGGGATTTTCAAAGACCCTTTTTTTCCCTTTTTTTCAACACACCAGCCCTATCCCACCGAGGGTGGGGTGGCCCCAAAAAGGGAAAAAACCCAAAAAATTTTTTCCTTTCATTTTTTAGTAATATTTACAGGAGAAGGGGTTTTCTTAAAAAACCCCCTTTTTCTCCCGGGATTTTTTGTCGGTCTTACAAAACGCATAGCTTACGGAGGGAAAAATTTTGTTCCCCTTCCCCCTGGAGATAAGAGGGGAAAAAAACAAGAACAAGAGCTAGTAAGAAAAAAGAAAAAACCCAGAGGGGTGTTTTATACATTTTGCTTGTACATGTATGTGTTTGTGTGGGCCTAAGTGTAAGCAGAAGTAGCAAAAACGTACCCGAAAAACCCTTGGGATGTTTATGAGACGGAAAAAAAAACCAGCAATCCCACCATCGTGTTTAAAACAATTACAGGCTTACGTTTTACACTCACTTGGCAGGACGGTAGTACCTCCCTGGGGGGGTTGCTGTCTCCAACCTAACTACCTGGGAAACTCAACAGACTTATCCCCCTATAATTTTTGCACTCTCTTTTGTCCCCTTTGCCTTTATACAAAGGAACTATGCATGCTCTCTGCCAATCCCTAGGTACCTTACCCTCTTCCATACATTTATTAAAAAATTTGGGCCCAACCACTCCAAAAAATATCCCCACCTGCTTTTAACATTTCTATCTTTATCCCATCAACCCCGGCTCCCTTTCCCCCCTTTTCATTTTACCTACTGCCTCACGAATTTCCCCCACACTCACAACTGGCTCTTCCTCACTCCTACAAGATGTTATTCCTCCTTGCCCTATAAAACGAATCCCCAGCTTCCTTATCTTCATCAACATTTAACAATTCCCTCAAAATATTCCCTCCATCTTCCCAATCCCTCTAACTCTCCATTTAATAACTCTCCTCTCCTATTTTTAACTGACAAATCCATTTGTTCTCTAAGTTTTCCTTAACTTGTTAATCTCACTCCAAAATTTTTTCTTATTTTCAAAAAAATTTGTTGATAACATCTCACCCACTCTCTCATTTGCTTTCTTTTACTTTGCTTCACCACTCTTTTAACCCCTCTCTTTTTCTCCATACTATACTCTTCCCTCCTTGCATCACTTCTACTTTGTAAAAAACTTCCATATGCTAACTTTTTTCTCCCTTACTACTCTCTTTACATCATCATTCCACCAATCGCTCCTCTTCCCTCCGCACCCACTTTCCTGTAACCACAACTTCTGCTGAACACTTAACACTACATTTTTAAACCTACCCCATACCTCTTCGCCCCCATTTCTATGCTCTCATTAGCCCATTATCCTCCAATAGCTGTTTATATCTTACCCTAACTGCCTCCTTTTTTTAGTTTATATACCTTCACCTCTCTTTTCCCCTTTATGCTTCTATTCTCCTTGTATCCCATCTACCTTTTACTCTCAGTGTAGCTACAACTAGAAAGTGATCTGATATATCTGTGGCCCCTCTATAAACATGTACATCCTGAAGTCTACTCAACAGTCTTTATCTACCAATACATAATCCAACAAACTACTGTCATTTCGCCCTACATCATATCTTGTTATACTTATTTATCCTCTTTTTCTTAAAATATGAAATTACCTATAACTAAAACCCTTTTCTATACAAAGTTCAATCAAAGAGACCCATTTCATTTACACCTGGCACCCCAAACTTACCTACCACACCCTCTCTAAAGTTTCTCCTACTTTAGCATTCAGATCCTCTACAAAATGACTCACTTGGTTCAAAGGCTCCTCATACATTCATTTAAAACATCTCCAAAATCTCTCTCTCTTTTACATTCCTCTTTCTCCAGGTGCATACACGCTTATTATGACCCACTTTTTGCATCCAACCTTTATTTTAAATTTCCACATAATTTTTGGGAATTACACATTCATATTCACTTTTCTCCTTCCATAACTGATCGTTCAACATTACTGCTACCCCTTCCTTTGCTCTAACTCTTTTCAGATACTCCAGATTTAATCCCATTTATTTCCCCCCACCGAAACTCCCCTACCCCCTTCGCTTTGTTTCGCTTAGGGCCAGGACATCCAATTCTTTTCATTCATAACATCAGCAATCATATGTTTCTTGTCACCGCACTACATCCACGCACATTCAAGCATCCCAGTTTTAAAAAGTTTTTTTTCTTCTCTTTTTTAGTAAATGACTACAGAAGAAGGGGTTATACCCCATTGCTCCCGGCATTTTAGTCGCCTCATACGACACACATGGCTTACGGAGGAAAGATTCTTTTCCATTTCCCCCATGGACAATAGAAGAAAAAAGGGAAAAGAACAAGCTTTTTAGAAAAAGGAGAAAAACCTATATGTATGCATGTATATATGCATGTGCGTGTCTGTGAAGTGTGACCAAAGTGTAAGTAGGAGTAGCAAGATATCCCTGTTATCTAGCATGTTTATGAGACAGAAAAAGAAACCAGCAATCCTACCATCATGCAAAACAGTTATAGGTTTCTGTTTCACAGTCATCTGGCAGGACGGTAGTACTTCCCTGGGTGGTTGCTGTCTACCAACCAACAGTACAGTGGACCCCCGGTTAACGATTTTAATCCGTGCAAGAGGGCTCATCGTTATGCGAAATAATCGTTATGCGAATGAATTTTCCCCATAAGAAATAATGGAAATAAAATTAATCCGTGCAAGACGCCCAAAAGTATGAAAAAAATTTTTTTTTACCACATGAAATGTTAATTTTAATACACACAAACTGAAAAAGGCATGCACAATTACATGACACTTACTTTTATTGAAGATCTGGTGATGATTGATGGGATGGGAGGAGGGGAGAGCATTATCTTCTTACTGTTTAGAAGGGGGAAACCCCCTTTCCCTTAGGACTTGAGGTAGCAAGTCCTTTTCTGGGGTTACTTCCCTTCTTCTTTTAATGCCACTAGGACCCGCTTGAGAGTCATGGACCTCTGTCGCACAACAAATCTGTCCATAGAGCTCTGTACCTCCCGTTCCTTCAAGACTTTCTAAAATGGGCCATAACATTGTCATTGAAATAGTCACAAGCACGGCTTGCAACAGCTGTGTCAGGGTGATTTTCATCTATAAAGGTTTGCATTTCCCAACCCACTCTGCACACATTTCCTTAATCTTTGAAGTAGGCACAATGGATTCCACAACTGGCATAGGCTTCTCAGGGTTACCCCAAACCCTTCAAAATCTTTCTTAATTTCCATACTAATTCTCACCCTTTTTACCACAGGGTTGGCACTAGAAGCTTTCTTGGGGCCCATGGTCACTTTTTTTCCAGAAACAGCACCGAAAATACTGTAAAAATACGAAATATTCCGAGTGTATGCTTGGATGTTACCGCGGAGGCTGGTGGTAAACAATGGGACGGAGCGCACATGTGAGGCTGGCTGAGGGGACATTGGACGCGTCTCGGACGAAAATCGGTATGCGGGTTTTTAATCGGTATGCGGGGCAAAAATTTTGCGATAAAAGTATTCGTTTATTGCGGAAAAAATCGCTATGCGATGCCATTGTTATGCGGGGGGGGGGTGGGCGGGTCCACTGTATTTAGCCCTTTCAGGGTCCAAGGGCCCAAATCTGGGGGGATAAGTCACGCACCAGTGTCCAAGAATTTTAAAAAAAAAAAATTTGTTATTTTTTCTATGAAATCTTTTTAGTTTTTTTATCATTAAGAATCTATTTTTTTTTTGTGAAGGTAATAAAACAAAAAGTACGAAATTTGGTGGAAAAATTGACGAAAATTATGCTCTCCCCGCGAACTTTTGATGTGTCAGCGATATTTACTCGAATCGGTGATTTTGCCGACTTTTGACTCCCATTTTAGGCCAATTTACATTATTCCAATCAGCCAAATTCTTAGATATTCCACTGTATTACTTTATTCTATCGATTTGAGCACAAGAAATCGCCAAGTCAACTGTTTCAATACTACAAAAAAAGTGATCGGAAAATTGTTTAATTTGGCCAAATTTAACACAAAGTTCAAAATTATTCCAATTCAAAATTAGGGTCCAGAATGAACAATGTAGCATTTCCTGGCACCTAAACTAACATTTCCTCTGTTCATTAGTTAGTTTTGAGGCTTTACAAATAAATTCCATTTTTTGTTTTTTTATTCGCACCAAAAAATAGAAGATTTATATTATTGCCTATATGTAATAATTGTATAAATATTACATCACATATTTGTGAATGTATATTAGACCACCAGTGATTGTGTATTAGACGTGTTGAGGGTGTTTGGTTTTTACTCTTGATATCGGCAAATATTTAAATTTCCGCTACTTTGAGCTCAAGTTTCAAGCCATCTTCCAGTGACTAAAACATCAGTGTGTATTCATCTCTATTTCTGAAATATTGTCACTCCTTCTATCAAATGGAGACCAAGTGAAGTATCGCAAATACAGACTATTAAATTAAACATACGAAAAAAAACACTGCAAGTGCTAGTTTCGCAATCGAAAAATCAATGATTTCATTTTTGTTTCTCTGTCATTTACTACACAGTGTGCTGCTAGGATCTTCGTTTTATGTTGGTGCACACATACCACTGTTAGATGTATTCTCTCATAATCGAGGCCAAATGACCACTACTCAACAGTTTATCAGAGTGAGCTGAGCTCATGGCTTGTTGGATCTACGCTGTTTGGACCCTGAACGTAAAGCAGTAGATTACGGGACGCCGACCCTAAAAGGGTATAGATAAGGTAAGTTAGAGAAGTTTTTATTGCATTTATGGATTAGAAAAGGCATTTGCATAGAGTCGGATTAGAGGAACAAGTGGCGATGTTGCAAACGTATGTGGAATGGCGGTAAGTTATTAAATGCTGTAAAGAGTTTTATATGAGGATAGTGAGGCTCAGTTGGGGTGTGTTGTGTAGAATGAGAGGGAGTACTACCTTCCGGTAAAAGTTTAATATATTGTAGATGGGGTTGTAAAGTGGAATAAATGCTAGGGTGTTCTGGTAAGACAAGGGTGGGATTGTAAATTTTGGGGAATCAAATTCAATAATGAGAATTGACACAGTTACTTTGTTGCTGAAGATTTGTGCTTATGGAGATTCTAAAGATAAAATTGCAAAGGTTAGTGGATGAGTTTGGGATTGGGCGCGTAAAGGTCAGAAAGTTTGAACGTGAACATAGGAAAGAGTTAAGGTGATGAGGATATCAAATGATTTTAGATAAAGAAAATTGGATATCAAATTGGGGAGGAGGAAGTAGGAGAAGTGAATGTTTTTCGATACTTGGAGAAGATTGACGTGTCGTGCGGATGGATTTATGTGTCAGATGAAGATTAATCATACCGAAATTGATGGAGGAAAAAGTGTGAGTGGTGCGTTGAGGTATATGTGGAGTCAAAAAATGTTATCTATGGAGGGCCAAAAAGGGAATAGGAATGTTATGAAAGTATAGTAGAGTTACCAACACTTTATTGGGTGTGAGCTTAGGATTGTAAATGCAGCAGCGGGAGGTACGGTTGGAGGCAGTGGAGATATCCTTGTTTAATTAAGGGCATGTGTGGTGTAAATATTATGCAGAAAATTGGGTGTGGAAATTAGGAAAAAGGTGTGGAGTTAATAAAAGATATTAAGGAGAGGGCAGAAGAGGGTTGTTGAGGTGGTTTGGTATTTAAGAGAGAATGGATCAAAGTAGAATGGACATGGAAAGCATATTAATCTATAGGGGGAAGGAAAGTGCGGGGTTTAGGGAGTCGCTCCTCGAAAGGGGTTTGGAGAGGGGTTTTGGTATTAGGAGGGCTTTTGTGGGCAAGGGGCTTGTGACTTCCAGCATGCGTGCATGAGCGTGTTAGATAGGAGTGAATGGAGACGAATGGTGACTTGGGACGTGACGATCTGTTTGGTGTGTGAGGAGGGTAATATTTAGTGAGGGATTCAGGGGTGAAAGAACGGTTGATTTAGTCTATATAGTCGGGATTGAGTCCTGCGAAACATGGGATAGTAGTTCAATGCCTGCACTTTAAAGGGAGTGCGTTGGGGATATATTGGCAGTTTGGAGGGATAGTTGTGTTATCTTTATATTGTGTATGCATTTCTAAACTGTTGTATTCTGAGCACCTCTGCAAAAAAACGTGATAATGTGTGTAGTTTGGTGAAAGTGGTTGACATGATGATGAAATATTTTCTTTTTGGGGATTTTCTTTTCTTTTTCTGGGTCACCCATCCTCACCTTGTGGGAGTCGGTCCCCCCCGACTTGTTGAAAAGAAAAAAAAAACCATATACCTGCCAATGCGTAGGCACTCACCTTTTGATTAACCTCATCCTTCGTAAATCCATGTGGCGTGTTTCCCACATATACCTCAACACACCATTCACCTATTTTTCCTACATCAGTTCTATGGGATTGACCTCATCCTTAATAAACCTTCCCGCTGACATGTATACTCCCAAATATCTAAAAAACCATTCACTTTTCCATAGCTTCCTCCCTCTCCAATTTGATATCTACATTTTTCTTTATCTGTAATATCATTTGATAAACCTCATGTACACCTTACCTTTTCCTATGTTCACTTATTTTTTGAACTTTTTACCTTTACCCACACTCCCAAATCGTCCACTTAACCTTTGCCAATTTTTCTTAGAATCTCCCATAAGCACAGTATTCATCAGCAAAAAGTACTGTGTCAATTTCCCATTTTGTGGTTTGAATTGACCCATAATTTAATCCACCCCTCTCCAAACACCCTGCATTTACTTCTTTTACAAACCCATCTATAAATATCATTAAACAACCATTGGGCATTACAAATCCTTGTCTAAGACCTACTTTTAACAGGAAGAGTCTCCTTCTTCTTACACACCCTAAACCTTAGCCTCACTATGCGCTCATTAAAAACTGATTCTACCAGCAATTTTAGAAGATCTTACCACCTATTCGCCGCCAGATTCCCTCTATATTGCGCTCACATTGTCTGTGCACATTGTTACTCCCCTATCCACTCTATCATATACTTTTCATAAATCCATAATGCAATGAAAACTTCCCTACTTTTATCTAAATACTTTCACATATATGCTTCAATGTAAATACTTGATCTACACATCCCCTACCCACTCTAAAACCTCCTTGCTCATCCATCTGATTGTTTTCATTTTGTTTATTTTTGATAGTGTGCATTTTTCTATATATAGAGTCAAATTTTTAATATTGATTCGCTGTTTTATTTTCTAGGAAGCTGTGCTCAAGGATTTGAGATAGAAATGGAAAACCGGTTTGTGGTAAAACCAGAAGTGCTAATTTGCTGATCTGTTATCCTGGCTGAGCTGAAGTGAAACGTGAACAATATTGTTAGGATTTTGGCAGATGCTGCGGAATCGATCAATAGTTCTGAGGTGGCTATTTCATCTTGGCTGACGTGAGGGGAATATTAGTAAGTAGCATTATAGTATTATTGATACTAGTAGATACTACAATACAGTAGATTGGGACCCTACCTCTATGCAGGATATGTTCAATAGACCATAGATCAGTGTAGTATGTTGACGTTAGGAAATCAACACTTAATTCTGCATAACTAGGAATCTTTAATTCCTTTTTACTTGAACTTAAATTGCACATGGCCTGTTACATTGCCTGTATAAAATTTCATAACAATGGGACATAGAATATTGGCAATGAATTCAAAATGTAATCGAGGAGAGCTGTGTGTGAGGTCACCTGCAAACAGCTTTAAAGATGTAATAGAGGGTATTATGCCTTATAAGTATTGATTGGTTCTCTGTTGCCTCTCATGAGAAGTGCCTTAATTGAATTTATTCTCCCTTTTCTTGGAACAAACCTGAATTCTTCCCATTTCTCAGGTGCTGTTTTACCCTATGAGTTTATTAGTACTTGTTTTTTTGCTGCACCTGTGATTTGGTCTCTATAACACTGAATTATTGTAGACGTATATTCTTTCCTGCGGTCATTGCACAATACTTATAATTTACGTTCTTTTTTTTTTCCTTTTTTTACTTTCCAATTGCTGGTGACGACTTCCTTCTCCATGTTTATATTAGGAACCCACCGTTTGAAGTTCTTTGGCATTTAGATTTTAACTTATACATTATGTCCTCTACTGACAATGCTAATGTGTTATGCTGTTTTTGAGAAATCCATAAATGGTATGAACAGGTTTTCATCCTTATCTAAATATTGTTCACCTATATGCTTCAATATAAATATTTGGTAAACACAATCCCTACTCTTCCTAAATCCTAGTTCCTCTGCAGTCTTACTTTATTATACTCCTAACTCTTTCAGTAATAATTCTACTATACACTTTACCGAGCATACTCCATAGGCTTTTTCCTTTATAGTTTGTTCACTCTTTCCTGTCTCCTTATACAATCATTATGCATGCTCTCTGCCAGGTCCTGTACCTCTTCTCTGCATGCATGGCGCCTTCCTTCTTTTTACATTCTGAGGTTTTAACGCCTTAGTTTTAACTTCCCTCTCATTCTGCGCATTGCCTCATACCACTTCCCCCAGATTCATTATTTTTTTTTTTGTACTCCTTCCAGATATTACTCTTCCCTACTCAGAAGATATCATCACTTCCCTTTCATCATCAACATTTAACCCTTGAACTGTCCAAACTTAGATCTACGTTCACATGCATAGCACTCCGAACGTAGATCTACCTTTTTTTTTACATAGTTTCTCATGTAAAAAAAATGTAGATCTACATTCAGAGCGCTACACACGTGAACGTAGATCTACGTTTGGACAGTTTAAGGGTTAACAACTCCAAATATTCTCCTCATTTGTTCATATTTTCTACCTTTTGAACAATCTGTCTCTGTCCACCCTATCAATTTCTGTTTTAATGGTAATTTCCTTTCTGCTTTTGAAAACTCATTTACATTTATTTTAATGATCTTGTTATTTACAAAGTGAGGAATATTTTTATTATTTGATTATACAGTACATGTCTTTTTAGCAAATGATACAAAAGAAAACAATTATTAGCTCCTTGCTTCAGGTATTTTAGTTGACTCAGTAACATGCACTGTTTACAGAGAAGGTATTCTAACCAATTTTCCACAGAATTTGAAAGAAAACTCTACAGTCACAAGAATTAGGAAATTCGCATGTAGCAGTAGTAGTAGTAGTTGCAAGATTTAAATGTTATCTTTAAAATAATAATAACAATAATAATAATAATAATAGTAATTCAGGATTTTGTTATTTTTGATCAGCTATTCTTTCAAGATATTCGTAAGCACTCACACACCTAGCTATAAATGTAACAACAACGATGAAGAAAAAATACGGTACTAAAGATTATTTTCAAGAGTTACAGTAAGATCATCAAGATTATAAGCTTTAAAAGAGAGAGGTGTTTTAACTACGGACTGTGTGTGTAGCATGAAACATATCGTTCCCGATTTTTAAACCTCGACGCTAAGTATGCCTCTTGAAGAATCTAGGAATACATTAAGAAAAGGCCTCTTGCCTTTACATTGTGTGTGAAACAACCAGGTCTCTGTTTCAGTGTCATATTAAAAAAGATGGTAGTGCCTCCCTGTGTAGTTGCCTGTATTTGCTAATTACCTTCTGGAAGTGAAAAATACAGTGCCTGTTTTGGAAGAGGGGTGTTGAATCTAGCCAACCATACCTTCCAGAATCACCCCGGTCATTTGAATTATGATGCCTGCATTGCTTCTGATACAATAGCTGTTAGTGAATGAATGATGGTAAATGTATTTCCTTTTTTCAGTCCCCTTCTTCTCCTTGTTGTGTAAGATAGATCGAAGTGGACCTAGATACAAAAAAAAACCCACTGTAGTTTTTGGATATCCATGCTTAAATGATATGGACAGTTTATTTTACTACAGAGAAGATAATATTAACTCCGCATTATATGCTAAGTTTTTTCTTTAATATAGCAAGCATACCACCGTTGAGTTGCGCCCGGTGATCCCACGTGAACGCAAAGCCTCTTCCGTTTTTTGTAAACGTGGCCAGACGTCACGCAAACCGTTAAGCTTCAAGGTATTCCACCTTCGGCCTTTTACTCTCCAGAGCACGGAGAAATTGGCGAAAACTACATTCGTTTTTGCTTCATAAAGGTCAGTCTTTTATTACATTGAGTTAAAAATTTTATTTAAATGTTTTGCTGTTTAATTTTTACAATTTTAATGTATGTGTGCAGTAAGTTGATATGGACACATCTATTATTGTCTTTTGCTGTGTAAGTTAAAAGTAGAAATATGTTAAAAAGATTTTCTTTTGCACTATTACAAGATTTCCAGACTTTCCTTAGTCTTACGGGTTGGTGGGTACATCATTGAAGGCACGTATTTGTATCTGTGCTTCGAATTAGGTAGACACAAGAAATGTGTTTGCTCTGTTATATTCTTTAGCTTTCAGACACTCCTCTTGCACATTTATTTTCACCATCTATGCCTTGTCCTTTTTTCATGAGGTCGGAAGGTACCTGTCGGGGAACTGTGAAAATCTTTATGGAGAGGAATAATAAATGTATACTCTGTCACCTATCTTTTTTTGCCTTTGTGCCTATAATTCTTAGTATTATCACATATGAATTGCGTACTAGTATGCTTGCAAAATTATTTCTCAAAAATTCTACAATTGTTTAATTTGTATTTATTCTTTTGCAGGAAGATGAAAATCTGGAGAAAGCAGGAGAGATCTTGAGAGCTCTTAAGAAGGACATTGATGAGAATAGAGTGTGAGAAATTGATTCATAAGACATTTCTGAATTGTTGGAGATTATTTTGGGGAATTAGCTCTTGTTACATGTAGATATAATTTAAAAAATATAAATGGTAGAATGACAACGAGCTTTGTGAAATTTTTGTGAATATCAGAAGACTTAAATTTATAGCATCATTTTTAAAACTTTATATAAAATTCCTATAGTTATGCCAGGTTTGAACAATTAACAAAACTATCCTAATATAGTTGAATGAACCTTACATAGGATTTTATGCACAAAAGAAGTCAAATACATTAAGAAAAACCTTAGGAACATTGTAATTATCTATTTGCATTGATACAATTTTAGAGTTACGCATCACACATTCATCTCACATACCAAGGAACAGTGCAGTCATAATTACAAATGGAGATCTTTTTTAAAAATAATAGTGTGCATTGTGTATGTTTTTGTATGCAGTATGTGTGTGTTTGTACTTGTTTATACATACTTGCCTATATATGGTTGAAGGGGTCAAGTCAGCTTTTTGCCCTGCCTCTTCGCTGATAGCTAATATGTGTGCGTGCATGATTACATTTGGTATACGGTGCCTGCACTTTGAGGGAGATTGAGAGAGTTACAGTTTGAGGACCATCTGAGCTTCGATGCCAGCAAGTGATTGAATTAACCCTTTCAGGATTTTTGACGTACTAGTACGGCTTACGCACCAAGGTTATTGACGTACTAGAACGCCTAAATTCTAGCGCCTTCAAATCTAGCGAGAGAAAGCTGGTAGGCCTACATATGAAAGAATGGGTCTATGTGGTCAGTGTGCACAGTATAAAAAAAATTCTGCAGCACACAGTGCATAATGAGAAAAAAAAAAACTTTGACCATGTTTTAGGATTAAAACCGACTTTGCACTGTATTTTCGTATGGTATTTATGGTTGTATTCTAGCTTTCCTGGTCTCATTTTATAGAATGGAAGACATATTACAGAAATTGAGATGATTTTGATTGCTTTCACAATGAAAAGTACTGTACCTTGAAATTGAGCTCAAAGTAGCAGAAATGTTCGATTTTTACCAAAGTTCAAAAGAAACAAATCATGCCAAGCGTCCAGTACACATCAACTGGTGAGTCTAATATTCTTTCACAAGTGTGCAGATATTATTTATACCATTTCTACACTAATGCAGTAGTCTACATAACAGTAAATCTTTTATTTTTTGTGAGAATAAAAATTCAAAGTGGAAAGCAAAAGAAATATAAGAGGGGCCTGGGGACGTGACTAATGAACAGAGAACTTGTTATTTTAGTGCCAGGAATGTCGGTCTTGTTTATTTTGGACCCTATTTGAAAATTGGCATCTTTTGAAATTTGTGTGAAATTGGCAAAATTGCCAATTTCTAACCACTTTATTGGATAGTTGAAATTGGTAAATGGGTGGTTTCTTGTACTCATTCGATAGAAAAATGGAGTTCTAGTGAAATAAATATGATTTTTGTCAACTAGTACAAAGGAATTGGCCAAAAATAGGGCTCAAAGTATGTGAAATCGCTGATGCGTAAACATCGTCGAGACCGCTAACTTTGCAAGAGCATAATTTCGTAAGTTTTCCATCAAATTTCATACTTTTGGTGTCATTATGATCGGGAAAAGATTCTCTATCATTTCATAAGAAAAAATAATATTTTTTTTTCCGAAAAATTTTCCACCCTTAGAACAAGTTTAGGAGAGGGCCTCTCGACCCTGAAAGGGTTAATGACAGCGAATATGTTTTGGTAATGTGTTACCTCATTTTTGGGTCACTATTCCACATTTTGTTTTATACCTCAGTGGTCATCTCCCACTAAAGATTCACCTGCTTACCATCATTCATTCAGTCACTGTCTTGAAAGAGGTGCGATGACATCACAATCAGTGATCCCCCACCAGTACTGCTGCATCCTCATGTACTTGTCTTTCTGCTGCCTTACACTCATACAGAAACAAAATAGTGGTGTCTAGAACCTCCCCACCATTATACTTTCAGTGATTGTATAACTTGTGGTATAACTACCTGACCATGGCATAGCTCATATTGTACAGAGATTATCCAGAATCATTCATACGTTACAACTGAGTTTGCTCCTGCAGCCAGTGATAATTAATGTATCTTCTTTCTTTCAACACATCGGCTGTATCTCACCGAGGTGGGTGGCCCAAAAGGAAAAACAAAGTTTTTTCCCTTTACATTTATAATACA
>NC_069403.1:52730589-52795928 GCF_026875155.1 Cherax quadricarinatus
AATTTTTAAAGGGGTTTTTTTCCCCCTGAAAGGGAGTGGAAAGCAGCAGAGCAGGACCAGTCTGGAGTTAAAATACCATCGGGGGGTTCCACAGAATCCTCTTGACATTTCTCTTTGTATTGCAGTTAGGAAATCACGTCAGCTGCAAGCGAGCTAAACATCTGGTCCTAGAGATGGCCACTAGCGGGTACAAGGCCCTCTACATGACCTTACAAGGTAATGACACGGGGACAGGAAATGGGTCTACATATATATTATATATAATATATATAACGTATATATTATAATATATATATATAATATATATATATATATATAATTAAATATTTATATTAACAGTGGTCCCCGTTTTCGTAGTCCCGGCAATCGTAAATTCCCAATCATAGGGTATTTTCGTAATAAAATGACTCGACTTTCATAGGTGACTCGTGAATAGTAGTTAGTCTGGGATGCGTACCCACTGGCGTGAGCCAGGGCGGCAGCCGTTGGCATTGTTTACGCATGAGCGAAGGTACCGCTCAATCTCCAGCAAAATATTCTAATTTAATTTATTTAGTGCTTGCAAGTACTAAATAAGCTACCATGCTCCAAGAAGTCTAGTGCAAGCTGTGGTAAAGCAAGGTGAGAAATCGGATTGAATTAGAAAACCTCATTGAACAATATGAAAGTGGTACAAGTGTGGCCGAACTGTCCAGGATGTATAAAAACCCTACACAACACTTATGTTCCATAGTGGCCAAGAAAATGAAATAAAGGATGCTGTTGTTGCAAAGGGAGTAACTATGCTGACAAAATGAGATCACCAGTACTGGAAGAGGTTGAGAAGTTATTACTGGTGTGGATAAATGAGAAACAATTAGCAGGAGATACTCTTATGACTTCGTTTATTTGTGAAAAGGCTAGGCAGTTGCATGAAGATTTGGTAAAGAAATTGCCTGCAAATAGTGGTGAAGTGAGTGAATTTAAGGCCAGCAAAGGCTGGTTTGAGAGATTTAAGAACCGTACTGGCATACACAGTGTGATAAGGCATGGTGAGGCTGCCAGTTCGGACCACAAGGCGGCTGAAAAATATGTGCATGAATTCCAGGAGTACATAGAGGCTGAAGGACTGAAACCTGAACAAGTGTTTAATTGTGACGAAACATGCCTCTTTTGGAAGAAAATACCAGAGGACCTTCATTACACAAGAGGAAAAGGCAATGCCAGGACACAAGCCTGTGAAAGACTGGCTGACGCTAGTGTTCTGTGCTAATGCTAGTGGGGATTTCAAAGTGAAGCCATTACTAGTGTACCATTCTGAAAATCCAGGTGTTCAGGAAAAAACAATGTTTGAAGAGTAAATTGTGTGTGTTTTGGAAATCTAATAGTAAGGCATGGGTCACGAGGGAAATTTTCGTCGAGTGGTTCAATGGGTGTTTGGCCCTAGTGTGAAGGAGTATCTCTGGAAAAGAAATTGGATCTCAAGGTGCCTGCTAGTAATGGACAATGCACCTGCTCATCCTCCAAACTTGGATGACCTAATTTTCGAGGAGTTGGGGTTCATCACAGTAAAGTTCTTGCCCCCGAATACCACTCCTCTCCTCCAACCAATGGACCAGCAGGTTATTGCAAACTTTAAAAAACTCTACACAAAAGCAATGTTTCATAGGTGCTTGACTGTGACCACAGACACTCACTTGACCCTAAGGGAATTTTGGAGAGAACACTTCAGCATCCTCCACTGCATAACCCTTATAGGTATGGCTTGGGAGGGAGTGACTACCAGGACTTTGAACTCTGCCTGAAGAAAATTGTGGCCAGATTGTGTCGACAAGAGGGATTTTGAAGAATTTGGGACTGACCCTAAGGAGCCTATGTCTGTTGTAAAATCAATTGTGGCACTGGGGAGTTCCATGGGGTTGGATGTGAGTTTGGAGGATGTGGAAGAATTGGTGGAAGACCACAATGAAGAGCTCACCACTAAGGAGCTGCAAGAGCTTCAGCAGGAAGAGCAACACATCCCAGCTCAGAATCTTGCTGCAGAGGAGGAGGAGGAAAGAGAGATGGAAGAAGGTGCCTTCTTCAGAAATTAAAGAGATTTTTACTATGTGGGGTAAGATGGAAAGCTTTATGGAGAAACATCACCTAACAAGGTTGTGCAAGCCAGGTTGGCAACATGTACAGTGACAAAGTCTTGGGCCATTTTAGGGAAGTGTTAAAGAGACGCCAAAATAGAGCTCTCTCCATAGTTTTTTTTGTGAGAAAAGGATTCCAGTGACTCTCAAAGGGGTTTTTTTGGGGCATTAAGAAACAAGAAAAAGCCCCCAGAAAAGCAAAGGGTCCCCTGAGGTTTGATGAAAGGGGGAAATTCCCCCTTCCAAACTATAAAACCACTCTTTTTTCCTCCTCCAGTCTCCCAAAACACAAAGAAGAATCCCCAAATAAAGGTAAGTTTTTAAGGCTGTTAATTTTTTCTTTCCCTTTCCCCTTTATTTTTTTAAATTAAAACATTTAATTTCAATTAAAATTTTGTTTTTTTTTAAAAATTTCGGGGGTGTCGGGAACGGATTAAATTTGTATTTACATTATTTTTTAAAGGGGGAAAAATTTGTTCCCCGGTAAACCCAAAATTTTTCTTTTTATAGAAAAGGTTTCCTGGGAAACCCCGGATTAATTACGAACGAGGGCCCACGAAATATATATATATAAATATATATATATATATAAATATAAAACGTTTTTTTTGGAAATGAAAAGAGTATTTTTTCATTTTATTTCGGAGAGCATGTAAACACACCCAAAAAGGGTGCCTCCCAACTAGCGAACCAGGTGCAAGGGTTTAAAAAGTAAAGGCACCCATCCCTTTTAATCAGTACCTTTGGGTTTATTAACCAAAACCCTCAGGGGGGCCTGCCCAATGCTGAGGGGGACGTTTTGGGATTTCTACGGAAGCACTCGCCAGACTAGCATAAATCCCCTTTGGGTTTAGCACGGTTCCTTGTTTTCCCAAAGGGAAATGGGTGTATTGATCCAGCTTAAATGGACCTACCCCCCCTCGGATTGAACCTACCTTCAACCCCCAGGCACTAAAAGACCCCCCCGGGTTAGAAACTTATCAATAAAATAATAATAATAGTACTACCATGAGATACTTGGCTAATTGTAAATTGGGGCCGAGTTTTGTAATAATGATTCTCTCTCTCCTCTCCCCCCTCTCCCTCTCTGGCTTTTGTCTTTGCCTTGATTTCCAAAGTGGTACACATATATTTCAAAATCTTTTACATAAAGTACATACTTGAAGGGAAAATAAAAGTTAAAAAAACTACTTTTAGTATTTTTTTTTTTCACTCCAGTCCCCTTACAACCCAAAGGGCAACAAGGGCCCTCATTACAAGTTAAAAAAGCCCAGGGGAAAGAAAGGATTTGTCAGTTAAAAACAAAGTGGGAGTTAGTAGATGGGGAGATGGAGGTATTGGGTAGATGGCGAGAATATTTTGGGGATTTTTTAAATATCGACGAAGAAAGGGGGGCGGTAATTTCATGCACTGGCCAGGGAGGTAATAATCTTTAGGAGTAAAAGAAGAAGAGGATGTGAGTGTGGGGGAGGTGCGTGGGGCATTACGTATAATGAAATGGGTAAAGCAGCTGGAACTGACGGGATCATGACAGAATGTTAAAAGTAGGGGGATATAGTGTTGGAGTGGTTGGTATTTTTTGATTAATAAATGTATGAAAGAGTGGAAGGTCCCCTAGGATTGGCGGGAGAGAAATGTATAGTCCCTTTATATAAAGGGAAGGGGGACAAAAGAAAATTGTAAAAAGTAAAGAGGAAAAAAGTGTACGGTAGGGTTATAATTGAAAGAATTAGATGTAAAAAGTATGTAGGATTGCGGAATGAGCAAGTGGGTTTTTTAGAGTGGGTAGGGGATGTGTAGATCAAGTGTTTACATTGAAGCATATATTGAACAGTATTTAGATAAAGTAAGGAAATTTTTATTGCATTTATAGATTTAGAAAGGCATATGATAGAGTGGATAGGGGAGCAATGTGGCAGATGTTGCAAGTCGTATATGGAATAGGTGGTAAGTTACAAAAATGTTGTAAAGAGTTTTATAAGGATAGTGGGGTTTCGGTTAGGGTGTTTTAGAAGAGAGGGAGACTATTTCCCTGGCAAAAGTAGTCTTAGACAAGGATGTGTAATGTCACCCTGGTTTTTTAATATATTTATAGATGGGGTTGTAAAAGAAGTAAATGCTAGGTGTTTTGGGAGAGGGGGGATGAAATTATGGGGAATCAAATACAAAATGGGAATTGACACGTTGCTTTTTGCTGATGATACTGTGCTTATGGGAGATTCTAAAGAAAAATTGTAAAGGTTAATGGATGAGTTTTTGGAGTGTGTGTAAGGAAGAAAGTTGAAAGTGAACATAGAAAAGAGTAAGGTGATGAGGGTATCAAATGATTTAGATAAAGAAAAATTGGATATCAAATTAGGGAGGAGGAGTATGGAAGAAGTGAATGTTTTTCAGATATTTGGGATTTTGACGTGTCGGGATGGATTTAGAAGGATAAGGTTTTAAACATATAGAATTGATGAGGAAAAATGGCGAGTGGTGCGTTGAGGTATATGTGGAGACAAAAAACATTATCTATGGAGGCAAAGAAGAAAATGTATGAAAGTATTGTTTGTACCAACACTCTTATATGGGTGTGAGCTTGGGTTGTAAATGAGCAGCAAGGAAGCGGTTGGAAGCAGTGGAGATGTCCTGTCTAAGGTCAATGTGTGGTTGTAAATATTATGCAGAAAAAATTTGGATGTGGAATTAGGAGAAGGTGTGGAGTTAATAAAAGTATTAGTCAGAGGCAGAAGAGGGGGTTGTTGAGGTGGGTTTGGTCATTTAGAGAGAATGGATCAAAGTAGAATGACATGGAAAGCATATAAATCTATAGGGGAAGGAAGGCGGGGTAGGGGTCGTCCTCGAAAGGGTTGGAGGAGGGGGTAAAGGAGGTTTTGTGGGTAAGGGGCTTGGGCTTCCAGCAAACGTGCGTGAGCGGTTAGATAGGAGTGAATGGAGACGAATGGTTTCTTGGGACCTGACGATCTGTTGGAGTGTGAGCAGGGGGAATATTTAGTGAAGGGATTCAGGGAAACCGGTTATTTTCATATAGTCCCGGACTTGGTCCTGGAAATGGGAAGTACACTGCCTGCACTTTAAAAGGGGGGTTTGGATATTGGCAGTTTGGAGGGATATGTTGTGTTCTTTTTGTGTATGCTTCTAGATGTTATTCTGAGCAAACCCTGCAAAAACAGTGTTAAGTGCGAGTTGGGGTAAAAGTTTTGAATGATGATGAAAGTTTTTTCTTTTTGGGGGATTTTCTTTCTTTTTTGGGTCACCCCCCTCGGGGGAGACGGCCGACTTTTTGAAAAAAAAAAAAAAAAAAAATTATTATTTTATATAATAAAATTATATATATAATATATTATATTATAATATATATTTTATAAGTTTTTTTTTGGTGAAAAAATAAAAATTTTCTTAACATTAAGAAAAAAAATTTCTTTAAATGTAAAAAAGAAAATTTTGGAAAGGATTTTGCTAACTGACTAGTTTTCATATTCGGCCAAACCCACCACACACATATAATATATAAATTTTTAATATATATATTATTATATAATATATATGTTTTAGAAACCTTACATGGAATTTTTTGAAACAAGGTTATTAACACAATCCCCCCAATGAGAAAAGGTTCAGATATTTGATGATTTTTGGTCTTATCCCAAAAAAAATTTGAATACCCATTTCCTGGAAAATTAAATAGTTTAGCCCTTTCTTAAACTTTACTGTTGAGTTTGAAGAAAAATATTCCTTTTTAGATGTTTTTTAAATTATTAAAAGGGGATTTGAATTCAAATTTAAAAAAAATTTCAAAAACCCACAAATAACTGTTCCTAGTCCACTATTTTTCCCTTTATCAAGATAGGTAAACGTCTGTTTTCTATCAATGTTTTGAAGCTTCACGAATTTGTAGTCCTGAGTTCATAGATGAGGAAAAATCCAAAAATTATGAAATAGGTAATGATTTAAAATTACCCAAAAAATGTAATTGATAAATCTTTTAAAGTTGCTAGAAATACTTTTTACAATCCAAAAAGGAACAACCAGCCTTATTCAACTAAAAATATGGTTGGTTCTCCCTTACCAGAAAACTTGGTTGATATGCCTTCTCTTCTTAAGACTTTTAATATTAAAGTTTTTTCCCAAAAAATCTTGATACAGTAAAAAAACTTTTGATAAAGAATTCCCCCCAAAATGCTGATGGATGTGTCTATAAGATTCCTTTAAAATTTGCGATAAAGTTTATTACGGTCAAAACTGGTAAAAATCTCGAACTAAGTTTAAAAAACAACATAAATATAGCTTTTAGAACTGGACAAGATTCCAATGCTCTATTTATTCATGTAAGAGATTTTAACCATCCAATTGTTTTTCAAAAAAGTTGAGAAAGTAGTAACAAGCAAGTCATGGTCGACAGGAATATATTGCATCTTGTTTCATAAAAAGCAGTTTTGACAATAATATGAATATTTCCTTTGGTTTATATAAATTAGATCCATTTATAATTAATAGAATTTGGGAAGAATTTAAATAATAAAACTGGACAAATAATTTTTAAATTTTCTTGGGTAGAATGTTTGTGGGGTGAGTTGTGCAAAGGACCTATCCAAGTTGGGTCGGCGCGCGGTGTTTAAAAACCCTTGTGGATCTGATAGTGAGGTGCGGCCGACCCCTTATATAGCTTCCTTTGGGTGCTTTACTTTCATAGTTCCTTGATAATGTGGTAGTCACGAAAGCGCTTCGAATTTCTCTTTCTTTCAGAGTGGTTGTTTTGCATATATATATATATATATATATATATAAAATATATATATATACATACAGTGGTCCCCGATTATCGACGGTAAAACCGTTCCTGGAAGCTGGTCGATTATCGAAATGGTCGATTTACGAATCAATTTTCCCCATAAGAAATAATGTAAATTCAATTAAACCGTTCCTGACAACCCCGAAGTATTAAAACAAAAAAAATTTTTTTCATGAAATATTCATGTAGTACATAAACAATACAATGGGAAATGATGAATGAAATTAACAGCAAAAAACACTTACCTTTATTGGAATTCTTCTTAGTGTATGGGAGACTGGACGAGGAGGAGAGAGTGGATTGTTTATAGTTTGGAAGGGGAATCCCCTTCCAGCAACCCCTAGGTACCATTTGCTTTTCTGGGGTTGCTTCTTTTCTCTGTTTCTTAATGCCACGGACCAGCTTGAGAGTCCTGGAGTCCTGTCTCGCAAAATAACTGTGCAGAGAGCTCTTTTTTCTGGCATCTCTTTAAAACTTCCCTAAATGGGCCAAGACTCTGTCACTGTACAATTTTGCCGTTTATGGCTTGCAACATCCTTCTCTGGGTGATGTTTTCCAAAAATCTTTCCATCCTTTCTCATGGCTATGAATGAAGATTGGTTGAATGTTTTTTTTGTTATACATCCTCCCCAGTTCGCCCACACGTACGCCACTATCATATTGTTTCATGATGTTTTTCTTAAATTCAATTGGTTTCTCACCTTCTTTACCAAGGTTTGGCACCAGGAGCTTTCTTTGGAGCCATGGTAGCTTATTTAGCACTTAAATATTTAAACTTGCAAGCACTAAAATAAATGAAATATTATGAAATTATTTCACGGGAGCACGTGAGAGGACCGCCGCTAACTGGTAAAAAATGGCACACTGGCTGGGAAGGAAAAGGGTGAGGCAGGTCGAGGCCCGTTACCTTTGTGCTTACGCGTCTGGGACGACGGGTCGAGATGGGTCGATAAACGAATTTTGGTCAATTTCCGAGTCAATATTTTGTCGAAAAAACCGGGTTTATTTCCGAAATGGTCGACTTTCAGGCCGGTTGATTATTGAGGGACCACTGTATATATATATATTTATATATTATATATATTTATATATATTATATATATTTTTTTTTTTTTTTTTTTTTTTTTTTTTTTTTTTTTTTTTTTTTTTTATTTATCACCGGCCGATTCCCACCAAGGCAGGGTGGCCCGAAAAAAAAAAACTTTCACCATCATTCACTCCATCACTGTCTTGCCAGAAGGGTGCTTTACACTACAGTTTTTAAACTGCAACATTAACACCCTCCTTCAGAGTGCAGGCACTGTACTTCCATCTCCGGACTCAAGTCCGGGCCCGCCGGTTTCCCCTGAATCCCTTCATAAATGTTACTTTGCTCAACTCCAACAGCACGTCAAGTATTAAAAACCATTTGTCTCCATTCCCCTCCTATCAAACACGCTCAAGCATGCCTGCTGGAAGTCCAAGCCCCTCGCAAACAAAACCTCCTTACCCCCTCCCTCCAACCCTTCCGGGCCGACCCCACCCCCCCTTTCCTTCCACTACGACTGATACACTCTTGAATCTTTTCTGTTTCGCTCCTTTCTCTCTACTTTTCCAACCACCTCAACAACCCTTCCTCAGCCCCGGAAAACATTTTTTGTAATCCCGCACCCCCCCTAACTTCCAAACTACGAATTCCTGCTTATATTCACACCACACATTGCCCTCGCATGACCCCCACTGCCTCCACCCTTTCTCCTCGCTGCAACATTCATCCCCCACGCTTCACACCCATATAAGAGCTTTGGTAAAACATACTCTCATACATTCCCCCTTTGCCCCCAAGGACAAAGTTCTTTGCTCCCAGACTCCTAAGTGCACCACTCACTCTTTTTTCCTCTCAATTTATGATTCACCCATCTTTCAAAACCCATCCGCAAAACGTCCACTCCCAAATATCTAAAATACTTCACCTCCTCCTACTCTCTCCCTCCAATCGAAATTCAATCTTTCATCCCCTAATTTTTTTTGTTATCCTCATAACCTTACTCTTTCCTTTTTATTCCCCTTTTAATTTTTTCTTTTTCACCCCCTACCAAATTCATCCACCAATCTCTCAACTTCTCTCAAAAACTCCCAAGAGCACGTGTCATCACAAAGAGCAGCTGTGACAACTCCCACTTTGTGTGTGATTCTTTATCTTTTAACTCCACGCCTCTTGCCAAGACCCCGCATTTACTTCTTTTAAAACCCCCATCTAAAAATATATTAAACAACCAGGGTACACACACACCTTGTCTAAGGCCTACTTTTACGGAAAAAATTTTTCCCTCTTTCCTACTACTCTAACTTGAGCCTCCTATCCCGTAAAAACTTTTCACGTTTTCAGTAACCTACCTCCTACACCATACATTTGCAAAATCGCCACATTGCCCCCCTACCCACCCTTTCATACCCCTTTTTCCAAATCCATAAATGCCACAAAACCTCTTTACCCTATCTAAATACTGTTTCACTTTATGTTTCACTGTAAACACCCGGCCACACACCCCACCTTTTCCTAAACCCCTCCTTTTTCTCCTATCCTATTCTCCGTTTTACTTTTAAATTTTCTTTAAATATAACCTCCTTCCCTTTTACCAGGTACCTCAACAGACTTATCCCCCTATAATTTTTGCATTTCCTTTTACCCCCTTTGCCTTTTACAAAAAAACATGCTCTCTCTGCCAACCCTAGGTCCTTACCCCTTCCATACATTTATTAAAAAATTGCACCAACCACTCCAAAACTATATCCCCACCGTTTTTAAAAACTTTTCATCTTATCCCATCAATCCCGGGCTGTTTTAAACCCCCTTTTTCTTTTTACCTACGCCTCACAACTTCCCCCACACTCAAAAACTGGCTCTTCCTCACTCCTAAAAGATGTTTTTCCCCCTTGCCCTATACACGAAATCACGTTTTCCCTATCTTCACAACATTTACTTTCCCTTTTCAAAATTTCCTTCCATCTTCCCAATCCCCTCTAACTCTCCATTTAATAATCTCCTCTCCTATTTTTAACGACAAATCCATTTGTTCTCTAGCTTTCTTAATTTTGTTAACCACCCCAAAAACTTTTTCTTTTTTTAACAAAATTTGTTGATAACATCTCACCCACCCTCATTTCTTTTTTTTTTTACATTGTTTCCCACCCTCTCTTAACCTCTCTCTTTTCCTCCATATACTCTTCCCCCCTTTGATCACTTCTACTTTGAAAAAAACTTCCATATGCAACTTTTTTTTCCCTTACTATTTTCCTTTACATCATATTCCCACCAATCGCTCCTTTTCCCCCCTGCACCCATTTTCCCTTAAAACCACAAACTTCTGCTGAACCTCTAAACTACATTTTTAAACCTCCCCCATACCTCTTGCCCCCATTGCCTATGCCTCATTAGCCCACATCCCCCAAATAGCTGTTTAACTTACCCTAACTCCCCCCCCTTTTTTTATTTTAAAAAAACCCTTTCACCTCTCTTTTTCCCTACTTTCTATTCTCCTTGTACCCCATCTACTTTTACTCCAGTGTAGCTACAACAGAAAGTGATCTGATATATCTTGGCCCCTCTATAAACATGTAACCTGAATCTACTCAACAGTCTTTTATCTACCAATACATAACCCAATAAAAGCTGTTGAGTAGACTTCGGAGTACATTTTTTATAGGGGGGCCACAGATATATCAGATCACTTTCTAGTGGCACACTGAGAGTAAAAGATAGATAATATAATATATAATAAATTTTGTAATAATCTTATCTATATATATATATATATATATAATATATGTAATATATATTATATATATTATATATATATATATATATATATATATATATATATATATAAATAATTTTTTTGGGGTGCGGAATGTTTAATTGGATTTACATTTTTTCCTATGGAAAATTAAAAAAAATCATTTTATAATAATAAAAGTAGTTTTTGCAACAGAAAAGGCAAGACAAAATTTTCGGGGGTCCCTTTTGGGTTTAAATATATAAATTTTATAATAAAAAATATATAATATATATAATATAAAATATAATAAATAAATAATATATAAATATAATATAAAATTTATAAATTAAATTTAATAATACACATAGTGGACCCTCAACCAGCGATTTTAAATCCGTTCCTGAGAGCCATCTTTAAATCGAAATAATCGTATCAAGTTAATTATTCCCCATAAAAATAAGGGAAACAAATTTTCCGTCAAGACACCCCAAAATATTGAAAAAATTTACCACATAAAAATATTAATTTTAATACACAAAAACTGAAGAAGACTTTCACAGTTACATGACACTTCCCTTTTTATAAAGATCGGTGATGATTGATGGGATGGGGGAAAGGGGAGACCATTGAATTTCTAGTGTTTAGAATGGATCCCCTTCCTAGCATTTTGGGTAGCATCTTTTTCGGGGGTTACTTCCCTTTTCTTTAATGCCACTGGGCCAGCTTAGAGCACTGATTTTCTGGGCGCACAACATATCTGTCCATAGATACCTGTACCTCTCTTCCTTTTGACTTTCCAAAAGTGGTTCAAAAACATTGTCAGTGTACAGTTGCCAAAAACGGCTTACAGTAGCTGTGTCAGGGTATTTTCATAAAAAAAAGGTTGCACTTCAACCATTTTGCACACTTTTCCTTAATCTGAATGGGGGCAACTTCTTCAATTTCTCTAACCCCTCCTCCAACAGTTTCCTCAGGTCTCCCTTTTGCTGTTAAAGATGATCTAATAAAGGGAGTTTTTCTTTTCCCTCCCCATCACTCTTCCACATCCTCCCCACAAACCCCCAAACCCCAAAGGGACTTCCCCCAATACCACAATGGTTTCCTCAACGCATGGTTTCTCAGGGTTACCCCAAAAACCCTTTCAAATCCCTTTTGTCTACACATTCTGGCCACAGTTTTTTTCCAGCAATTTCAAGGTCCTTTTAGTCACTTCCCCCCAAGCCTTACCTTTAAATTTTTCCCAAAATTGAGGTGGTAAAATATATTTCCAAAACTCTCTTGGGAGTCAGTTGTTTTTTGAGGTCACTAAAAGCACCTTTCAAACATAGTTTTTGTGTACATTTCTTGAAGTTGGAAATGACCTGCTGTCCATGGGCTGCAGGAGAGGAGTGGTATTAGGAGGAAAAAAACTTCACCAAAATGAAGCTCAGCCCCCTAGAAAGTTTCTCTACCAAGTCTGAAGGATGACCGGAGCATTGTCTAATACCAGGAGACACTTAAGGTCAAATTTTCTTTTCAATTAGGTTTTTTTCACTTTGGGGGGCAAATGCATGGTGTAACCATCACGAAAAAGTCCCTAGTGACCCATGCCTTACGTTTGCCCTCCACGCACACAAAAATTAGCCTTACGACATTTTTTTTTTCCTGAACACTCGGGGAGTTTCAGAGTGATACCCCAATAAAGCTTCATTTGCAATCACCCTACAGGGCACACATCAACAAGTAACCCTTTTCTAGGCTTAGCCCCGGGGGTTTCCTTTTTCCTCCTGAGTAATGAAACGTCCTGTTTGGCATTTTTTTTCAAAACGGGCCGTTTCGTCACAATTAAACACTGTTCAGGTTTTAGTCCTTTACTGTCATTACTCCTTAATTCCTGCACATTTTTTTCAGCTGCTTTGGGTCCGAACGGCAGCTTCACCATGCCTTTTACACTATGAAGCCACTTACCTTCTTAAATCTCTCAAATAACCTTTTCGGCCTTAAAAATTTACTTAAAATAACTGTCCTCTATTTTTTATTAGATCAAACCTAGTGCTAAATTTCCATAGCATCAGCACAGTATTATTATTATTATTAAGAGCACTAAAGCCCTAGGGATCTACATGAGGATATAAAAAATCAACGTGGGAAAACTTTTTGGGTAAAAACCCACTTTAATAAATTTTGTATATGAAAGGGAAAAGAGGGCATGGTCAGGGGGAACCAAAGACTTGCAAAGCAGTGAAAAACTTTTTGTAACCCTAAATGGAGGGTAAAAAATCACAAATATAAATAAAAAAGTGATTTAAAAAAACAACAAGTATTTTAAAAATTTTTTACATTTGGGAAATTACTCAATTAAGCCAAAATATGTATAGAATAATTTTTCTGTATATAAATTAACTCGACACATTCACCACCACAAATCACAGAATAGATAAAAAACTAAGTATAACAACTATTTATTGAGAAAAATTTTTTTCACATAATTTGATCTCCGAGAACATAAAAACTGATGTTCTATCTTTACAAATTAAAATTTTCAGTTAATTGGCAAGCGTTTCCAAATAAGTACAATTTAATACCTAGCCGGTTTTTAAGATCACGAAAAGTTTGCTCAAATAAGCAGTTCCAATTTCTGATTTAAAAAAAATAAAATATAGTAAAAACTTTATTTAACAGATTAACAGGGGAGGATGAATGGCTAGAAACAACCATAAATCCATACAAAAACAGTGCAAAAGTCGTTTTTTGTCCCAAAACATGGTCAAAATTTTTTTTTTTCTCATTATGCACTGTGTGCTGCAGATTTCTTTTACTGCGCACACGACCACAAAATCCATTCTTTCATAGTAGGCCCACCACTTTTTCCGCTAGATTTGAAGGCGCTAGAATTTAGGCGTTTTTAGTCCAATAACCTTTATGCTAAGCCTACTATACGTCAAAAACCCCGAAAGGGTTAATTTTAATCCTTTCTGGCATCGAAGCTCAATGGTCCTCAAACTGTAACCTCTCAATCTCCCTCAAATGCAGGCCCGTATCCAAATGTAAATTGCACGCACACACTTACTACAGCGAAGAGGGAGGGGAAAAAGCTACTTGACCCCTTCCCAACCAATATAGGGAATATTTTAAAAAATACCACAAACAGCCATACTGTATAAAAAACAAACACAATGCACACTATTTTTTTTAAAAAAATCTCCATTTTTTAATTATGACTCACTTTTTTTGGGAATGAGATGAATTTGATGCTAACTCTAAAAATTTTAACTGCAAATAGATAAATTTCAGTGTTCGAAAAGGTTTTTCTTAATGTTTTTGACTTCTTTTTTTGGGATAAAATCCAAAGTAAGGTTCATTCAACTATATTAGGTAGTTTTTGTTAATTTTTCAAAACCCGGCATAACTAAGGAATTTTATACAGTTTTAAAAATAATGCTATAAATTTAAGTCTTCTGATATTCACAAAAATTTCTAACAGTTGTAATTACATTTATATTTTTAATTATATCTACATGTAACAAGAGTTAATTCCCCAAAATAATCTCCAACAATTCAGAAATGTCTTATGAATCAATTTCTCACACTCTATTCTCATCAATGTCCTTCTTAAGAGCTCTCAAGATCTCTCCTGCTTTCTCCAGATTTTCATCTTCCTGCAAAAGAATAAATACAAATTAAAAATGTAGAATTTTGAGAAATATTTTCCAAGCATGATAGTAGCAATTATATGTGATAATACTAAGAATTATAGGTACAAAGGCAAAAAAAGATAGGTGACAGAGTATACATTTATTATTCCTCTCCATAAAGATTTTCACAGTTTCCCGACAGGTACCTTCCGACCTCATGAAAAAAGGACAAGGCATAGATGGTGAAAATAAATGTGCAAGAGGAGTGGCTGAAAGCTAAAGATATAACAAAACAAACACATTTCTTGTTCTACCTAATTCAACACAAACAAATACGTGCCTTTAATAGTCCCACCAACCCGAAAACAAGGAAAGTCTGGAAATCTTTAATAGTGCAAAAGAAAAACTTTTTAACATATTTCTACTTTTAACTTACACAGCAAAAGACAATAATAGATGTGTCCATATCAACTTACTGCACACATACATTAAAATTGTAAAAATTTAAAAAGCAAAACATTTAAATAAAATTTTTTTAAATCAATGTAATAAAAGACTGACCTTTTTAAAGCAAAAACGATGTAGTTTTCGCCAATTTCTCCGTGCTCTGGAGAGTAAAAGGCCGAAGGTGGAATACCTTGAAGCTTACGGTTGCGTGACAGCCACTTTACAAAACGGAAGCTTTGGGGTTACTGGTCCCTCCCAACATCCCCTCTTGCTTGCAATTAAAAAAAAAACTTAGCAAAAATGCATAATATTACTTCTCTGTAGTAAAATAAAATGTCCATATCATTTAAACAATAATCAAAAATATTTTTTTTTTGGCCAACATTCTCCCAAAGGAAGAGGGGCTGAAAAAAAGGGAAAAACATTTACCATCATTCATTAACAGCTATTTTATCAGAAGCATGCAGGCATCATAATTCAAATGACCTTCTGAATTGCTAGATTCACACCCCTCTTCCAGAAAACAGGCACTGTATTTTTCACTTCCAGAAGGTATTAAGCAAATAGCAACTACACAGGGAGGCACTACCATCTTTTATATGATGAAACAGAACCTGTTGTTTTCCAACAAGGAAGAAAGAGCCCCTTTCTTTTGTGTTCCTAGATTCTTCAAGAGATCTAGCGTCTGTTAAAAAACGGATATTCATGCTTTCAAGCCTAGTTAAAACACCCTCTCCTTTTTAAAACTTTTAAACTTGATGATCTTTCTGTAAATCTTGAAAATAATCTTTAGTACCCTATTTTTTTTTCATCGTTGTTGTTCATTTATAGCTAGGGGTGTGAGGCTTTCGAATATCTTGAAAGAATAGCTGATCAAAAATAACAAAATCCTGAATTACTATTTTATTATTATTATTATTATTGTTATTATTTTTTAAAGATAACATTTTTAAAACTTGCAAATACTATACTATGCACTGTGAATTTTCCTAATTCTTTTACGTAAGTTTTTTTTTTCAATTCTGTGGAAAAAATTTGGGTTTGAATACCTTTTCTGTAAACAGTGCAGTTACTGAGTCAAATAAAATACCTAAGCAAGGACTAATAATTGTTTTCTTTTGTCATTTGCTAAAAAGACATTTACGTATAATAAATAATAAAAATATTCCCCACTTTGTAAATAAAAAGATCATTAAAAAAAAATTTAAAAAAGTTTCAAAAGCAGAAAGGAAATTACCATTAAAAAAGAAATTGATAGGTGGCAGAGACAATTGTTCAAAAGGGAAAAAATAACAAATGAGAAAAATATTTGAGTTGTTAACCTTAAACTGTCCAAACTAGACTACGTTTACGTTGTAGCGCTCTGAATGGACAACATTTTTTTTTCATGAAAACTATGTAAAAAAAAAAGGGAGATCTACGTTCGGAGTGCTATCATGTGAACGTAAACTAATTTGGACTTCAAGGGTTAAATGTTGAGATGAAAGGGGAAATGAGATATCTTCTGAGTAGGGGAAAAAAAATATCGGAAGGGGTACAAAAAAAAAAGTAATGAATCTGGGGGGAAATGTATGAGGCAATGCCAGAATGAGAGGGAAGTAAAAAATAGGATTAAAACCCAGTGTTAAAAGAAGGGAAAAGGAAACATGCATGAAGAAGAGGTGACAGGGCTGGCAGAGAGCATGCATAATATTTAAAAAAGGAGACAGAAAGAGTAAAAAACATAAAGGAAAAAGCCCATGGGGTAGCCGTAAAGGTTAGAGAATTTTACTGAAAAGTTAGGAGTATAATAAAGTAAGACTGCAGAGGAACTAGGATTTAGGAAGAGTAGGGATTGTGTTTACCAAATATTTATATTGAAGCATATAGGTGAACAATATTTAGATAAGGATGAAAACCTGTTCATACCATTTATGGAGTTCAAAAAAACAACACTTAGCATTTCATAGAGGACATAATGTATAAGTTAAAATCTAAATGCCAAAGAACTTCAAACGGTGGGTTCCTAATATAAACATGGAGGAGGAAGTCGTCACCAGCAATTGGAAAGTAAAAAAAGGAGGAAAAAAAAGAATGTAAATTATAAAATTATGGCAATGACCGGAAAAATAATCTCTACAATAAATTCAGTGTTAAAGAGACCAAATCACCAGGTGCAGCAAAAAAACAAGTACTAAACTCATAGGGGTAAAACAGCACCTGAGAAATGGGAAGAATTCAGGTTTGTTCCAAGAAAAGGGAGAATAAATTCAATTAAGGCACTTCTCATGAGAAGCAACAGAGAACCATCAATACTTAAAGGCATAATACCCTCTATTACATCTTTAAAGCTGTTGCAGGGTGACCTCAGCACACAGCTCTCCTCGATTTAATTGAATTTGCCAATATTCTATGTCCCATTGTTATGAATTTTATACAGGCAATGTACAGGCCATGTGCAATTAAGTGTCAAGTTAAAAAGTGAATTAAAGATTCCTATTATGCAGAATTAAGTGTTGATTTCCTAACTCAACTTAGTACAGCTGCTATGGTTATTGAACATATCTACTGCATAGAGGTAGGGTCAAATCTACTGTATTGTAGTATCTACTAGTATCAATATACTATATGCTACTTACTAATATTCCTCACGTCAGCCAAGATGAAATAGCCACCCTCAGGAACTATTGGATTGAGTCCAGCATCTGCCAAAATCCTAACAATATTGTCACGTTTCACTTCAAGCTCAGCAGGTAACGACAGGAAGTAGCACTCTGGTTTACCAAACCGTTCCATTTCTATCTCAAATCCTTGAGCCACAGCTTCCTAAAAAATAAAACAGCGAATCAATATTAAAAATTGACCTATATAATAGAAAATAACACTACCAAATATAAACAAATGAAAACAATCAATGGATGAGCAAGGAGGTTTTAGAGTGGGAGGGGTTTTGGTAATCAAGTATTTACATTAAGCATATAGGGAAAATATTAGATAAAAGTAGGGAAGTTTTCATTGCATTTATGGGTTTTAAAAAGGGGTATATGATAGAGTGGATGGGGGAGCAATTGGCAGATGTTCAATAAAAGGAAAGGATAGGGGGTAATTACTAAATCGTAAAGAGTTTTTATGAGGATAGTGGGGCTAAGGTTAGGGTGTTAGAAGAGGGGGAACTACTTCCGGTAAAAGTGGTCTTAAAAAGGTGTGTAAATTCACAAGGGTTGTTTAATATATTTATAGAGGGGTTGAAAAGAAGTAAATCTAGGGTGTTTGGGAGAGGGGGGGGAAATAAATTATGGGAATCAAAACAAAAAGGGGAATTACACTTTACTTTTTGCTGATATACGTGCTTATGGGAGATTCTAAAAAAAATTGAAAAGGTTTAGGGGGACGGTTTGGGAGTGTGGGGTAAAGGTAAAAATTTGAAAGTGAACATAAAAAAGAGAAAAGGTGATGAGGTTACAAATAAATTTAGAAAAGAAAAATTAGAATCAAATGGAGAGGGGGAGAAGGAAGAAGGAATTTTTTTTAGATATTTGGAGTTGACATGTCACGGTTTGGATTTTTTAAAGGGAGAGGTTTTAATATAGAATTGATGTGGGAAAAAGGTAATGGTTTTTGGGTTTTTGGAAAGCGCAGGGATTTAAAGGATGGGGTTTTAACAAGAATTGATGTAGGAAAAAAAGGTGAGGGTGCATTGGGGTATTTTTTTTTTTTTTTTTTTCAACAAGTCGGGGCCGTCTCCCACTGAGGAGGGTACCCAAAAAAAAAAGAAAATCCCCAAAAAGAAAAAACTTTTTTATCACTTCCCAAAACTTTTTACCACACCCCACTTACACTGTTTTTGGGAGAGGGGTCAGAATACAACATTTAGAAGCATACACATATAAAGATACACAACAATCCCTCCCAAAGCCAATACCCAAACCCCTCCTTTTAAAATCAGGCATTGCTTCCCATTTCCCGGAATCAAGTCCCACTATAAAAATAAACCGTTTTCCCCCCTGAACCCTTCACTAAATATTCCCTGCCACACTCCAAAAAATCCACGTCCCCAAATACCATTCGCCCATTCACTCCTATCTAACACGCCATGCACGCATGCTGGAATCCAAGCCCCTTCCCACAAAACCCCTTTAAAACCCCCCTCTCCAAACCCTTTTGAGGACGACCCCACCCCCCTTCCTTCCCCTATAGATTTATATGTTTCCTGTCATTCTACTTTGTCCATTTTTCTAAATGACCAAACCACCTCAAAAACCCTCTTTGCCCCCTGACAATCTTTTTTTTTAACCCACACCTTTTTCCAATTTCCACACCCGAATTTTCTGCATAAATTTACACCCCCACATTGCCCTTAAACAGGATATCTCCACTGCCCCCCAACCGTCTCCCGCTGTGCATTTTCCACCCAAGCTTCACACCCATATAAGAGTGTTGGGACTACTATACTTTCATACATTCCCTTCTTTGCCTCCATAGATAACGTTTTTTGACTCCACATATACCTCAACGCACCACTCACCTTTTTTCCCTCATCAATTCTATGATTAATCTCATCCTTCATAAATCCATCCGCCGACACGTCAACTCCCAAGTATCTGAAAACATTCACTTCTTCCATACTCCTCCTCCCCAATTTGATATCCATTTTTCTTTATCTAAATCATTTGATATCCTCATCACCTTACTCTTTTCTATGTTCACTTTCAACTTTCTACCTTTACACACATTCCCAAACTCATCCACTAACCTTTGCAATTTTTCTTTAGAATCTCCCATAAGCACAGTATCATCAGCAAAAAGTAACTGTGTCAATTCTCATTTTGAATTTGATTCCCCAAAATTTAATCCCACCCTTCTCCCGAACACCCTAGCATTTACTTCCTTTACAACCCCATCTACAAATATATTAAACTTTTACCGGGAAGTAGTCTCCCTCTCTTCTACACACCCTAACCTGAGCCTCACTATCCTCAAAAAAGCTCTTTACAGCATTTAATAACTTACCGCCTATTCCATATACTGTACTTGCAACCTCTGCCACATTGCTCCTCTATCCACTCTATCATATGCCTTTTCTAAATCCATAAATGCAATAAAAACTTCTCTACCTTTATCTAAATACTGTTGGTTGGTAGACAGCAACCACCCAGGGAAGTACTACCGTCCTGCCAGATGACTGTGAAACAGAAACCTATAACTGTTTTGCATGATGGTAGGATTGCTGGTTTCTTTTTCTGTCTCATAAACACGCTAGATAACAGGGATATCTTGCTACTCCTACTTACACTTTGGTCACACTTCACAGACACGCACATGCATATATACATGCATACATATAGGTTTTTCTCCTTTTTCTAAATAGCTTGTTCTTCCTTATTTCTTCTATTGTCCATGGGGAAGTGGAAAAGAATCTTTCCTCCGTAAGCCATGTGTGTCGTATGAGGCGACTAAAATGCCGGGAGCAATGGGCTAGTAACCCCTTCTTCTGTAGACATTTACTGAAAAAGAGAAGAAGAAAAACTTTATAAAACTGGGATGCTTGAATGTGCGTGGATGTAGTGCGGATGACAAGAAACAGATGATTGCTGACGTTATGAATGAAAAGAAGTTGGATGTCCTGGCCCTAAGCGAAACAAAGCTGAAGGGGGTAGGGGAGTTTCGGTGGGGGGAAATAAATGGGATTAAATCTGGAGTATCTGAGAGAGTTAGAGCAAAGGAAGGGGTAGCAGTAATGTTGAAGGATCAGTTATGGAAGGAGAAAAGTGAATATGAATGTGTAAATTCAAGAATTATGTGATTAAAGTAAAGGTTGGATGCAAAAAGTGGGTCATAATAAGCGTGTATGCACCTGGAGAAGAGAGGAATGTAGAGAAAGAGAGAGATTTTGGGAGATGTTAAGTGATGTATAGGAGCCTTTGAACCAAGTGAGTCATTGTGGTAGAGGATCTGAATGCTAAAGTAGGAGAAACTTTTAGAGAGGGTGTGGTAGGTAAGTTTGGGGTGCCAGGTGTAAATGATAATGGGAGCTCTTTGATTGAACTTTGTATAGAAAGGGGTTTAGTTATAGGTAATACATATTTAAAAAAAAAAGAGGATAAATAATAACAAGATATGATGACGGCGAAATGACAAGTTTGTTGGATAAGTATTGGTAATAAAAGACTGTAGTAGACTTCGATGTACATTTTATGGGGGGCCACAGATATATCAGATCACTTTCTATTTACTACACTGAGAGAAAAAGGAAGGGGAATAAAAGGGAGAATAGAAGCAAGGAAGAAGAGGTGAAGGTTTATAAACAAAAAGAGGAGGCAGTTAGGGTAAATATAAACAGCTTTTGGAGGATAGATGGCCTAATGAAGCAAGGAAATGGGTCGAAGATAGGGGGTAGTTTAAAAATGTAGTGTTAAGTGTTCACAGAAGTTTGGTTACAGGAAAGGGGGTGCGGGGGGAAGGGGCCGACTGGGGAATGATGATGTAAAGAGAGTTAAGGGAAAAAAGTTAGCATATGGAAGTTTTTACAAAGTAGAAGTGATCAAGGAGGGAAGAGTATAGTATGGAGAAAAAGAGGGGGGGTTAAGAGAGGGGTGAAGCAATGTAAAAAAGGCAAATGGGAGAGGGGGTAGATTTTTATCAAAAAATTTTTGTTAAAAATAAGAAAAAATTTTTGGAGTAGATTAAAAAGTTGGGAACTAGAAAAACAAATGGTTTGATTTAAAAATGGGGAGGAAAATATTAAAGGGAGAGTAGAGGTATTGGGAAATGGGGGGAATATTTGGGGAAATTGTTAAATGTTATAAAAGATAAGAACTGTGATTTCGTGATAGGGCAAGGAAAAACACTTGTGGGAGTGAGAAGCCCCCAGTTGGAGTGGGGGGGAAGTTCGTAAAGGCGTAGTAAAATAAAAGGGGTAAGGCACCCGGGGATTGAGGGGATAAAGATAGAAATGTTAAAAGCGGGTGGGGATATAGTTTTGGAGGGGTTGGGGGAAATTTAATTTAATAAATGATGGAAGGGGGAAAGGACCTGGGGATTGGCAGAGACATGCATAGCCCCTTTGTAAAAAGGGAAAAGGGGGACAAAAGAGAGTGCAAAAATTAAGGGGAAAATCTGTTGAGTATACCGGGAAAAAGTGTATGGTAGAGTTATTATTGAAAGAATTAAAGTAAGACGGAGAATGGGATAGCAGATGCAAGGGCTTTAAAAAAGGGAAAGGGGTGTGGGGCCGGGTTTTACAGTGAAACATATAATGAACATATTTAAAAAAAGGCAAAGAGGTTTTGTGGCTTTATGGTTTTGGGAAAAAGGGGCGTATACGGGGGGAAAGGGGGTTCAATGGCAGATGTTGCGGGTGAAATGGTGTGGGAGGTAGGTTACTGAAAGCATGAAATTTTTACGAGGTAGTGAGGCTCAGTTAAGTATGAGGAAAGAGGGAAATTATTTCCCTAAAAAGTGGGCCTTAGAAAAGGGATTGTATTCCCAGGGTTTTTTAAATATTTTTTATAGATGGGGGGGTTGGAGAAGTAATGAAAGGTCTTGGGCAAGAGGTTGGAGTTAAAAGATAAAAACACACACATAAAGGGAGTTGTCACAGTTGCTTTTTTGCTGAGACACGGCCTTGGAGATTCTAAAGAGAAGTTGAGAGATTGGGGAAAATTTTTGGTAGGGTGTGAAAAAGAAAAAAATTTAAAAGTGAATACGGGAAAGAGTAAGTTTATGAGGAAAACCCAAAAAATTGGGATGAAAATGGATATCAGTTTGGGGGGAAAAAGTATAGGGGATGAATGTTTTCAGAATTTGGAGTGGATTGTCAGCGGAGGGGTCATGAAAGATGGGTGAATCATAGAATTGATAGGGAAAAGGGGTGAGGGGTGCACTTGGGAGTCTGTGAGAAAAGAACTTTTCCTTTGGAGGCAAAGGGGGAAATGTATGAGAGTATATTTTTACCAACGCTCTTATATGGGTGTAAGCAGGGGTGAAAAATGTTTTAGCGGGGAAAGGCGGGGGCGGAGATGTCATGTCTGAGGGCAACGTGTGGGGTAAATATAATGCGAGAATTCGTATTTGGGAAGTTAGGAGGAGGTGGGGGATTACCAAAACTGTTGTCCAAGGGGCTGGGGAAAGGGTTGTTTGAGGGGTTGGGGCATTAAGAGAATGGAGCGAAACAGAGTGACTTCAAGATGAAATCAGTCTGTAGTGGAAGAAGGCGGGGTAGGGTCGGCCTGGGAAAGGGTGCGGGGGGCTTGGACTCCAGCGGGCATCGTGAGCGTGTTTGATGGGATGAAGGAGACAAATTTTTTTTAATACTTGCTGCTTTTGAGTGTGAGCAAAGAACTTTTAGGGGGGTTTGGGGGAAAACCCGGGCGGGCCGGACTTGATCCTGGAGATGGGAAGTACATGCCGCACCTGAAGGAGGGTGTTAATGTTGAGTTTAAAACTGTAAATTAAAGCACCCTTCTGGGAAGACATATGGGGTGAATGATTGTGAAAGTTTTTCTTTTAATTTTTTTAAAAAAAAAAAAACCAAGAAAACACAACCCCCACCCACCCAAAAACCCCGCCTCCGAACCACCGCACCCTAATCCCCAAAAAACCCCCCTTTTAAACCCCGGGGATACTATAAAAAATAATTTTTCAGTTCCGTCCCCTTTCCTTTTTTAAAACATCCCCGCCCCTCCCCAACCCCCCAAATCCCCCCCCTTTCTTTATTCAAAAGAAAAAACCACTAACCATTCCCCCCCTTTTTTAAAATTTCGTCAACCCCCAACCCCCTCTTTTCCCCCTTTTTTCCAAGCACCAATTTCCCCCCCCCCCCCCAAAACCCCCCCAAAAAAAAAATCCCGACCACCACCCCCCCCCCCACAAAAAAACCCAACTCCCACCCCCCAAACCCCCCCCCCCCCCCCACTTTTTCCTGGGGCCCTCCCCTTTTCCGGTTTTTAAAATTTGAAAAAAAAAAAAAAAAAAAAAAATTTTTAAAAAAAAAAAAAAAAAATTTTAAAATTTATTTAAAAAGGGGTTTTTTGATTTTTTTTAATTTTTTTTTTTTTTAAAATTTTTGTTTTTTTTTATTTAAAAAATTTTTTAAAAATTTTTTTTAAAAATTTTAAAAAGTTTAAAAAATTTTTTTTTTTTTTTAAATTTTTCCCCAAAATTTTTTTTTTTCCCCCCCCCCCCTATAAACCCAATTTTGAACTAAAACCATTTTTTAAAAAATTTTAACCCCCCTTTAACCCCCCCATTTCCTTTTAAAACCCCCTTTTTTTTTCCTTCCCCCTTTTACTCCCCCTTCCTCCTCCCATTTTCCTTTCCCCCCCTTTAATTTTCCAAACCCTTTTCTTTTCCCCCCTCCTTTTTAAAAATTCAAAAAACTTTTTTATCCAATTTATTCCCCCATCTTCTCCTGGGCCACCCTCAACCAAAACCCCAAAAATTCTAATAAAAACCTTTTTTTTAAATCTCACCCTTTAAATTTTTCCCTTTTCAAAAAAATTTTTTTTAAAAATCCTTTTACCACCCAAAATTCCCCCATTTACATTTACCTCCCCCCAAATTTTTCCTTCTTTTTCCCTTCCTAAAATTTTTTCCCACTTTAGCATTGAAATCCCAACCACCATTACTCTCACACTTGATTCAAAACTCTCCACGCATTCACTCAACATTTCCCAAAAAATAGTTTTGAAAGTTTGAACAGAAAGAATAAAATATAATTGTGCAAATAAGAAAAACCTAAAGCTTGTGTGAGCATGTTAAGATTGGAGTGGAGACAAGTAGTTGCTAATGCTTGACGAGCTGTTGGAGTGTGAGCAGGATAACACTTATGAAGGAATTCAGGGAAATCAGTTAGCTAGACTTGAGTCTTGGAGGTGGAAGGGACAGTATCTGTACTCTGAAGGAGAGGTGGGGATCTTGCAGTCAAGAGGGTCATCTGAATTATGTCAGTACATGTCTGGCAAGACAGCAATTGAGCAAATGATAGTTAAGATATTTCCTTTTTTGGATCACCCTACCTTGGTGGAAGATGATCGATAATGTAAAAAAAAAAAAGGAAAAGGAATCAACGAGTACAATGTTTTATAAGAGTTACACATATTGCAGAATGGTGAAAAACAAAAATATGGAGATTATAAGCTCACGTAACTTATTTTCAAAAATTCAACTCTGGTGTACTGTGCATGTACACTTGAGTAAATATTCAACCCCAAAAAGCAAATCTTGTTACTTTTCTTTGAAAAAAAGAGCCCTGCTAATTCTATTTTTTTTTTTTTTAACAAGTCGGTCGTTTCCCACTGAGGCAGGGTGATACATAACGAAAGAAAAACCCAAAAAGAAAGAAAAAACTTTCATCATTCAACACTTTCACCATCACTCATACATTATCACTGTCTTTGCAGAGGTGCTCAGATATGACAGTTTAGATGTCTCTCCAAACTGCCAATATCCCAAACCCTTCCTTTAACCCTTTCAGGGTCCGTCCCATAGATCTACGGCTTTACGTTCAGGGTCCAAACCGTAGATCTACGCCATGAGCTCAGCTCACTCTGATAAACTGTGAGTGGTACATTTGGGCCTAGATATGAGAGAATACATCTATGTGGTATGTGTGCACCACATAAAACAGATCCTGCAGCACACTGTGTATAATGAGAGAAAAAAAATGAAATCATTTTTTTTCGATTAAAACAGACAACTTTGCAGTGTTTTTTCGTATGTTTTTTATAGTTGTATTTGCGATTTCTTGGTCTCATTTGATAGAATGGAAGCATATTACAGAAATAGAGATGATTTTTGATTGTTTTAGCATGGAAATGGCTTGAACTGAGCTCAAGTAGCGGAAATGTTAATTTTGCCGATATTCAAGAGTAACAAACGACCTCACAATCTATACACATCAAGCTGTGGGTCTAACTATACATTCACAAATATGGTGATGATATTTATACAATATTACTATTGCATAAACAGTATTAAATTTCTATTTTTTGGGTGAATAAAATTCATTATGTGAATAAAAATCAAAATGGAATTTATTGTAAAAGCCTCAAACATAACTAATGAACAGAGGAAACTTGTAGTTTTTAGTGCAAGGAATGCCTACATTGTTCATTCTGGACCCTATTTGAATGGAATATTTTGAACTTTGTGTTAAATTGGCCAAATTAACAATTTTCGATCACTTTATTTTGTAGTTGAAACAGTTGACTTGGCGATTTCTTGTGCTCAATCGATAGAATAGAAGTAATACTAGTGAAATAGCTAAGAATTTGGGGTTGTTTGGAATAATGTAATTGGCCTAAAAGGGGGTCAAAGTCGGCAAAATCGCCGTTTCGTAAATATCGCTGACACATCAAAATTCGCGAGAGCAAAAATTTCGTCAATTTTCCACCAAATTTCGTACTTTTGTTTTAATTACCTTCACAAAAAGATTCTCTACGATTTCATAAGAAAAATAACAATTTTTTTTTTTGAAAATTCTTGGACACTGGTGCGTGACTCCAGATTTGGGCCTTGGACCCTGAAAGGGTTAAAGTGCAGGCATTATACTTCCCATTTCCAGGACTCAAGTCCAGCTAACCGGTTTCCCTGAATCCCTTCACAAAATATACCCTGCTCACACTTCAAAAACCTCGTCAGGCCCCCAAAAAATTTGTCTCCATTCACTCCTATCCAACACGCTCATGCACACTTGCTGGAAGTCCAAGCCCATTGCCCACAAAACCTCCTTTACCCCCTCCTTCACTCCAACCTTTTCGAGGATGACCCCTACCCCCCCTTCACTCCCTACAGATTTATATGCTCTCCAAGCCATTCTAAATTTGTTCCATTCTCTCTAAATGAAAAAACCACCTCGACAACCCCTTTCAGCTCTCTAATACTTTTAGTACTCCACATTCCTCCTAATTTCCACACACGAATTCTCTGAATAATATTCACACAAAACACACTGCCCTTAGATATAACATCACTGCCCCCACCTCCTCCTCACTGCAGCATTTACGACCCCTGCTTTCCCCCTATTAAGATTGTTGGTACCCCTATACTCTTGTACATTTCCTTCTTTGCCTCCATAGATAACATTTTGTCTCCACAGACACCTCAACAAACCACTCGCCTTTTTTCCTTCCAAACAATTCTATGGTTAACCTCATAAACCCCTCCCCTGACATGTCAACTCCCAAATATCTGGACACATTCACTTCTTCCAAACTCCCTCCCTCCTATGTGACATCCAATTTTTCTTTATCTAAATCATTTTATACCCTCATCACCTTACTATTATCTATGATCACTTTCAACTTTCTACCTTTACATACCCTCCTTCTAGCTTTTTAAGCATACCAAATCTTCGTAAGAATGATACATGCTTACCTGAATAGGTGTGCTACATGTGTATACTGAGTGTTGGTGAATTACTTGAGGTCCTTTCAGCAGGTTAGCAGGTCCATATACCCATCCAATTTTCCAGCCAGTCACAGAAAAAGTTTTGCCTGCTGAACCAATTGACACTGTGCGCTCCCACATTCCTGGCAACGTAGCTGAAGTGCAACATTACATGTTAAATTACTTATAAATTTCTACAGCATGGGGTGGATTCCAAACTTAAGAATCCCCAGAGTTACAAACATCTTCATTTATAGCTAGGGCACTAAAGAACCAATTGATTCACACCTTCAAACATATATAAGAGTGTTGGTACCATTATACTCTCATATTTCCCTCATTGCTTCCATAGATAATGTTCTTTGACTCTACAGATTCTCAGTACACCATTCACCTTTATTCCCCTCATCAAGCCTATGATTCACCTCATCTTTCATAAATCCATCTGCTGTCCAAATAGTTTTCATTTATTCCATTAAAATGCAATTTTTGAAGTGCTGTCGATTTTATGTAATAATTATTCACATAAATGATACAATTCTAGGTAGTAGGTTGGTAGACAGCAACCGCTCAGGGAGGTACTACCATCCTGCAAAGTGAGTGTAAAACAAAAGCCTGTAATTGTTTTACATGATGGTAGGATTGTTGGTGTCTTTTTTTGTCTCATGAACATGCAAGCTTTCAAGTATGTCTTGCTACTTCTACTTACACTTAGGTCACCTTACACATACATGTACAAGCATATATATACACACCCCTCTAGGTTTTCAGCTATTTTCTTTCTAGTTCTTGTTTATTTCCTCTTATCTCCATGGGGAAGTGGAACAGAATTCTTCCTCCGTAAGCCATGCGTGTTGTAAGAGGTGACTAAAATGCTGGGAGCAAGGGGCTAGTAACTCCTTCTCCCATATAAATTACTAAATTTGCAAAGAGAAACTTTTGTTTTTCTTTTTGGGCCACCCTGCCTCGGTGGGATACGGCCGGTTTGTTGAAAGAAGAAATGATACAATAAAAATAATTAATACATGCTGTAATAGTATCCTCGTAAACAGGCAGGCCCCGCTTTACAGAGCTTCGCTTCATAGCATTTCGCTAATGTAGCAGTTTTCAATCGCTCCCATTCTTCATTTATTCAGACTTCCTACAATAAATATATTCACCAGTCACTATAAGCTAAGGACAAAAATATTTGTCTGGAGTGACATCTAAACTGTTGTATCTGTGCACCTCTACAAATACAGTGACAGTGTGAATGATGGTGAATGTGTTTCTTTTTTTTAGGGTCCCCCTGCCTTGGTGGGAGATGGCCAGCATGTTAAAAAAAAAAGTAATGCATGTACTGCACATGCATTTTTTAGGCCTAGCAATATTACTCACTTAATATATGATAGTGTAAACAAGTTATTAGGCTTTTATATGCATTTGAAAGTGAAAACAAGGCTATGACTCACTTTACATCAATTTTCACTTTACAGCAGTGGCCCGGAACCTAACTACATCGATTTTCACTTTACAGCAGTGGCCCGGAACCTAACCTGCCATGTAAGTGGGGCCCTCCTGTATACTGCAATAATATCTTACAATTAGTTTGCGAGTTAATGAACATTATATACTAAATAATAATGATGGGTTGTTGAGGTGGTTTGGTCATTTAGAGAGAATGGATCAAAGTAGAATGACATGGAAAGCATATAAATCTATAGGGGAAGGAAAGAGGGGTAGGGGTCGTCCTCGAAAGGGTTGGAAAGAGGGGGTAAAGGAGGTTTTGTGGGCGAGGGGCTTGGACTTCCAGCAAGCGTGCATGAGCGTGTTAGATAGGAGTGAATGGAGACGAATGATATTTGGGACCTGACGATCTGTTGGAGTGTGAGCAGGGTAATATTTAGAAGGGATTCAGGGAAAAACCGGGTTTTTTTTCATATAGTCAGACTTGAGTCCTGGAAATGAGAAGTACAATGCCTGCACTTTAAAGGAGGGGTTTGGGATATTGGCAGTTTGGAGGGATATGTTGTGTATCTTTATACATATATGCTTCTAAGCTGTTGTATTCTGAGCACCTCTGCAAAAGCAGTGATAATGTGTGTGGTGAAAGTGTTGAATGATGATGAAAGTATTTTCTTTTTGGGGATTTTCTTTCTTTTTTGGGTCACCCTGCCTCGGTGGGAGACGACCGACTTGTTAAAAAAAAAAAAAATAATGAAGTGCAATACTGTTTATGCATTTTGTACAATAGTACTTTCAGTCATTTATACTCATTTTACTTGTTCTTTTTTTCCCTCACTACACTGGCCATCTCCCACTGAGGCAGGGTGACCTAAAAGGATAAAAATGAAAGTTTTTCCTTTTATATGCAGTAATTTTACTTATATTACATATAACTTTTTGATACTACACTACATCTGAGTTAATGCAATAATGACTACTGTATACAACATTAATTTCAATGAACCCTCGATATAATGAACTAATAGAGGGATTGTCCCAGTGTCCGTCAAATCAGAATAATGTTAAAAATAAAAAATACAAAGTACTCTACTTCCCTAAATAGTAACCAACAAAATTTTACAGACATATTAAAATAAAAGTTGAAAAAAAAAGGGTAAAAGAAAATTTAACCGGGGGTTTTTCCCCAAAAATTTTAAAATCCTTATAATAAGGCCCCCTTTTCATCTTTGTCACCCATAATATCAGTGGAAAAAAACTGATATTTAAAAGTTTATTTTATTAAATTTATTTATGAGTGTGTAAAATCTGTAGTGGGGGGAAGGGGGTGGGATCACCCTAGGAAAGGATACTGGAGGGGGTTTCAGGGGTCAAAGCCCCTGCAGCCCTCTGGGGGTGGAGGAAGTGGTAAAGGAGGGTTTTTTTGTGCAAGAGGGGTTTTTAAAACAGGCATGGGGCAGTTGATAGGGGGATGGAAACAAATATTTTTTTGGGAATTGACGATTTGGAGTATAAGCAGAAACATTTTTTCAGAGGGATTAAGGGAAAACTTACTGGGTTCGAGTCCGGGGCAAGGGGGAAATACAGTCTTTCACTCTATAGAGGGGTTTGGGAATCTGCTGTCTGAAAAAATTCATACCTTTGCACACCTCTGAAGACAGTATAGTGGAATGTAGGTGTTTTTTTAGGGGCACCCTCTTTGGTGGAAGACAGCCCGGTGTGTTAGAAAAAAAAAAGTCACACTGTGATAACCCCTACTGCACATCAACTAACCCTTCGGGCAGCTTTGTCCCCCCTGTAGGGTCATCCCCTCATAAACCTCATCCTATAGCTATACGTTGTGCTTTTTGCACAATCCTTTCCCTTTTCAACTCCCCCCCTTTACACCGTTTTAAAAAAGTTCATATTTGAGATTTGATCTCTGAAACACAAATGGCCAAATCTAAACAAACTTTTTATTCATTCTTTTACATTATTTTTGGTTTCTAGCTTTGCAGGACCTCTAGAAACCTTCCCATCTCTTTCTGTAAATTTTGAGGGTCGAGAGTACAAATGGACTTTATTTGACAGCAAGCCTGCTATAATAATACAATCACCTCAACAAAATGATTACACAATAAGGAGTTAACTGTTTGTCTGAAAATTCTTCAACACAGCATTACACTGCACTAATTTGCTTGGGATCAGATGTGTTTCACCTAGATTGATGCACACACCTTGAATTGTGCTCACCTTACCATTTTCATGCAAACCATTTTATTAAGAAACCAATAAAAAATGGACTACTGTACATACCTTTCCAAGTGGATTATTTGGTGTATTGACTACAATAGCCTTTGTCTTGTCAGTGAAAGCATTTGCCAGTTCCATGGGGTCCAACACCCAGTCTCCTGATGATGTTATTCCTTCAGTTTTCTTCTGCTCAAAAATAAATGTTAAGAAGTGGGAACTCAGTATTTTCTATGACTAATTAGAACTTTGTATAGAAAGGGGTTTAGTTATAGGTAATACATATTTTAAGAAAAAGAGGATAAATAAGTATACAAGATATGATGTAGGGCGAAATGACAGTAGTTTGTTGGATTATGTATTGGTAGATAAAAGACTGTTGAGTAGACTTCAGGATGTACATGTTTATAGAGGGCCACGGATATATCAGATCACTTTATAGTTGTAGCTAGAGTGAGAGTAAAAGGTAGATGGGATACAAGGAGAATAGAAGCGTCAGGGAAGAGAGAGGAGAAGGTTTATAAGCTAAAAGAGAGGCAGTTGGGGCAAGATACAAACAGCATGGAGGTAATGGCTAATGAGAGCATAGGCAATGGGTCGAAAAAGGGTAGGGGGTAGGTTTTAAAAATGTAGTGTTAGAGTGTTCACAGAAGTTTGTGGTTACAGGAAAGTGGGTGCGGGAGGGAAGAGGAGCGATTGGTGAATGATGATGTAAAGAGAGTAGTAAGGGGAGAAAAAGTTAGCATATGAAAGTTTTTACAAAGTAGAAGTGATGCAAGGAGGGAAGAGTATATGGAGAAAAAGAGAGAGGTTAAGAGAGTGGTGAAGCAATGTAAAAGAGAGCAAATGAGAGTGGGTGAGAGGTTATCAACAAATTTTGTTGAAAATAAGAAAAAGTTTTGGAGGGGAATTAACAATTAAGGAAGCCTAGAGAACAAAGGGATTTGTCAGTTAAAAATAGGAGAGGAGAGTTATTAAATGGAGAGTTGAGTTTTGGGAAGTTGGAGGGAATATTTGAGGAATTGTTAAATGTTGATGAAGATAGGGAAGCTGTGATTTCGTGTATAGGGCAAGAGGAAATAAACATCTTTTTAGGAGTGAGGAAGAGCCAGTTGTGAGTGTGGGGAAGTTCGTGAGGCAGTAGGTAAATGAAAGGGGGTAAGCAGCCGGGATTGATGGGATAAAGATAGAAATTTTAAAAGCGGTGGGGATATAGTTTTGGAGGGGTTTGGGTGCAATTATTTAATAAATGTATGAAGAGGTAAGGTACCTAGGTTTGGGCCCAGAGAGCATGAATATTTTCCTTGTATAAAGGCAAAGGGACAAAAGAGAGTGAAAAAAATTATAGGGGGATAAGTCGTGATATACCTGGTAAAGTGTATGGAAACTTATTATTGAAAGAATTAAGAGTAAAACGGAGAATAGGATAGCAGATGAACAAGGAGGCTTTAGGAAAGGTAGGGGTGTGTTGACCAGGTGTTTACAGTGAAACATATAAGTGAACAGTATTTAGAAAAGGGCTAAAGAGGTCTTTGTGGCATTTATGGTTTTGGAAAAGGCGTATGACAGGGGGGAAAGGGGGGGCAATGTGGCAGATGTCCCAAGTGTATGGTGTAGGAGGTAGGTTACTGAAAGCATGAAGAGTTTTTATGAGGAATAGTGAGGCTCAAGTTAGAGTATGTAGGAAAGAGGGAAATTTTTCCCAGAAAAGTAGGCCTTAGACAAGGATGTGTGATGTCACCGTGGTTTTTTTAATATTTTATACAGGGTTGTAACAGAAGTAAATGCGAGGGTCTTGGCAAGAGGCGGTCAGTTAAAAGATAAAGAATCACACATAAAGTGGGGTTGTCACAGTTGCTCTTTGCTGATGACACTGTGCTCTTGGGAGATTCTGAAGAGAATTGCAGAGATTGGTGGATGAATTTGGTAGGGTGTCCCAAAAGAAGAAATTAAAAGGAAACAGGAAAGAGTAAGGTTATGAGGATAACAAAAAGATTAGGTGATGAAAGATTGGATATCAGATTGGAGGGAGAAGAGTATGGAGGGGTGAATGTATTCAGATTTTTTGGAGTGGACTGGTCAGCGGATGGGTCTATGAAAGATGAGGTGAATCATAGAATTGATGAGGGGAAAAGGGTGAGTGGTGCACTTAGGAGACTGTGGAGACAAAGAGCTTTGTCCTTGGAGGCAAAGAGGGGGAAAGTATGAGAGTATAGTTTTTTCCAATGCTCTTATATGGGGGTGAAGCCCTGGGTGATGAATGTTGCAGCGAGGAGAAGGCTGGAGGGAGTGGAGATGTCAAAGTCTGAGGCAATGTGTGGTGTGAATATAATGCAGAGAATTCGTAGTTTGGAAGTTAGGAGGAGGTGAGGATTACCAAAACTGTTGTCCAGAAAGGGGTGAGGAAGGGTTGTTTGAGGTGTTTGGACAAAGTAAGAGAATGGAACGAAACAGAGTGACTTCAAGAGTGTATCATCTGTAGTGGAAGCGGGGTAGGCCTAGGAAAGGTTGAGGGAGGGGGTAAAGGAGGTTTTTTGTGCGAGGGGCTTGGACTTCCAGCAGGCAATGCGTGAGCGTGTTTGATAGGAGTGAATGGAGACAAATGGTTTTTTAATACTTGACGTGCTGTTGGAGTGTGAGCAAAGTAACATTTATGAAGGGGTTCAGGGAAACCGGCAAGCCGGACTTGAGTCCTGGAGATGGGAAGTACAGTGCCTGCACTCTGAAGGAGGGGTGTTAATGTTGCAGTTTAAAAACTGTAGTGTAAAGCACCCTTCTGGCAAGACAGTGATGGAGTGAATGATGGTGAAAGTTTTTCTTTTTCGGGTCACCCTGCCTTGGTGGGAGTCGGCCAGTGTGATGATAAAAAAAAAAAAAAATTAGAACAAGAGTATTTTAAATTACTCACAATTTTATTGGAATCTTTATATTTACATTGCAATAAATTAATATTCTGAAAATGCTTATCTGCATTACTGCTAATTTGCATTATCTTTAGTTGGTCACTGAACACAGCTCAAAAGTAAAACTTACAGGACGGAGAGGTATATACACAGGAGTCCCACCGGCCAATTTGACTTGAGGGACATAGCAGTCAAAGAATGGTTCAATAATGATCACTTCATCACCAGGATTCACCAATCCTGGAAAAAAAAAATTATTTTCAGTTTGAATGTGAATATACCAGGAAAAGTGTACGGTAGGGTTACTATTGAAAGAATTAGAGGCAAGACAGAATGTAGGATTGCGGATGAGCAAGGAGGTTTTAGAGTGGGTAGGGGATATGTAGATCAAGTATTTACATTGAAGCATATATGTGAACAGTACTTAGATAAAGGTAGGGAAGTTTTCACTGCATTTATGGATTTAGAAAAGGCATATGATAGAGAGGATAGGGGAGCAATGTGACAGATGTTGCAAGTATATGGAATAGGTGGTAAGTTACTAAATGCTGTAAAGAGTTTTTATGAGGATAGTGAGGCTCAGGTTAGGGTGTGCAGAAGAGAGGGAGACTACTTCCCAGTAAAAGTAGGTCTTAGACAGGGATGTGTAATGTCACCATGGTTGTTAATATATTTATAGATGGGGTTGTAAAAGAAGTAAATGCTAGGGTGTTCGGGAGAGGGGTGAGATTAAATTATGGGGAATCAAATACAAAATGGGAATTGACACAGTTACATTTTGCTGATGATACTGTGCTTATGGGAGTTTCTAAAGAAAAATTGCGAAGGTTAGTGGACGAGTTTGGGAGTGTGTGTAAAGGTAGAAAGTTGAAAGTGAACATAGAAAAGAGTAAGGTGAGGAGGGTATCAAATGATTTAGATAAAGACAAATTAGATATTAAATTGGAAAGGAGTAGTATGGAAGAAGTGAATGTTTTTAGATATTTGGGAGTTGACGTGTCGGCGGATGGATTTATGAAGGATGTGGTTAATCATAGAATTAATGAAGGAAAAAAAGGGGAGTGGTGTGTTGAGGTATATGAGGAGGCAAAAAACGTTATCTATGGAGACAAAGAAGGGAATGTATGAAAGTATAGTGGTACCAACACACTTATATGGGTGTGAAGCTTGGGTTGTAAATGCCGCAGCAAGGAGATGGTTGGAGGCAGTGGAGATGTCCTGTCTAAGGTCAATGTATGGTGTAAATATTATGCAGAAAATTCGGAGTGTGGAAATTAGGAGGTGTGGAGTTAATAAAAGTATTAGTCAGAGGGGTGAAGAGGGGATGTTGAGGTAGTTTGGTCATTTAGAGAGAATGGATCAACGTAGAATGACATGAAGAGCGTATAAATCTGTAGGGGAAGGAAGGCGGGGTAAGGGTCGTCCTCGAAAAGGTTGGAGGGAGGGGGTGAAGGAGGTTTCGTGGGCAAGGGGCTTGGACTTCCAGGAGGAGTGTGTGAGCGTGTTAGATATGAGTGAATTAAGATGAATGGTTATTTGGGACCTGACGAGCTGTTGGAGTCTGAGCAGGTAATATTTAGTGAAGGGATTCAGGGAAACCGGTTTTTATATAGTCGGACTTGAGTCCTGGAAATGGGAAGTACAATGCCTGCACTTTAACCCTTTGAGGGTCGACAGGCCCTCTCCGAAACTCGTTCTCAGGGTCGGCCAAATTTAAAAAAAAAAAAAATTATTTTCTCTTATGAAAAGATAGAGAATCTTTTCCCAATCATAAAGACACCAAAAGTTTGAAATTTGATAGAAAACTTACGGAATTATGCTCTCACAAAGTTAGCGGTCTCGGCGATGTTTACGCATCGGCGATTTTGCCCACTTTGAGCCCCATTTTCGGCCAATTTCACTGTACTAGTCGACAAAAAACATGAATATTTCGATAGAACTCCATTTTTTCTATCGAATGGGTGCAAGAACCACTCATTTATGAAATTCTACTATCCAGTACAGTGGTCAGAATTTAGCAATTTTGCCAATTTCACACAAATTTCAAAAGATGCCAATTTCCGAATAGGGTCCAGAATAAACAAGAAAGACATTCCTGGCACTAAAATGACATTTCCTCTAGTCATTAGTCATGTCTCAAGGCCCCTCTTATATTCTTTGCTTTCCACTTTGAATTTTTATTTTCACAAAAAATATAAGATTTACTGTTATGCAGAATACTGCATTAGTGTAAAAAATGGTATAAATATTATTGGTGCACTTGTGAAAGAATATTAGACTCACCAGTTGACGTGTATTGCACGCTTGGCACGATTTGTTTACTTTTGAAGTTTTGGTAAAAATCGAACATTTCTGCTACTTTGAGCTCAATTTCAAGGCACCTTTCTTTGTAAAACCAGTCAAAATCATCTCAATTTCTGTAGTATGTCTTCCATTCTATACAATGAGACCAAGAAAACTAGAATACAACAATAAATACCATACGAAAATACACTGCAAAGTCGCTGATTTATTAAAAAAAAATGGTCAAAGTTTTTTTTTCTCATTATGCACTGTGTGCTGCAGGATTTTTTTTAGACTGTGCACACTGACCACATAGACCCATTCTTTCATATGAAGGCCTACCAGCTTTCTCCCACTAGATTTGAGGCCGCTAGAATTTATGAGTACTAGTACGTCAAAAACCCCTACGCGTAAGACGTACTAGTACGACGAAAACCCTCAAAGGGTTAAAGGAGGGGTTTGGGATATTGGCAGTTTGGAGGGATATGTTGAGTATCTTTATACGTATATGTTTCTAAGCTGTTGTATTCTGAGCACCTCTGAAAAAACAGTGATTATGTGTGAGTGTGGTGAAAGTGTTGAATGATGATGAAAATATTTTCCTTTTTGGGATTTTCTTTCTTTTTGGGTCACCCTGCCTCGGTGGGAGACGGCCGACTTGTTAGAAAAAAAAAAAATACTATTTTTTTTTTATCTCAATGGCCATCTCCTGCCAAGGCAGGGTAACCCAAAGAAGAAAACCCATTCATCATCATTCATTCAACCACCATTTTCCCAGAACTGTCCTGACATCACAATTCAGATCATCCTCTAACACCCCCCACCCCTTCTTCAGAGTGCAAGCACTGCCATTCCTGCCTCCAATAATGTGAATCTGTTTAAATATACAGTATGTAAAAAACATAGATCTTTTCTTTTTTTTTTACATTTGAAAACGTGTAAAAAAACTTTGATCTACTTTTTTTTTTGTTATATTTGAAAATATGTAAAAAAACGTGGATCTACTTTTTGGAGCGCTACACATGTGAACGTAAATTTGTTTGGACAGTTTAAGGGTTAACCTAATATAAGACATTTAATGTGCCAAAGAGTGATTATTATTAAATATACATCGCATATAAGCAATGCATGTTTATAGGCTATGTAACGTGTTTCTTACATAATTGTGGAGAAAATATCATAGATGAAATAATGCAAATGTCTATATTAACGTAAAATAAGACATTTAATGTGCCCAAGCGTGAGTCACGAACATATGAGCAACCCAGGTGGACGCATCTGGCACTGTCAATTTCCGAGCCGATGTACAAAACCCAGGGGGAAATTTCGCCGAAAACGTGCTCGAAATCCGAATTGTACAATTTCCGCACCAGCCAAAAACCTGGTATCCGCTGTAACTTTAAAACACTTGAAATTTTGGAAAGTTTCCAGACATAATGGAGAGTCGTGCTCATGGAGAATGTAAACAAACCGGGTGGCCCGTGCTCACTGCATTAGAAAGTCAGGTGGGGGGAGCCGTATAGAGGGTTTTGGTCATAATTCAAAATGTCCATATTAGCAGAATGCTGTAAGGTCAAACAGTAAAGCCGGGCACTATTGTATCTACATTCTTTAACATATCAATAAATACAGAATTCCTATTTATAAAGCAGACTTAAGTGGTTAAAACTACAGCCTCTCCTCACTTAGTGACGTACTCTTTTACCAACGACTCGGAATTACAATTGGCTCTCTGACCAGTATGCATATTTAAATAAAGTATATTAGAGCTGATTTCCTCTATTCTGCTTATTACAATATACAGTACACTACTGTAAATAAATGGTGCAAAGGTGACATTAAAACAATATCAAAGATGGCTAACACAAACCCGCTACCATTATATAGTGGACCCCAGACTTACGAACAGCTCCCAACTCAAACAATTATATAAGTGTATTTTTGTAAGTGCTTTTGTAAGTGTATTTCTGGGGGTCTGAAACGGACTAATCTAATTTATAATATTCCTTATGGGAGCAAATTCGTCCGGTAACGGCACCTGAACAGCCTTTTGGAACGAATTAATGTCGTAAGTCGGGGGTCCACTAATTTGCTTCTCACTTTGCGACGAATTTGTTTACCAATGTGAGGAGAGGCTGTACTTCCAAAACAGGGAAGGAATTCTTGCTGCTAAGAGGTAAACAGGCTTTTTGTTTTTTCATTCCAGGAATGAATTGAAATGCATTTTAATTCAGAGAATCAGATTGTTTCTCAGTAAGTGGTGGGTGGATGGGGAGATAAGAATGGAACTTAAAAAGCATATACATGACAAAGTGATCACAGAAGATAAGACACTAGCATAGCTCTATTCCTGCAGGTACCAACAGATACATACACACAGGCAGGCGGGTCAAATGCAAAGTTTTAAAATCAGGTACAACAGAGCCCACGAGGCTACAAAGGATTGGAACTGGCAATGAGATAGCCACATGAAGGAGGGGGCTAACAATGCCAATAATACACAATTGTTATACTGTACAACACTGGAGTGTAAAACTACTAACCCATAATGGTGGCAAAGAGACCCTCATAAGCTCCTGCAGTAACCAGAACTTCAGTCTGAGGGTTGATTTCTCTACCTACCAATTTAGAGTACAGCTTCGCCACTGCAGCCACCAAGCGAGGGTGTCCCTGAAACACAGTAACTTTAGGTACTACAGTGTGATACAGAGAATTTATGTATGCACATGGAGAAGTAGATAAAAAAAAGGTTTCACAGAGAAATATTTGGATTTTTCCCTGAGGGCCAGTTGAATATTTTACTTCTCCTGCCACATGGCTGGCAGTAACAGCCTGGTTGATCAGACCCTGATCGACTGCGAGGCCTGGTCATGGACAGGGCTGTGGGGGCGTTGACCCCAAGAACACACTCCAGGTATACCCCATATTTTTATATGTATATCACCATAAATTTTATTCTGTAATATGGAACACAAATTTTAAAGGATACATTGATGAAATAAAGAAGGTATATTATAAAAATCAGCAACTCAGTGGCTTCTACTTAAGTTATTTTATTTTTAACACATTGGCCATTTCCTACGAAGGCAGGGTGACCCAAAAAAGAAAAACCAACACTCATACATAATCACTGTCTTTGCAGAGGCACTCAGATACAACAGCTTAGATGACCCTCCAAACTGCCAATATCCCAAACCCTTCCTTTAAAGTGCAGGCACTGTACTTCCCATTTCCAGGACTCAAGTCTGGCTAATTGGGTTCCCTGAATCCCTTCACAAAATATTACCTGTTCACACTCCAACAGTTTATCAGGTTCCAAAACCTATTCGTCTCCATTCACTCCTATTTAACACGCTCATGCACGCTTCCTGCAAGTCCAAGCCCCTTGCCCACAAAACCTCCTTTACCCCCTCCTTCCAACCTTTTCGAGGATGACCCCTACCCCGCCTTCCTTTCCCTACAGATTTATACGCTCTCCATGTCATTCTATTTTGTTCCATTCTAAGTGACCAAACCACCTCAACAACCCCTCTTCAGCCCTCTGACTAATACTTTTAGTATGTCCTCACCTCCTAATTTCCACACTGCCTCCAGCCTCCTCCTTGCTACAGCATTTATAACCCATGCTTCATACCCATGTAAGTGTTTGTATCACTATACTCTTGTACATTCCCTTCTTTGCCTCCATGGATAACGTTTTTTGTCTCCACAGATACCTCAATGCACCACTCACCTTTTTTTCTTCATCAATTCTATGGTTAACCTCATCCTTCATAAACACATCCGCTGACAAGGCAACAACCAAATATCTGGACATATTCACTTGTTCCATACTCCCTCCCTCCAATGTGATATCCAGTTTTTCTTTATCCAAACCATTTGATATCCTCATCACCTTACTCTATCTATGTTCACTTTCAACTTTCTACCTTTACACACACTCCCAAACTCGTCCACTAACCTTTGCAACTTTTCTCGAAAATCTCCCAAAAGCACAGTATCATCAGCAAAAAGTAACCGTGTCACCTTCCAGTTTGTATTTGATTTCCCAACACCCTAGCATTTACTTCTTTTACACCCCCATCTATAAATATGTTAAACAACTAGGGTGACATTACATATCCCTGTCTAAGACCTCCTTTTACTGGGAAGTAATCTCCCTCTCTCCTACACACCCTATCTGTGGAAAATACTGTATATATTTTCAAGAAATTCAGTATTTATATGTAAATAGATGGCCATACTGTATTTAATAATATTTATGTCATAGAAAACAGAAAGCCTGCGTCTGCGCAGACGGGACTCGCCATCTTGGTTTTGAATTGGATACAACGTTAATATAATGGGAAGAATTTTTCGTGCTCTAGAGGTTAAAATTGGATTGACACCTCTCAAATAGGAGGCGAAATTGTTGGATGTGCATTCCTGCATAACTTGAGATATCAGACAACTGGACAAGACAGCTCCAGGAACCTCAGATAAGCTCTCTAGATTTGTGTATAATTCTGGCCAGTGTTTTCATAAATTTAGTTAGTGAGGTTTTTCCGAGTATGATACAACTTAATATCCAGTCAAATTGGTGAGTGATATTAAGATATATTTTCCTTCTGTTATGTATATGTGAATTTATATATAATCATTTTTAATATACAGTCCACAAATTTATATATTTACCAGTATTCCTGGTGTATGTATATTTCATTTAATTAATAGGTCCAGAGCAACTTGAGGATATGACAGTGGTAGGTATCGAAGGGGGACATTTTTTGCGACCTAGGTGTCCCAAATTCCTACTTGTCTATATAACATTGAAAAATAATAATTATCTTTGTTATCATTTACTGTTATGTACATAATTAGTTACATTCAGATAAATGCAATTTTCCACACTATCCTCATAAAAACTCTTTACAGCATTTAGTATTATTATTATTATTATTATTATAGTATTTGTGGAAAATTGCATTTACTTGGATATATCATTATATACATAACAGTAAATGAACACAGATAATTATTATTTATCAGTTAAACAAGTAGGAATTTGGGACACCTAGGTCGCAAAAAATGTCCCCCTTCGATACCTACCACTGTCATATCCACAAGTTGCTCTGGACCTATTAATTAAATGAAATATATATCACCAGGAATGCTGCTAAATATATAAATTTGTGGACTGTATATTAAAAATAATAAATGATTATAGATACACATATATACACATTTATACAACAGAAGGAGAATATATCTTAATCATAACACTCACCAATTTAACTGGAGATTAATGTGTCATGTACAGGACCCCCCCTTTTGCCTACATTTATGAAGAATTTACTGGCCAGAAATTAAACATAATTTAGACAGCTTATCTGAGGTTCCTGGAGTTGTCCTGTCCTGTCACCTGATTCTCAAATTATGCAGGAATGCACATCCAACAATTTCGTCTCCTATTTGAGAGGTGTCAGCCCAATTTTAACCTCTAGAGCACGAAAAATTCTTCCCATTACTCACAACGTGTTATTCAATTCAAATAAAATGGCGACTGTCCCTTCTCCTCAGGCTCAGTTTCCCATTTTCTATGACAAAAATGTTATTAAATACAGTATGGCCATATATATACATATAAATACCGAATTTCTGAAAAATATATACAGTATTTTCCACAGTATTATTAAATTTGTGAGGGAGCACTAAACCCAATAGGAGTTATACTGCACCTGGGGAAAATGGAAGACATTAAAGTTAGATCCACATAAGGAGACAGAAGCTCCAATTTCTTAAATCAAACTCCCCTCACTACAATATATTACCACTTTAACGTTTTTTACGTATTATTACAAAATTATCTTTCTATATCATTGATACTTTTCCCCATCTCAGACATACCCAATCTTTAAGAAACAGCAATATGTAACATTCAAAATGTTGGTAACAATTAAAGGAATACTGGCAGCAATTTTATAAAAAAAAATTCTACACAGTAATGTGATTGTTAGTCACCAGTTGCTGGAATCAAACACCAAAAATGTGAACAATTGAGAATTTCTCTCGGAACACATTCTTAAGTGAAAATGTGATGGGAAAGAGACAGAATGGAAGAGAAAAATAAACAAAGAACTGTTCAAAAAATATTTACTGTACTCAAAGGACAATTTGGAAGCAAGATTATAAAGCCATTAATAACTCCAATATTATTATCCCACTGTAGAACTGTTGCATATCATAGAAAAATAGTCATTAATAAAATGCATGCTTACTGAATTTGCACTACATTGCAGTTATATTTTCATATGCACCACCAAGTCTGGACGGTATCTAGTCCATCAAGCTCATCAATACAGCCTCGTCCAAGGGTCATTCGACATTGCTCCAACTTATGCAAACTTAGTACTGGGCGGAGTCAAGTAGTGACCACGATGAATCTTTCTTCTTCTTTTAACAAACTTGCCATATCCCACCAAGGGAGGGTTGCCCAAAATGAAAAACAAAAGTTTTTTTTTTTAACTTTAGTAATATATACAGGAGAAAGGGTTACTAGCCCCTTGCTCCCGGCATTTTAGTCGCCTCTTACGACACTCATGACTTAAGAAGGAAGAATTCTGTTCTACTTCCCAAGGAGATTAGAGGTAATAAACAAGAACTAGTAAGAAAATAGAAGAAAACCCAGAGGGTTGTGTATATATAGGCTTGTACATGTATGTGTAGTGTGACCTAAGTGTGAGTAGAAGCAGCAAGATGAACCAGAAAGCTTGCATGTTTATGAGACAGAGAAAAGACACCAGCAATCCTACCATCATGTAAAACAATTACAGGCTTTCATTTTACACTCACTTGGCAGGACAGTAGTACCTCCCTGGGCAGTTGCTGTCTATCAACCTACTACCTAGGCATGATGAATCTAAGCTCAATTAAGCCTGAGAAAAATACAGTCTATAACAGAATTGTCCTTGTGTGCTTTTATTCATATATTTTTCTGCAATTTATTATACTGAACATATATTTGTAATTTGTTGTTGATCAGAATAAAGTTTTAAGTTGCCAAACGGAAAACTTTGTCAATACAACTAGATTTCCATTGTCCTTCACTGAGATAAGCTTTGTAGTATTTGATATCTGCAAAGGAAGCCAAGGCTGTGCTCCATTTTCTGTTTTTTTTTTTTTGTTGTTGTTTGCTAGAGGGCTAGAAAAATGTAAGTTGCATAAACAGTGTGTCTTGCAGAACTCAATTGTTCACTGTAGTCAATGAATTTTTTCACCTCTCTGAGATCTGCTTTAGAAACTTCAATATTAATTTTGCTACTTTACCAGTTATATATTTTGAAAACACTTTATAAACAGCCATTCAGTGGTCACATTTATCAACAACCTTTCCAAGTTCGTACACATCATAATAATAATAATAATAATAATATCTTTATTTCTCTAGGTAGTAGGTTGGTAAACAGCAACCGCCCAGGGAGGTACTACCATCCTGCCAAATGAGTGTACAACGAAAGCCTCTAATTGTTTTACATGATGGTAGGATTGCTGGTGTCTTTTGTCTGTCTCATAAACATGCAAGATTTCAGGTATGTCTTGCTACTTCTACTTGCATTTAGGTCACACTACACATACATGTACAAGCATATATATACACACACACCCCTCTGAGTTTTCTTCTATTTTCTTTCTAGTTCTTGTTCTTGTTTATTTCCTCTTACCTCCATGGGGAAGTGGAACAGAATTCTTCCTCCGTAAGCCATGCGTGTTGTAAGAGGCGATTAAAATGCTGGGAGCAAGGGGCTAGTAACCCCTTCTCCTGTATATATTACTAAATTTAAAAAGAGAAACTTTAGTTTTTTCTTTTGGGCCACCCCACCTCAGTGAGATACGGCTGGTACGTTGAAAGAAAGAAAGAAAGAAGATCTTTATTTCTATAATTACATACATGGCCACCCTGCCTCGGTGGGATACAGCCGGTTGGTTGAAAGAAAAGAACATGTACAAGGTATACAGGCCTAGCTGACATCAATGACATACAACTATAAAGAAAGCCTCTTGTTCTGCAAAGCATTTCAGGCAAATTAGGTCATTTTGTCTCACGAAATTGTAATGACACGATTGCAAACAAACCATACCACAGGCGGGGTTAGAACCTGCAATCAGAGAGTCTCAAAACTCCAGACCAATGCGTTAGCCACTGGGCCAGCTAGCCACAATAAAATTCGTCCAACTAAGTATATTTAAACACCACAGGAAGGTTAACATAGGCACCACTGTGACCACAAATGCAAATTTCTACAGATGAATCTCCTGCTAGCATGACCATGACGAACTCTAGCTCAAGTCCCCTCAAAGCCGTCAACATGACAGTGGTGCCTATGCTAATCTTCCTTCTTTCAACTTTCAACAAACCAGCCATATCCCACCGAGGCAGGGTGGCCCAAAAAGAAAAACAAAAGTGTTTTTAAATTTAGTAATTTATACAGGAGAAGGGGTTACTAGACCCTTGCTCCCGGCATTTTACAACACACATGGCTTACGGTGGAAGAATTTTGTTCCACTTCCCCATGGAAATAAGAGGAAATACACAAGAACAAGAACTAGTAAGAAAATAGAAGAAAACCCAGAGGGGTGTGTATATATATGCTTGTACATATATGTGTCTAGGTAGTAGGTTGGTAGACATCAACCGCCCAAGGAGGTACTACCGTCCTGCCAAGTGAGTGTAAAATGGAAGCCTGTAATTGTTTTACACGATGGTAGGATTGCTGGTGTCTTTTTTTTCTGTCTCATACACATGCAAGATTTCAGGTACATCTTGCTACTTCTACTTACACTAGGTCACACTACACATACATGTACAAGCATATATATACACACCCCTCTGGGTTTTCTTCTATTTTTTTTTAGTTCTTGTCCTTGTTTATTTCCTCTTACCTCCATGGGGAAGTGGAACAGAATTCTTCCTCCGTAAGCCATGCATGTTGTAAGAGGCGGCTAAAATGCCGGGAGCAAGGGGCTAGTAACCCCTTCTCCTGTATATATTACTAAATGTAAAAGGAGAAACTTTCGTTTTTCCTTTTGGGTCACCCCGCCTCGGTGGGATACAGCCGGTGTGTTGAAAGAAAGAAGACATGTATGTGTAGTGTGACCTAAGTGTAAGTAGAAGTAGCAAGACATACCTGAAATCTTGCATGTTTATGAGACAGAAAAATGGACACCAGCAATCCTACCATCATGTAAAACAATTACATGCTTTCATTTTACACTCACTTGGCAGGACAGTAGTACCTTCTTGGGCAGTTGCTGTCTACCAACCTACTACCTAACCTTCCTATGGTGTATAAATATACCTAGTTGGATGAATCTTACTGTGGCTAGCTGGCCCAGTGGCTAACGCATCGATCTGGAGTTTTGAGATTCTCTGAGTGCGGGCTCTAACCCCGCCCATGGTATGGTCTGTTTGCAATCGTGTCATTACGATTTCGTGAGTCATGTAGACGAATTTGAGGGGACTTGAGCTAGAGTTCGTCACGGCGCCACGCTAGCTAGAGGTTCGTCTGTAAAAACTTGCATTTGTGGTCACAGTGGTGCCTATGCTAACCATCCTATGGTGTATAAATATACCTAGTTGGATGAATCTTATTTTGGCTGGCTGGCCCAGTGGTTAACGCATCGGTCTGTAGTTTTGAGATTCTCTGATTGCAGGCTCTAACCCCACCCATGGCATGGTTTGGTAGGTCTTTTTTTCCCAGAATGTGGCCCACACCAGTCGATTAACACCCAGGTACTCATTTTACTGATGGATGAACATGGAAAACAGGTGTAAGGAAACATGCCCAATGTTTCTACCCTTCCTGGGAATCGAACCCGGACACCTGACCGTGTGAAGTAAGAGCTTTTGCCACTGGCTATCTACAGTCATATTTTCTTTCAAAACCTTCATGATTTTTTCTTAGTAGGCTAAAAATTACAAGGATGGACCATAACTTCTCTCAAACTACAATGACCTGGGTTGTGAAATTAAGTTGACATTTTAGGATCCTCTCAAAGATTATTGTGTGTCATGTCAATGCAACTAACATGATTTTTAAACCTCTTGGATCTCCAAAGAATCAAAGTACTTTTCTAAAGTACAACAAGCACCCATGCTAGTGATGTTTTGCATTTCTATATAGATAAAGCATTTTATGAATTTGGCCTTAATGCCAAGAGCATCGGTAAAGGCTGCAGTAGTATACGAATAAGTCTTGGAAAAATGCAGTATCATGTAAAATACGTATATATGAAAGATGAAACTCGTAGCAACATTTAAGAAAGCTTAACAACAAGGTAGGGGTGTGTGGACCAGGTGTTTACAGTGAAGCATATAAGTGAACAGTATTTAGATAAGGCTAAAGAGGTCTTTGTGGCATTTATGGATCTGGAAAAGGCGTATGACAGGGTGGATAGGGGGGCAATGTGGCAGATGTTGCAGGTGTATGGTGTAGGAGGTAGGTTACTGAAAGCAGTGAAGAGTTTTTACGAGGATAGTGAGGCTCAAGTTAGAGTATGTAGGAAAGAGGGAAATTATTTCCCAGTAAAAGTAGGCCTTAGACAAGGATGTGTGATGTCACCGTGGTTGTTTAATATATTTATAGATGGGGTTGTAAGAGAAATGCGAGGGTCTTGGCAAGAGGCGTGGAGTTAAAAGGTAAAGAATCACACATAAAGTGGGAGTTGTCACAGTTGCTCTTTGCTGATGACACTGTGCTTTTGGGAGATTCTGAAGAGAAGTTGCAGAGATTGGTGGATGAATTTGGTAGGGTGTGCAAAAGAAGAAAATTAAAAGTGAATACAGGAAAGAGTAAGGTTATGAGGATAACAAAAAGATTAGGTGATGAAAGATTGGATATCAGATTGGAGGGAGAGAGTATGGAGGAGGTGAATGTATTCAGATATTTGGGAGTGGACATGTCAGCGGATGGGTCTATGAAAGATGAGGTGAATCATAGAATTAATGAGGGGAAAAGGGTGAGTGGTGCACTTAGGAGTCTGTGGAGACAAAGAACTTTGTCCTTGGAGGCAAAGAGGGGAATGTATGAGAGTATAGTTTTACCAACGCTCTCATATGGGTGTGAAGCATGGGTGATGAATGTTGCAGCAAGGAGAAGGCTGGAGGCAGTGGAGATGTCATGTCTGAGGGCAATGTGTGGTGTGAATATAATGCAGAGAATTCGTAGTTTGGAAGTTAGGAGGAGGTGCGGGATTACCAAAACTGTTGTCCAGAGGGCTGAGGAAGGGTTGTTGAGGTGGTTCGGACATGTAGAGAGAATGGAGCGAAACAAGAATGACTTCAAGAGTGTATCAGTCTGTATTGGAAGGAAGGCGGGGTAGGGGTCGGCCGAGGAAAGGTTGGAGGGAGGGGGTAAAGGAGGTTTTGTGTGCGAGGGGCTTGGACTTCCAGCAGGCATGCGTGAGCGTGTTTGATAGGAGTGAATGGAGACAAATGGTTTTTAATACTTGACGTGCTGTTGGAGTGTGAGCAAAGTAACATTTATGAAGGAGTTCAGGGAAACCGGCAGGCCGGACTTGAGTCCTGGAGATGGGAAGTACAGTGCCTGCACTCTGAAGGAGGGGTGTTAATGTTGCAGTTTAAAAACTGTAGTGTAAAGCACCCTTCTGGCAAGACAGTGATGGAGTGAATGATGGTGCAAGTTTTTCTTTTTCGGGCCACCCTGCCTTGGTGGGAATTGGCCAGTGTGATAATAAAAAAAATAATAATAACAACACAAATTAGTGGAAGAACAGTAGTCAAAAACTAAATATGCATTACATTTATTTGTAGAAAACTTAAAATCCCCAAATCTGAACTCAACTGAAAGACTTAAAGATAAATAGCTTACAAAGCCACGTGTGTACTGATTGAGGAGAACATTTGTTTCACTTGTGGAAGCTTCAGCAAGTGCTTTCCTCACAGTTATTGGGGCAGCAAAATCAGGAAAGCCTTGCCCAAGGTTGAGAGGCTTCACCTCTAGTGCCAACTGAATGAATTCAACCCTGGAAGTAAAGTATAATTATCAATTTTTTGAAACACAAGTGGAACTGCAATATGTATATGCATACATGTATGTATTTGTTGTACCCCCACACAAACACACAAACCCACACACAAACACCCATCTGCCCACCCACACACATGTATGTGCACAGGTTATAATCTTTCTTTCAACACACCGGCCGTATCCCATCGAGGCGGGGTGGCCCAAAAGGAGAAATGAAAGTTTCTCCTTGTACATTTAGTAATATATCCAGGAGAAGGGGTTACTAGACCCTTGCTCCCGGCATTTTAGTCTCCTCTTACAACACGCATGGCTTACGGAGGAAGAATTTTGTTCCACTTCCCCATGGAGATAAGAGGAAATAAACAAAAACAAGAACTAGAAAGAAAATAGCAGAAAACCCAGATGGGTGTGTATATATATGCTTGTACACATATGTGTAGTGTGACCTAAGTGTAAGTATTTTTTTAATGGTACCGTGAGTGAGTGGTTGTCCCAAGATGGTGGAGTACTAGTAGGCCTGCTATGCAGTGGTGATGGTAGTGGGTGGCCGGTGTTGGCGGGGCGGGTGTTGGTGGGGCGGGTGTTTGCGGGGCGGGTGTTGGCGGGGCCGGTGTTGCCGGGGTAGCTGCGGTAATGGTAGTGGTCCGGGGTCGCTACGGTAGTGGTCCGGGGTGGCGGGGTCGCTACGGCAGTGGTCCGGGGTGGCGGGGTCGCTACGGCAGTGGTCCAGGGTGGCGGAATCTCTACGGTGGTGGTCCGGGGTGGCGGGGTCGCTACGGTAGTGGTCCGGGGTGGCGGAATCGCTACGGCAGTGGTCCGGGGTGGCGGGGTCGCTACGGCAGTGGTCCGGGGTGGCGGGGTCGCTACGGTAGTGGTCCGGGGTGGCAGAATCACTACGGCAGTGGTCCGGGGTGGTGGGGTCGCTACGGCAGTGGTCCGGGGTGGCAGGGTCACTACGGCAGTGGTCCGGGGTGGTGGGGTCGCTACGGCAGTGGTCCAGGGTGGCGGGGTCGCTACGGCAGTGGTCCGGGGTGGCGGGGTCGCTACGGCAGTGGTCCGGGGTGGCGGAATCGCTACGGCAGTGGTCCGGGGTGGCGGGGTCGCTACGGCAGTGGTCCGGGGTGGCGGAATCGCTACGGTAGTGGTCCGGGGTGGCGGGGTCGCTACGGTAGTGGTCCGGGGTGGCGGGGTCGCTACGGTAGTGGTCCGGGGTGGGGGGTCGCTACGGTAGTGGTCCGGGGTGGCGGGGTCGCTACGTTAGTGGTCTGGGGTGGCGGGGTCGCTACGGTAGTGGTCTGGGGTGGCGGGGTCGCTACGGTAGTGGTCCGGGGTGGCGGAATCACTACGGCAGTGGTCCGGGGTGGCGGGGTCATTACGGCAGTGGTCCGGGGTGGCGGGGTCGTTACGGCAGTGGTCCGGGGTGGCGGTGTCGCTACGGCAGTGGTCCGGGGTGGCGGGGTCACTATGGCAGTGGTCTGGGGTGGCGGGGTCGCTACGGCAGTGGTCCGGGGTGGCGGGGTCGCAACGGTAGGGGTCCGGGGTGGCAGAATCGCTATGGTAGTGGTCCGGGGTGGCGGGGTCGCTACGGTAGTGGTCCGGGGTGGCGGGGTCGCTACGGTAGTGGTCCGGGGTGGCGGGGTCGCTACAGTAGTGGTCCGGGGTGGCGGGGTCGCTACGGTAGTGGTCCGGGGTGGCGGGGTCGCTACGGCAGTGGTCCGGGGTAGCGGGGTCGCTACGGTAGTGGTCCGGGGTGGCGGAATCGCTACGGCAGTGGTCCGGGGTGGCGGGGTCGCTACGGCAGTGGTCCGGGGTGGCGGGGTCGCAACGGTAGGGGTCGGTGGTGGCGGGGTCGCAACGGTAGGGGTCGGCGGTGGCGGGGGAAGTGTCGCCGCGACTGGCTTCCTGCGACGACATTTGCACTTTTAGTAAATGTCATTAACTGGACGGTTTCTTTCTCCAGTTTTAGCCTTTCCATACAATATACAGCTGCCATAGTGAAGAGCTCTGTTCCACAAGGCACAGTACTCGCCCCCATCTTATTCCTTATCCTCATATCAGACATAAACAGAGATATACACCACAGCACCGTATCATCCTTTGCGGATGATACTAGGATCTGCATGAGGCTGTCATCTGCTGAGGACGCGGTTAACCTCCAAGAAGATATAAACAAAGTTTTCCAGTGGGCAACGGTAAACAATATGATGTTCAATGAGGACAAATTCCAACTACTCCCGTATGGAAAACTGGAGGCGATAATAACTAGAACAGAGTATACTACTGACTCCGGCCATACAATAGAGCGGAAAAATAATGTAAGGGACCTGGAGTAGTAATGTCTGAGGATCTCACTTTCAAGGATCACAACAGTGCCACGATCGCACGTGCAAAGAAAATGATAGGATGGATAATGAGAACTTTCAAAACGAGAGATGCCAAGCCCATGATGATCCTTTTCAAATCACTTGTTCTCTCTAGGCTGGAATACTGCTGTACATTAACATCTCCATTCAAAGCAGGTGAAATCGCAGATCTAGAGAGTGTACAGAGATCCTTTACTGCACGTATAAGTTCTGTCAAGCACCTTAACTACTGGGAACGCTTGGAAGCACTTGACTTGTACTCGTTGGAACGCAGGAGGGAGAGATATATCATAATCTACACTTGGAAAATCTTGGAAGGAATGGGCCCAAATCTGCACACAGAAATCACTCCCTACGAAAGTAAAAGACTGGGCAGGCGATGCAAAATGCCCCCAATAAAAAGTAGGGGCGCCATTGGTACACTAAGAGAAAACACCCTAAGTGTCCGGGGCCCAAAACTGTTCAACAGCCTCCCATCAAGCATTAAGGGAATTGCCAATAAACCCCTGGCTGCCTTCAAGAGAGAGCTGGACAGATACCTAAAGTCAGTGCCGGATCAGCCGGGCTGTGGCTCGTACGTTGGACTGCGTGCGGCAAGCAGTAACAGCCTAGTTGATCAGGCCCTGATCCATCGGGAGGCCTGGTCATGGACAGGGCCGCGGGGGCGTTGATCCCCGGAATAACCTCCAGGTAACCTCCAGGTAAGTAGAAGTAGAAAGACGTACCTGTAATCTTGCATATTTATGAGACAGACAAAAGGTACCAGCAATCCTACCATCATGTAAAACAATTACAGGCTTTCGTTTTACACTCACTTGGCAGGACGTTAGTACCTCCCTGGGAGGTTGCTGTCTACCAACCTACTACCTTTAACAGGTTATAATCACTTACATAATAATACCTTACAGTTAAAGTAAGGTATAAATTTGAATGGACTTTAGAAATACAGGACAAAATCAACTGGGTCAACTGATTTGGAAACAAAGTCTGTTGGTTAGAGAATTTTCTGTTATTGTTACGATCATGGTAAAACAATCTTATTTCTATCCACCACAACTGACTTTACCAGCCACCTGCTTACCCCTATTGGTCTCTTAGAGAAATGCTGCCTAAGGGGAAAATGTGCATTTCAGTTACAAATAAAAATGGCTAAATATTATTATGTTTACAATTACAAAATACTGTTTTTTTTTTTACCTCAATGCTCAACATCATCTCCCACAAAAACAGTGACCCAAAAAAAGAAAACACATTCACACTCATTCATTCAATCACTGTCTTGCCAAGTGTGGCATTACAATTCAGATTACCCTATGACTCAACATCACCCTCCATCCTTCAGAGTGCAGGCACTGTCCTTCTCATCGACAGCACTCAAATCCAGCTAACCAGTTTCCCTGAATCCCTTCAAAAATGTGTCCTTCGTTTACACTCCATAGGGGACAATGAAATGAAGTTACAAATGAAAGTGGAAAGAGTAAAAACATAGAGTAAAATTTAAATCTATTGTATGCAAAAAGTGTGAGTAAGATTATCTATTTGTAGTTTCATTATCAGGTTATGCTTCATGATATCTCAGCTTATTAAAATTAAAAATAAATGAAACCAAGCAATCTGTTTCTATCCAGCATAATATTTATTACTCTTAATGTAGTAGCTTATGTGTTTTATTTGCTTGTCTCTAACGTTTTCCAAGGAGTTTTTAGATCACTGCTCAAGACAGACCTATGCATACCACCTTCTTATACTGTATCATAATTGCCATATTCCATTTTATTAATCTGTTGAAGACATTCTTCAGATTATTAACTCTGAAAGGTTATTAACCCTGGAAAGCCAAGCACTGTAGTGTGGCTTGTTTCTGCTGGATCCTTAAATCCTCCTTCCCAAGGATACAACTCTCAACAGTCAACTAACTCCTGATACTGGTGCTTTGTGTACACAGTGTCAACATCCAATAGCAGTTTTGTTATTTCTTGGTTATTCCAATGAACTCCATTTCAACTGTCTATTCAAGATTTACTACTGTTTTTTGTTTTTAATTTTTTTTTATTTAAATTCAGTCTATAACTTCATATTTACTATATCACACATTTCTTCCTCTGATTTGGTATTTTCTCTTCATCCTTAATAGAATTTTTTTTTTTTTGCCCTTTATAGTAATGCACATCTTTCAAATTAGGTTTTTCTTTTTACAACCATTAATAAGAGTTTTAACTAATTATTATGCCTGTTTTTCAAATTTATTTCTTCTAATATTGTTTTATCATTTCTGGCACATTTAAAATGCTAAGTTCTAAGTTTAGCTTTTTCAGTATGGACTTCAATTTTTGAAATGAACTGGTTGACTATATTTTCATATGCAGTATCTGAATAAATCTTCATATATTTTATTCACATTGGTGCCTTGGCTTTGCTTGCATTATAGTCATAGATAAGCATATTTTTTTCTTTTTGTAATCTAGTCAATTTTATTAAATGTTACATAGAGAATCACTAATAGAAATGAGGTCATAGTGTAAAAGTGGATCTGAATATAACGAACTTATGCAGTTTGCTATGTGTACTGTATAGATATATACTGTACTGTATAGATTACAGTATATGCTATAATGTATGTGTGTGTGTTTTTACTGTTCCCAAGAAACACCTTACAACATATCTCTAATAGGGAAGTCCTTGAAGCAAAAATTCTGTTGGAAAACAACAGTCAATACCAAAGCCAATGTTCAATAAAAAAAATTATAAATAATTAGCCTTTTTCATCACGAGGGTTTTTTAATTATTTCATACAGCTTATAAAAATCTTTGAAAAGAAATTAGAAGAGTGAGAAGGAGCATGGTCATTGTTCCATGACCTAGACTCAGACCAGGTCTCCTAAACTGAAAAGGAGGAATAAAAAACTTTTATAAAACATACAAGAAACTAAAACTAGGTGCACAGTGAATAAAAAAACAAATAAATAAAAAAAAACACACACACACACACACACGTACGTACATACATACGTACGTGATGGTATATCCCTTGTCGGTGTACCCCACTGTTTTGTCTTCCCAGAGGCTGAAGGGACAATGGGAAGACAAAACAGTGGGGTACACCAACAAGGGATGTATACCAACAAGTGTTGGATGAATTACACACAACTGAGGAGGAGGTGAAGAAGCTCCTAAGTGACCTTGATACCTCAAAGGTGGTGGGACCAGACAACATCTCTCTGTGGGTCCTTAGAGAGGGAGCAGAGACACTATCTGTGTCAGTAACCAAAATCTTCAGCACTTCCCTTGAAACTGGGCAACTACCTGAAGTATGGAAGAAGGCAAATGTAGTCCCCATCTTTAAGAAAGGAGACAGAAATGAAGCACTAAACTACAGACCAGTGTTGCTGATGTGTATAGTATGCAAAGTCATGGAGAAGATTATCAGAAGAGTAGTGGAGAACCTGGAACGGAACAAGATTATAAACAAAAGCCAGCCCGGATTCACGGAAGGCAAATCCTGTGTCACAAACCTGCTAGTTTTATGACAAGGTAACTGAAGTAAGAAATGAGAGGGAGGGGTGGGTTGATTGCATTTTTCTGGACTGCAAGAAGGCCTTTGACACAGTTCCCCACAAAAGATTAGTACAGAAGCTAGAGGATCAGGCACATATAACAGGAAGGGCACTGCAATGGATCAGAGAATACCTAACAGGGAGGCAACAGCAAGTCAAGGTCCGTGATGAGGTATCACAGTGGGCGCCTGTGACAAGCGGGGTCCCACAGGGGTCAGTCCTGAGACCAGTGCTATTCTTGGTACATGTGAACGACATGATGGAAGGGATAGACTCAGAAGTGTCCCTGTTTGCAGATGATGTGAAGTTAATGAGGAGAATTAAATCAGATGCAGACCAGGCAGGTCTACAAAGAGACCTGGACAGGCTGGATGTGTGGTCCAGCAACTGGTTCCTAGAATTTAACCCCGCCAAATGCAAAGTCATGAAGATCGGAGAAGGGCAAAGAAGACTGCAGACAGAGCATAGGGTAGGGGTCCAAAGACTTCAAACCTCACTCAAGGAGAAAGATTTAGGAGTGAGTATAATACCGAGTACATCACCAGAAGCACACATTAACCAGAAAACTGCTGTGGCATATGGGTGCCTGGCAAACCTGAGAATAGCATTCCGGTACCTTAGTAAGAAATCGTTCAAGACTTTATACACTGTGTACGTCAGGCCCATACTGGAGTACGCAGCACCAGTTTGGAACCCACACCTGATCAAACACGTCAAGAAATTAGAGAAAGTGCAAAGGTTTGCAACAAGGCTGGTTCCAGAGATAAGGGGAATGTCCCATGAAGAAAGGTTAAGGGAAATCAGACTGACGACACTGGAGGACAGGAGGGTTAGGGGGAGACATGATAATGACATACAAAATACTGCGTGGAATAGACAAGGTGGACAGAGACAGGATGTTCCAGAGATGGGACACAGAAATAAGGGGTCAAAATTGGAAGATGAAGACTCAGATGAGTCAAAGGGATGTTAGGAAGTATTTCTTCAGCCACAGAGCTGTTAGGAAGTGGAATAGTCTGGCAAGAGATGTAGCGGAGGCAGGACCTATACATAGTTTTAAGACGAGGTATGATAAAGCTCATGGAGCAGGGAGAAGGAGGACCCAGCAGCGGTCAGTGAAGAGGTGGGGCCAGGAGCTGAGTCTTGACCCCTGCAACCACAATTAGGTGAGTACACACACACACACACACACACACACACACACACACACACACACACACGTGCGCGAGCGCGCGCGGGTAACGCTCAACATCCCACTCCTGAAAAACATATCAGACTGAAATATGTTTGTAATAATGGTAAGAATTACTGACAATATAATAGGTAAAAGTATACATGTGCAACAGATGTGACATTGTGTATTGCTTTTAACCCTTTGAGGGTCGACAGGCCCTCTCCGAAACTCGTTCTCAGGGTCGGCCAAATTTAAAAAAAAAAAAAAATTATTTTCTCTTATGAAAATATAGAGAATCTTTTCCCGATCATAAAGACACCAAAAGTTTGAAATTTGATAGAAAACTTACGAAATTATGCTCTCGCAAAGTTAGCGGTCTCGGCGATGTTTACGCATCGGCGATTTTGCCCACTTTGAGCCCCATTTTCGGCTAATTTCGCTGTACTAGTCGACAAAAAAACATGAATATTTCGCTAGAACTCCATTTTTTCTATCGAATGGGTGCAAGAAACCACCCATTTATGAAATTCAACTATCCAGTACAGTGGTCAGAATTTAGCAATTTTGCCAATTTCACACAAATTTCAAAAGATGCCAATTTCCGAATAGGGTCCAGAATAAACAAGAAAGACATTCCTGGCACTAAAATGACATTTCCTCTAGTCATTAGTCACGTCTCAAGGCCCCTCTTATATTCTTTTGCTTTCCATTTTGAATTTTTATTCTCACAAAAAATATAAGATTTACTGTTATGCAGACTACTGCATTAGTGTAAAAAATGGTATAAATATTATGGTGCACTTGTGAAAGAATATTAGACTCACCAGTTGACGTGTATTGCACGCTTGGCACGATTTGTTTACTTTTGAAGTTTGGTAAAAATCGAACATTTCTGCTACTTTGAGCTCAATTTCAAGGCACCTTTCATTGTAAAACCAGCCAAAATCATCTCAATTTCTGTAATATGTCTTCCATTCTATAAAATGAGATCAAGAAAACTAGAATACAACAATAAATACCATACGAAAATACACTGCAAAGTCGCTGATTTATTCCAAAAAAATTGTCAAAGTTTTTTTTTTCTCATTATGCACTGTGTGCTGCAGGATTTTTTTTAGACTGTGCACACTGACCACATAGACCCATTCTTTCATATGAAGGCCTACCAGCTTTCTCCCACTAGATTTGAGGCCGCTAGAATTTATGCGTACTAGTACGTCAAAAAACCCTACGCGTAAGACGTACTAGTACGACGAAAACCCTCAAAGGGTTAAAGCCTTCATAACTCATGAAATCATAATGACACGATTGCAAACACACCATACCACAGGCGGGGATAGAACCCAAGATCAGAGTCATAACGTGTCCGTCTGGAGTTTTATGACTCTGATCGTGGGTTCTCTCCCCGCTCATGGCATGGTTTGTAATGGCTTGACAAAGCTCCTGGAGAGTGAAATGTTGCCACAATAAAATGCCACATTCGTAGCACATGTGTCCATTTACCTGAATTATGTTTGTCTCAAAGGATTCCATAAGATAATTCATAAAAATAATGCTGTACTACACCACAACAAATGAAGGCCAATAAGATGAAAAAAAAATTAAATGAACACCATCAGGATGTGACCATGCATTAATCAAGTGTCATTTCAAACTTTCCACACCAACAACTGCAGTGTTAATTGAAATAAGAACACACACACACACACACACACACACATACTAGGCTCCTTAAGGAGCTGGGAAAAAGACTCATCAGGGTAACTAGGGATCCCAGGGCAGCTAGTTTTCTGTTCCAGCGGCTCAGTGCGGCTGTTCAAAGGGGTAATGCATGCTGCATTTTGGGCACACGCCCCAGCTCTGAGGAGCTGGATGAGATTTTCGCCTTATAATCGGTGATACACACGTAACAACATGTACCGTATATGCCACCTTTATATCAACAATGTATCTCTTAAATCTTCTGTGCCATATTATGTAATAAAATATTCCAATTGGTAAAAAAAAAATAGTTTAAAAGATGGGGTGGTAGGGGAAGTGGAATATTCAAATGGCTTCAGGAAGAAATCCAAATATTCTTCCTTGAAGCCTTTTTATCCACTTCTCCGAGGACCTAGTAGCGTTCAGTGAAGAGGCATGGCCAGGAGCCGAGTCTTGCCCCCTGCAACTACAATTAGGCGAGTACACACACACCCACCCACCCACCTCAAGATTTAATATGCAAATTCATTCCTTTATGTTATTCAATATAATTTCACCATCAACTGGAATATAAAATGAATGAAACATAAATTCCAATATAATTATAGAATTTTCTTACCAAACACTTTTCTCAATTCCAAAGGTCTTAGTGGCAGCCATCGGAGGAGATGCCATAGTGGACATTGTGTGAAGATGTGGTGAAATACTGGCAGATGAAGATACAATCGGGAATATATCGCTACAACAGCTCACGGCCGGAGAAAGGTTATGAAAGTGAAAGATCGTACTCCTTAAAGCCACCTGCCGGGTAATGCTCAACATCCCACTCCTGAAAAACATACCAGACTGAAATATGTTTGTAATAATGGTAAGAATTACTGGCAATATAATAGGTAAAAGTGCACATGTGCAACAAATGTGACATTGTGTATTGCTTTTAAAGCCTTCATGACTAAAGAAATCATAATGACACGATTGCAAACACACCATACCACAGGCGGGGATAGAACCCAAGATCAGTCATAATGTGTCAGTCTGGAGTTTTATGACTCTGATCGTGGGTTCTCTCCCCGCTCATGGCATGGTTTGTAATGGCTTGACAAAGTTCCTGGAGAGTGAAATGTTGCCACAATAAAATGCCACATTAGTAGCACATGTGTCCTTTTACTTGAATTATGTTTGTCACAAAGGATTCCATAAGATAATTTATAAAAATAATGCTGTACTACACCACAACACATGAAGGCCAATAAGATGAAAAAAATTTAAATGAAAACCATAAGGATGTGACCATGCATTAATCAAGTGTCATTTCAAACTTTCCACACCAACAACTGCAGTGTTAATTGAAATAAGAACATTTAAAAATGGAATTCTACATAACAAAAAGGCACAATACCATGACTGGAACAATACACAAATAACCCACACACAGGAGAGAGGAGCTTATGACAACATTTCGGTCCTACCTGGACCATTTACAGTCACGCTAACAAAAAGGAGAGAAGGAGGGAGTATATACGTATAGCCCAGCAGATAGGGATGGGACAAGAGAAGTACTGTAGTAGGAAAAAAGGAAGGAAGAAGAAGAAGAAGAAGAAGAAGAAGAAGAAGAAGAAGAAGAAGAAGAAGAAGAAGAAGAAGAAGAAGAAGTAGTAGTAGTAGTAGTAGTCGTAGTAGTAGTCGTAGTAGTAGTCGTAGTAGTAGTAGTAGTAGTAGTAGTCGTAGTAGTAGTCGTAGTAGTAGTCGTAGTAGTAGTCGTAGTAGTAGTAGTAGTAGTCGTAGTAGTAGTCGTAGTAGTCGTAGTAGTCGCAGTAGTAGTCGTAGTAGTAGTCGTAGTAGTCGTAGTAGTAGTCGTAGTAGTAGTCGTAGTAGTCGTAGTCGTAGTCGTAGTCGTAGTAGTAGTTGTAGTAGTAGTAGTCGTAGTAGTAGTAGTCGTAGTAGTAGTAGTCGTAGTAGTAGTCGTAGTAGAAGTAGTCGTAGAAGTAGTCGTAGAAGTAGTCGTAGAAGTAGTCGTAGTAGTAGTCGTAGTAGTAGTCGTAGTAGTAGTTGTAGTCGTCGTCGACGACGACGACTAAGAAAGAGAAGCACTGCAAGGGAGCTAAACTCTTGGCCATGGGCCAGGCTCATCCGGTGCTTGCCTGATCAACCAGGCTGTTGCTGCTGGAGGCCCGCTGCCCCAGATATCCATCACAGCCTGGTTGATCTGGCACCTGGTAAAGATACTTGTCAAGTCTCCTCTTGAAGGTTTCTACACTGTTCCAGTCGTGTTTCTGATATCTTCTGGTAAGATTCTGAATAGTCTGTGACCCCAGATGTTGATACAGTGTTCCCTTATTGTCACTACCGCACCCCTGCTCTTCACTGGGTTTATTTTACATTTCCTCCCATATCTCTCACTCCAGTATGTTGTTTTGGCAGTGTACAGATTTGGGACCAGGCCCTTGCAGATCAGGCATGCATAACAGGAAGGGCACTGCAATGGATCAGAGAATACCCAACAGGGAGACAACAACGAGTCATAGTATGTGACGAGATGTCAGAATGGGCGCCTGTTACAAGGGGGGGGGGTTCCACAGAGGTTAGTCCTAGGACCAGTGCTATTTTTGGTATTGTGAATGACATGACAGAAAGAATAGACACAGAAGTGTCCCTGTTTGCAGATGATGTGAAGTTGAGGAGAATTAAATCAGATGAGGATCTGGCAGGACTACAAAGAGACCTGGACAGGCTGCAAGCCTGGGCCAGCAACTGGCTCCTCAAATTTAACCCTGCCAAATGCAAAGTCATGAAGATCAGTAAGGGCAAAGAAGACTGCAGACAGAGTATAGGCTAGGTGGCCAAAGACTCCAAACCTCACTCAAGAAAAAGGGTCTTGGGGTGAGTATCATACCAAGCACATCTCCTGAGGTGCACATCAACCAGATAACTGTTGCAGCATATGGGCACCTGGCAAACCTGAGAATAGTGTTCTGATACCTCAGTCAGGAATCGTTCAAGCCTCTGTACAGCATGTCAGGCCCATACTGGAGTATGCAGCACCAGTTTGGAACCCACACTTTGTCAAGCACATCAAGAAATTAGAGAAAGTTCAAAGGTTTGCAACAAGACTAGTGCAAGAGCTAAGGGAACTGTCCTATGAAGAAAGGTTAAGGGAAATCAACCTGACGACACTGGAGGACAGGAGGGTTAGGGAAGACACGATAACGACATACAAAATAATGCAAGGAATTGACAAGGTGGATAGAGACAGGATGTTCCAGAGATGGGACACAGAAACAAGGGGTCACAATTGGAAGTTGAAGACTTAGATGAGTCAAAGGGATGTTAGAAAGCATTCTTTAGCCATAGAGTTGTCAGGGAGTGGAACAGTCTTGGAGATGATGTAGTGGAGGCAGAAACCATACATAGTTTTAAGACGAGGTTTGATAAAGCTCATGGAGCAGGGAGAGAGAGGTCCTAGTAGCGATCAGTGAAGAGGCAGGGCCAAGAACTGTGACTCGACCCCTGCAACCACAAATAGGTGAGTACAAATAGGTGAGTACAGGGGCCAGGAGCTGTGATTCGACCCCTGCAACCACAAGCAGGTGAGTACACACACACACAAACAAAAAACAAAACACACACATACACCTAACTTGAAGTATGCAGTACCAGTATGAGTATGGAACTAATATGGAAGATTTTTAAGATTTAGGAGGTGGATCTCGGGTACATGAGAACACAGATGAGCCACAAGGATGTTAGACAATACTTTAGCTTAATTGGTCTGGAAATGGGATGACCTAGACAGCAAAGTGGGAGAGGCAGAATCTATACAGAGCTTTAAGAATAGGTATGATAGGGCTCACACAGCCTGGAAAGAGCAAACCCAGCAGCAGCCAGTAGAAAGGTGGGGCCAGGAACTGAGACTTAACTCTTTCAATCACAAGTACACAAATACAATTAGATGAGCAAGAATGCATGGACATGTGCACGCACGTGTATGTACATAACCTCTGCAACCAATGCTTGTCTGGCAAATCTTAGGAATCTCAGCAAAGACTAATTCTGAGCCCAGTTGTCTTCAAGCACGCACTGGACAGGCACCTATGTCGGTACCTGACCAGCTGGGCTGTGGCTCATACGTTGGATTGCATGCAGCCAGCAGTAACAGCCTGGTTTATCAGGCCCTGATCCACCAAGAGGCCTGGTCACAGACTGGGCTGCGGGGGCGTTGACCCCCAGAACTCTCTCCAGGTAAACTCAAGGCAAGTATACAACCTAAGTCAGGCTGACTTTCTTGGGTTATCCTGGGTGGTTAACCCTCCCTTGGGTTAAAAATCCAAACAAATCTTATCTTAACACAATTGAATCTTATGAAATGGAGGACAGAAGAACCAGGGAGGACATGATAACAACATATCAAATACTCAGGGGAACTGAAAAGGTGGATGGAGATAGATTGTTTGAGAGGCAAGAAACAGGAACTCGGGGATGCCAATGGAAGTTAAAGTCAAAAGATGAGCCACATTATTATTATAATCAAAAAGAAGCGCTAAACCACAAGGGCTACACAGCGCTGCAGGGCAGGGAAGGAAGCGAGGATATCGGGCAGCAAAAGGGGGGAGGGATGATTAGTAAGTTACAGAAAACAGCAAGGCAGGGGATAGTGCGGGGGTAGAGGGTAGCAAGAGATTGAGGTAGAAAGGGCTGAGGGGAGTGCTAAAGGTATCATCATCAGAGTTTGTGGAGTAAGTCAGTTGTTGTCAAAAAGTCAATGAGAGAGTCCGGATGAAAGGTGGGTCCACCAGCAAGCAAGAAGGGAAGGTAGAGAGCAGCAGAGCGAAGATAACGTTGGAGGTAAATTTTGCGTGCTCATTGATAGAGTGAACAGTCCAGCAGAATGTGGCTGACCAATACTGGAACCTGACAATTCTCACAGAGGAGCAGGGTGCCTTTCCATGAGATATCCATGAGTAAGAAGAGTGTGACCAATGCGAAGGCGGGAGAGAGTAGTCTCCCAACCTCGACACATGACAGAAGATGGCCAGTAACCTATACTCGGTTTAAGAGAACGAAGTTTGTTATTGAGCAGAGCAGACCAACGTTGTTGCCAACGGGTGTGAAGGTAGATAGCTATAACAGCAAAATAGTCCGTGAATGGAACACCTCTATATGAAATTGGAAGGTAATGTATTGCTGACCGTGCAGCAGTGTCTGCCTGTTCATTGCCCTGTATGTCAACATGACAAGGGACCCAACAAAAAACAATATATTTATGCTTGGTAGAGATATGGCGTAACCAAAGTTGGATACGGAGAACTAGGGAGTGAGGTGTATCAAATTTTTGTATAGCCTGTAAAGCACTAAGGGAGTCTGAAACAACCACAAATGGTGACACAGGCAAAGATGCAATACGGATAAGTGCTGCAAGAATGGCATACAATTCAGCAGTAAAAATGCTAGCCGAAGACAGTAAATGCCCTCGCACGACACTGTCCGGAAACACTGCTGCGAATCCGACACCATCAGAAGACTTAGAGCCATCTGTGTACGCTGTGATGGCATGAGAATGAGAGTGGAAGTGGTCAAGAAAAAGAGAGCGGGAAGCTACCGTAGGCAGTTGGGCTTTTGAGCAAGGGAGTGAGAAAGAACACACTCAAACAGCTGGAACTTCCCAGGGGGGTAGGGAAAAGTGAGATGCTACATGAACATAGAAAGGTGGCAACTGAAGGGAAGACGAGCGAAAGTAGGCGAAGAGAAAAGGGACGGAGGAAACAGGGGCAGCGAACAAATAAAGAATGTCTACTAATGTTGGTGACTATTCTATAAATGGAAGGATTGTGGAGATCATGAGAGCGTACACAGTAGCAAGGGCAATGGGCATCATGGCGATCGGACAAAGATGGAACATTCGCTTCTGCATAGAGGCTCTCAACAGGGGAAGAGCGAAAAGCACCAAGGCATATAAACGTAATCCCTGATGATGGATGGAATTAAGGCTAGAGAGAGTAGCAGGAGAGGCCACTGAATAGATCTGGTCACCATAATCGAGTTTTGATAAAATGAAGGCTAAATGTAGGCGAAGGAGAGTTCGACGATCAGCTCCCCATGAAAGATGAGCAAGGGTTTTAAGAAGGTTCAGCCGGCTGTTACAAGTTGCCTTCAGAGAGGTAATGTGAGGTTTCCAGGATAACCTACGGTCAAAGAGAAGGCCTAGAAACCTGACTGTATCACGTTCAGGGATACGTGAGCAATAAAGGTACAAAGGATGATCGGAGATGACAGAGCGTCTAGTGAAATTAATTTGGTGAGTTTTGGTACTGGAAAATTTAAACCCATGTGTGGTGGCTCAATTAGAAACACGGTCGACCACATGCTGGAGAGAAACTGTAATGAGGTGACAGTCAGCTCCTGCACAAGCAATAGCGAAGTCATCAACATAGAGTGACAACCAAATATTGGATGGAAGACTAGAGGCCAAATCATTTATAGCAAGGAGAAAAAGTGTTGTGCTCAAAACACATCCCTGGGGGACACCTTCAGCTTGGACAAAGTCCGAGGAGAGCACATTATTAACCCGAACACGGAAATGTCTGTCAGTTAAAAAGTTCTTAAGGAAGGATGGTAGATTGCCTCGGAGGCCTAAGGAGTGGGCTTGGGCCTAAATATTATACCTCCAAGTTGTGTCATATGCCTTCTCAAGGTCAAAAAATATGGCAATAACTAAGTGGTTATTCACAGCATTACGAACATACGTATCCAAGCGTAGTAAGGGGTCTATGGTAGAACGGCCCTTACGAAAGCCATATTGACTAGTGGAGAGACTGTTGTGTGTCTCTAAATACCACATTAAATGTCGATTTACCAGACGTTCCATCACTTTGCAAACTGCACTAGTAAGAGCAATGGGACAATAGTGGGAGGCATCATGTCCCGTAGTACCCGGTTTGCAGAACGGGAGAACAATGGCAGATTTCCACAGCTGGGGAAGAACTCCTTGTGACCAGATAAGATTGAAGATGTGTAAGAGGACTGCAAGGGCTGACTTATGTAAATGTTGTAACATCCGAATATGAATGTCGTCAGGCCCAGCTGCTGATGATGGGCAAGCTGAGAGTGTCGCCTCTAGTTCTTGAAGTGTAAAAGTCACATTATACAGTTCTTCTTTGAGAGAAGAAAAGTCCAAGGGTGCTAACTCTCTGGCAGACTTTGATGAAAGAAACAAAGGGCATAGATGGAGCCCCTGAGAAATACAGACCAGATGATTGCCAATTTCAATGGCAACATCAAGAGGGTTTGCTATATCAACACCAGCGACCCACAGAACAAGAGCCGGGTCAGGAGAGTATTTACCACTCAATTTCTGCACTTTTTTCCAGACTGCACTCATAGAGGAAGCAGAGGTGATGGTGGAAACATACATAATCTCACCAGCAAGTGCGTTTAGCATCACGAATGACACGGCGAGCGACCGCACGCTTCTGCTTAAACTCAAGAAGTCTCTCAGCGGTTCTATTGTACCTGTACCTGCCCCACGCAGCGCGTTTCAAACGTACTGCACGAGCACAAGCAGGAGACCACCAAAGCATGCACTTCTGAGAATGCCTGCCCGAGGTTTGGGGTATAGAACGAGAAGCTGCGGTTAGAACTGAGGACGAGAAGAGGTGTAAAATCTCATCAATGGAGGACGAAGAAGGAACCTCACCAAAAGCAATTAGTTGTGAGTAAAGGTCCCAATTTGCCTGATCAAATTGCCAGCGTGGGCTACGAAGGGGTGGTGAATATTAAGGAGAAGTAAGAATGATTGGAAAATGATCGCTGTCATGTAAGTCCGGGAGAACAGACCAGGTGAAGTCTAGTGCGGTAGAGGAAGAGCAGACTGAGAGATCAACGCAAGAGAGAGTACAGTGGACCCCCGCCTTACGATATTAATCCGTTCCTGAGAGCTCATCATGAGCTGAAATTATCGTAAGGCGAATTAATTTTCCCCATAAGAAATAATGGAAATCAAATTAATCTGTGCAAGACACCCAAAAGTCTGAAAAAAAAAAAATTTACCACATGAAATATTAATTTTAATACACACAAACTTAAGAAGACATGCACAATTAATACTCTACTAAGAATAGAATACATGACACTTACCTTTATTGAAGATCTGGTAATGATTGATGGGATGGGAGGAGGGGAGTGTGTGGAAGTTGTTATTGCTCAGAAGGGGAATCCCCTTCCATTAGGACTTGAGGTAGCAAGTCCTTTTCCGGGGTTACTTCCCTTCTTCTTTTAATGCCACTAGGACCAGCTTGAGTCACTGGACCTCTGTCGCACAACAAATCTGTTCAGAGTTCTGTACCTCCCGTTCCTTTAAGATTTGCCTAAAATGGGTCACAACATCATCATTGTAAGTCACCAGCATGGCTTGGCTTGCAATAGCTGTGTTAGGGTGCTTTTCATCCATAAAGGTTTGCAGTTCAACCCACTTTGCACACATTTCCTTAACCTTTGAAGTAGGTACAATGGATTCCACAACTGGCACAGGCTTTCAGGATTTGCCCCCAAAACCCCCAAATCTTTCTTTAAATTT
>NC_069403.1:52796428-52821600 GCF_026875155.1 Cherax quadricarinatus
CCCCTGTGGGACCCCGCTTGTCACAGGCGCCCACTGTGATACCTCATCACGGACCTTGACTTGCTGTTGCCTCCCTGTTAGGTATTCTCTGATTCATTGCAGTGCCCTTCCTGTTATATGTGCCTGATCCTCTAGCTTCTGTACTAATCTTTTGTGGGGAACTGTGTCAAAGGCCTTCTTGCAGTCCAAAAAAATGCAATCAACCCACCCCTCCCTCTCATTTCTTACTTCAGTTACCTTGTCATAAAACTCTAGCAGGTTTGTGACACAGGATTTGCCTTCCGTGAATCCGGGCTGGCTTTCGTTTATAATCTTGTTCCGTTCCAGGTGCTCCACCACTCTGATAATCTTCTCCATGACTTTGCATACTATACACATCAGCAACACTGGTCTATAGTTTAGTGCTTCATTTCTGTCTCCTTTCTTAAAGATGGGGACTATATTTGCCTTCTTCCATACTTCAGGTAGTTGCCCAGTTTCAAGGGAAGTGTTGAAGATTTTGGTTACTGACACAGATAGTGTCTGCTCCCTCTCTAAGGACCCACAGAGAGATGTTGTCCGGTCCCACCACCTTTGAGGTATCAAGGTTACTTAGGAGCTTCTTCACCTCCTCAGTTGTGTGTAATTCATCCAACACTTGTTGGTGTACCCCACTGTTTTGTCTTCCCATTGTCCCTTCAGCCTCTGGGAAGACAAACAGTGGGGTACACCGACAAGGATATACCAACACGTACGTATGTATGTACGTACGTGTGTGTATGTGTGTGTGTGTGTGTGTGTGTGTGGTGTGTGTGTGTGTGTGTGTGTGTGTGTGGTGTGTGTGTGTGTGTGTGTTTTTATTTATTTTTTTTTTTATTCACTGTGCACCTAGTTTTAGTTTCTTGTATGTTTTATAAAAGTTTTTTATTCCTCCTTTTCAGTTTAGGAGACCTGGTCTGAGTCTAGGTCATGGAACAATGACCATGCTCCTTCTCACTCTTCTAATTTCTTTTCAAAGATTTTTATAAGCTGTATGAAATAATAAAAAAAACCCTCGTGATGAAAAAGGCTAATTATTTATAATTTTTTTTATTGAACATTGGCTTTGGTATTGACTGTTGTTTTCCAACAGAATTTTGCTTTAAGGACTTCCCTATTAGAGATATGTTGTAAGGTGTTTCTTGGGAACAGTAAAAACACACACACATACATTATAGCATATACTGTAATCTATACAGTACAGTATATATCTATACAGACACATAGCAAACTGCATAAGTTCGTTATATTCAGATCCACTTTTACACTATGACCTCATTTCTATTAGTGATTCTCTATGTAACATTTAATAAAATTGACTAGATTACAAAAAGAAAAAATATGCTTATCTATGACTAAATGCAAGCAAAGCCAAGGCACCAATGTGAATAAAATATATGAAGATTTATTCAGATACTGCATATGAAAATATAGTCAACCAGTTCATTTCAAAAATTGAAGTCCATACTGAAAAAGCTAAACTTAGAACTTAGCATTTTAAATGTGCCAGAAATGATAAAACAATATTAGAAGAAATAAATTTGAAAAACAGGCATAATAATTAGTTAAAACTCTTATTAATGGTTGTAAAAAGAAAAACCTAATTTGAAAGATGTGCATTACTATAAAGGGCAAAAAAAAAAAAAATTCTATTAAGGATGAAGAGAAAATACCTAATCAGAGGAAGAAATGTGTGATATAGTAAATATGAAGTTATAGACTGAATTTAAATAAAAAAAAATTAAAAACAAAAAACAGTAGTAAATCTTGAATAGACAGTTGAAATGGAGTTCATTGGAATAACCAAGAAATAACAAAACTGCTATTGGATGTTGACACTGTGTACACAAAGCACCAGTATCAGAGTTAGTTGACTGTTGAGAGTTTGTATCCTTGGGAATGAGGATTTAAGGATCCAGCAGAAACAAGCCACCACTACAGTGCTTGCTTCCCAGGGTTAATAACCTTTCAGAGTTAATAATCTGAAGAATGTCCTTCACAGATTAATTAAAAGGAATATGGCAATTATGATACAGTATAAAGAAGGTGGTATGCATAGGTTCTGTCCTTGAGCGTGAATCTAAAAACTCCTGAAAACGTTAGAGACAAGGCAAATAAAACACATAAGCTACTACATTAAGATAATAAATATTATTGCTGAAAGAAACAGATTGCTTGGTTTCATTTATTTTAATTTTAATAAAGCTTGAGATATCTTGAAGCATAAAACCTGATAATGAAACTACAAATAGTTAATCTTACTCACAACTTTATTGCATACCATAGGATTTAAATTTTACTCGATGCTTTTTACGCTACCACTTTCATTTGTAACTTCATTTCCTTGTTCCCCAGGAGTGTAAACGAGACACATTTTTGTGAGGATTCAGGGAAACTGGTTAGCTGGATTTGAGTACTGTCGATGAAGAAGGCAGTGCCTGACTCTGAAGGATGGAGGGTGATGTTGAAGTCATAGGGTTATCTGAATTGTAATGCCACACTTGCAAGACAAGTGATGAATGAATGATTGTGAATGTGTTTTCTTTTTTTGGTCACTGTTTTTTGTGGAGATGATAGTTGTGCATTGAGGTAAAAAAAAAAACAGTATTTTGTAATTGAAAACATATTAATATTTAGCCAATTTTATTTTGTCACTGAAATGCACATTCCCTTAGGCAGCATTTCCTAAGAGACCATAGGGGTAAGCAGGTGGCTGGTAAAGTCAGTTGTGGTGGATAGAAATAAGATGTTTTATAACCAGATCGTAACAATAACGAAAATTTTCTCTCACCAACAGACTTTGGTTTCCAAATCATTGACCCCGTTGATTTGTCCCTGTATTTCTAAATTCCTTTCATATTTATACTTACTTTTAACTGTAAGGTATTATAAGTAAGTGATTATAACTTTAAAGGTAGTAGGTGGTAACAGCAACCGCGCCAGGGAGGTACTACGTCCAGCCAATGAGTGTAAAACGAAAGCCTGTAATTGTTTTACATGATGGTAGGATTGCTGGTGCCTTTTGTCTTTTCTCTTAAATATGCAAAGATTACAGGTACGTCTTTCTACTTCTACTTACACTAGGTCATAAACACTACACATAGTGTAACAAGCATATATAACACAACCCATCTGGGTTTTCTGCTATTCTTTCTAGTTCGTTCTTTGTTTTTATATCCTCTTATCCCATGGGAAGTGGAACCAAAAATTCTCCTCCGTAAGCCATGCGTGTGTAAGAGAGACTAAAATGCCGGAGCAAGGTTCTAGTAACCCCTTCTCCTGTATATATTACTAAATGTACAAGGAGAAACTTTTGTTTCTCCTTTTGGGGCCCCCCGCCTCGATGGGATACGGCGCGTGTGTTGAAAGAAAGATTATAAACCTGTGCACATACATGTGTGTGGGTGGGCAGATGGGTGTTTGTGTGTGGGTTTGTGTGTATTGTGTGGGGTAACTACAAATACATATACTTGTAATGCATATACATATTGCATTCCACTTGTGTTTTCAAAAAAAATTGATAATTAAATTATACTTTACTTCCAGGGTTGAATTCATTCAGTTGGCACTAGAGGTGAAGCCTCTCAACCTTGCAAGGCTTTCCTGAGTTTGCTGCCCCAATAACTGTGAGGAAAGCACTTGCTGAAGCTTCCACAAGGTGAAACAAATGTTCTCCTCATCAGTACACAACGTGCTTTGTAAGCTAATTTAATCTTTAAGTCTTTTCAGTTGAGTTCAGATTTGGGGCTTTTAAGTTTTTCCTACAAATAAATGTAATCTGCATATTTAGTTTTGACTACTGTTCTTCCACCTAATTTGTGTTGTTATTATTATTTTTTTTTATTATCACACTGGCCAATTCCCCACCAAGGCAGGGTGGCCCAAAAAAAGAAAAAACTTGTCACCATCATTCACTCCATCTCTGTCTCCCAGAAGGGTGCTTTACACTAACAGTTTTTAAACTGCAACATTAACACCCCTCCTTCAGAGTGCAGGCACAGTACTTCCCAATCTCCAGGACTCAATCCGGCCTGCCGGTTTCCCTGAACTCCTTCATAAATGTTACATGCTCACACTCCAACAGCACGTCAAGTATTAAAAACCATTTGTCTCCATTCACATCCTATCAAACACGCTCACTGCATGCCTGCTGAAAGGCCAAGCCCCTCGCACAACAAAACCTCCTGTACCCCCTCCCTCCAACCTTTCCTAGGCCGACCCCACCCCGCCTTTCCTTTAAATACAGACTGATTCACACCACTCTTGAAGTCATTCTTGTTCGCTCCATTCTCTCTACATTCCGAACCACCTCAACAACCCTTCCTCAGCCCTCTGGACAACATTTTGGTAATCCCCCACCTCCACGCTAACTACCAAACTACGAATTCTCTTGCATTATATTCACACACACATTGCCCTCAGACATGAACATCTCCACTGCCTCCAGCCTTCTCATTGCTTGCAACATTCATCACCCATGCATCACACCCATATGAGAGCGTTGGTAAAACTATACTCTCATACATTCCCCTCTTTTGCCTCCAAGGACAAAGTTCTTTGTCTCACAGCCTAAGTGCACCACTCACCCGTTTTCCCCTCATCAATTCTATGATCACCTCATCTGTCAAGAGACCCACCGCTTACACGTCCACTCCCAAATTCTGAATACATTCACCTCCTCCATACTCTCTCACCACCAATCTGATACCAATCTTTCATCACCTAATCTTTTTGTTATCCTCATAACCTTACTCTTTCCTTATTCACTTTTAATTTTCTCTTTTGCAACACGCCTAACCAAATTCCTCCACCAATCTCTGCACTTCTCTTCAAATCTCCAAAAGCAACAGTGGTCATCAGCAAAGAGCAACTGTGACAACCCCACTTTGGTGTGATTCTTTACCTTTTAACTTCACGCCTCCTTTCCAAAGCACCCTCGCATTTCTCTTTACACCCCATTCTATAAAATATATTAAACAACCACGTGACATCACACTACCTGTCTAAGGCCTACTTTTACTGGGAAATAATTTCCCTCTTTCTACATACCTAACTTGAGCCCTCACTAAATCCTTCGAAAAACTCTTCAACTGCTTTCAGTAAACCTACCTCCTACACCATACACCTGCACATCTGCCACATTGCCCCCCTATCCACCCTTTCCAAATCCATAACTGCCACAAAGACCCTCTTTAGCCTCATCAAATACTTGTTCACGTTATTTGCTTCACTGTAAACACCTGGTCCACACACCCCCTACCCTTGTTGTTTAAGCTTTCTTAAATGTTGCTACGAAGTTTCATCTTTCATAAATACGTATTTTACATGATACTGCATTTTTTCCAAGACTATTTGTATAACTACGCAGGCCTTTACCGATGCTCTTGGCATTAAGGCCAAATTCATACAATGCTTTTATCTATATAGAAAATGCAAAACATCACTAGCATGGGTGCTTGTTGTACTTTAGAAAAGTACTTTGATTCTTTGGAGAACCAAGAGGTTTAAAAATCAAGTTAGTTGCATTGACATGACACAGGCAATAAACTTTGAGAGGATCCTAAAATGGTCAACTTAATTCACAACCCAGGTCATTGTAGTTTGAGGGTAGTTAGGTCCATCCTTGTAATTTTTAGCCTACTAAGAAAAAACATGAAAGGTTTGGAAAGAAAATAGACTGTAGATAGCCAGTGGCAAAAGGCTCTTACTTCACGACGTCAGGTGCCTGGGTTCGATTCCCAGGAAGGGTAGAAACATTGTGCATGTTTCCTTACACCTTTTTTTCCACATGTTTCATCCCATCAAGTAAAATAGATACCTGGTGTGTTAAATCGACTGGTGTGGGCCACATTCTGGGAAAAAAAAGACCCTACAAACCAATGCCATGGGTGGGTTAGAGCCTGCAATCAGAGAATCTCAAAACTAAAGACCGATGTGCGTTAACCACTGGGCAATCCAGTCCAAAATAAGATTTCATCCAACTAGTATTTTAAATAACACCAAGGATGGTTAGCATAGGCACCACTGTGACCACAAATGCAAGTTTTTTTACAGACCGAATACTCCACTAGCGTGGCGCCGTGACGAACTCTAGCTCAATCCCCTCAATTCGTCTACAATGACTCACGAAATCGTAATAAACCATTGCAAAACAGACCATGACCATGGGCGGGGTTAGAGCCCGCACTCAGAGAATCTCAAAACTCCAGAGTCGATGCATTAGGCCACTGGGGCATCTAGCCACAGTAAGAATCATCCAACAGGTATATTTATACACCATAGTACGTTTAGGTAAGAGGTTGGTAGACAGCAGGATGCTGATGTCCATTTTTTCTGTCTCATAAACAACGCAAGATTTCAGGTATGTTCCTTGCTACTTCTGCTACTTACACTTATGTCACACTACCCTAACACATATATGTCTTCTTTCTTTCAACACACCGGCTGAATCCCACCGAGGCGGGTGACCCAAAAGGAAAAACGAAAGTTTCTCCTTTTACATTTATTAATATATTACAGGAGCATGGTTTTACTACCCCTTGCTCCCGGCAATTTTAGCCGCCCTCTTACGAACATGCATGCTTACGTAGGAATAATTCTGTTTCCCACTTCCCTTGGAGGAAGAGAAATAAACAAGGACAAGAACTAAACAAAAAATAGAAGAAAACCCAAGGGGTGTGTAATATATAACGCTTGTAGTGTATGTGACCTAGTGGTAAGTAGAAGTAAGGCAAGATGTACTTGAAATCTTGCATGTTTTTTGAGACAGAAAAAAAAAGACACCAGCAATCCTACCATCGTATAAAACAATACAGGCTTCCATTTTACACTCACTTGGCAGTTACGGTATTACCTCCCTTGGTCTGATTTTGAGGTCCACCAACCTACTACCTAGACCCTATAAGTACAAGCATAATTACACACACCCTCTTGGGTTTTTCTTCTATTTTCTTACTATTCTTGTTCTTGTGTATTTCCTATTATTTCCATGGGGAGGGGAACAAATCGTTCCCTCTCCGTAAGCATGTGGGTTTGTAAAATGCCGGGAGCGAAGGGTCTAGTAACCCCTTCTCCTGTATAAATTACTAAATTTAAAAACACTTTTTTGTTTTTCTTTTTTGGGCCACCCTGCCTCGGTTGGGATATGGCTGGTTTTTTTTTGAAAGTTGAAAGAAGGAAGATTAGCATATGCAACCACTGTCATGTTGACGGTTTTGAGGGGACGTAGCTAGAGTCGTCATGGTCATGCTATCAGGAGATTCATCTGTAGACATTTGCTTTGTGGTCATAACAGTGGTGCATGTAACCATTCTGTGGTGTTTAAATATACTTAGTTTGGTACGAATTTTTATTGTGCTAGCTGGCCCAGTTGGCTAACGCATTGGTCTCGAGTTTTATGAAGACTCTCGTGATTGCAGGTTCTAACCCCTGCCTGTGAATGGGTTTGTTTGCAATCGTGTCATTACAATTGTCGATAGACAAAGACCTAATTTGGCCTAAATGCTTATGCAGAACAAGAGGCTTTCTTTATAGTTTTGTATGTCATTGATGTCAGCTAGGCCTGTATACCGTTTACCTGTTTCTTTTCTTTCAACAACCCGGGCCGTATCCCACCTCGGCAGGGTTGCCATGTATGTACTTATAGAAATAAAGATCTTCTTTCATTCCAACGTACCAGCAGTTTTCACACTGATGTGGGGTGGCCCAAAAGAAAAAACTAAATTTCTTTCTCTTTTAAAATTAGTAAAATATACAGAGAAGGGGTTACTACCCCTTTCTCCCGGCATTTTAGTCGCACTCTTACAACACGCATGCTTACGGAGAAAATTCAGTTCCACTTCCCCATGGATGGTAAGAGAAATAAACAAGAACAAGAAAATAGAAAGAAATAGAAGAAAACTCAGAGGGATGTGTGTGTGTAATATCTGCTTGTACATTTATATGTAGTGTTAGCCTAAATGCAAGTAGAAGAAAGCAAGAACATACCTGAAATCTTGCAATGTTTAATGAGACAGACAAAAGACACCAGCAATCCTACCCATCATTAAAACAATTAGAGGCTTTCGTTGTACACTCATTTGCAGATGGTAGTAACCTCCTCTGGGCGGATTGACTGTTTTACCAACCACTACCTAGAGAAAAAAGATATTATTATTAAATATTATTATGATGTGTACGAACATCAGAAAGTAGTTTGATAAATGTGACCACTGATGCTGTTTAAAAAAGTGTTTACAAAATAATAACTGGTAAAGTAGCAAAATTAATATGAAGTTTCTAAAAGCAAGATCTCAGAGAGGTGAAAAAATTCATTGACTGCAGTGAACAATTGAGTTCTGCAAGACACAGCTGATTATGCAACTTACATTTTTCTAGCCCACTAGCAAACACAACAACAAAAAATAAAAAACGAAGAAAATTGGAGCACAGCCTTGGCTCTCTTTGCGATATCAAATACTACAAAGCTTATCTCAGTGAAGGACAATGAGAAATCTAGTTGTATTGACAAAGTTTTATCCCGTTTGGCAACTTAAAACTTTTATTTCTGATCACAACAGAATTACAAATATTATGTTTCAGTATAATAAATTGCAGAAAATATATGAATAAATGCACACAAGTACATATTCTGATTATAGACCCTGTATTTTTCTCAAGCTTATTGAGCTTAGCTCATCATGCCTAGGTAGTAGATGATTGTCAGCAACTGCCAGGAAGGTACTACTGTCCTTGGCCACGTAAGTGTAAAATGAAAGCCTGTAAATGTTTTAACTTGATGGTAGGATTGCTGGTGTCTTTTCTCTGTCTCATAAACAAGCATGCTTTCTGGGTTCATCTTGCTGCTGCTACCTCACACATAGGTCACACTACACATACATGTACAAGCCTTATATATACACAACCCTCTGGGTTTTCTTCTTTTCTACTAGTTCTTGTTTATTAACTCTAATCACCTGGGAAGTAGAACAGAATTCTTCCTTCTTAAGTCATGCGTGGTCGTAAGAGGCGACTAAATGCCAGGAGGCAAGGGGCTAGTAACCCTTTCTCCTGTATACATTACTAAAGTTAAAAAAAAAACTTTTGTTTTTTCATTTTGGGCAACCCTCCTTGGTGGATAAGGCAAGTTTGTTAAGAAGAAGAAAGATTCATCGTGTCTAATACTTGACACCGCCCAGTAACAATGTTTTGCATAAGTGTTGAGCAATGTCGAATGACCCTTGGACCGGCGGTATTGATGGGCTAGATACCGTCCAGACTTGGTGGTTGCATATGAAAATATAAATGCAATGTAGTGCAAATTCAGTAAGCTTGCATTTATTAATGTACTATTTTTCTATTATAGCAACAGTTCACAGTGGGATTAAATAATATGGATTATAATGGCTTTATAATCTTGTCATCCAAATTGTCCTTTGAGTACAGTAAATATTATTTGAACAGTTCATTGTTCATTTTTCCTCTTCCATTCTGTCTCCTTTCCCATCACATTTTCACTCAAGAATGTGTGCCGGAGAAATTCTCAATTGTTCACGATTTTGGTGTTTTGATTCCAGCGAACTGGTGACTAACAATCACATTACTGTGAAGAAATGTTTTTATTATAAAGATTGCTGCAGTATTCCTTTATTGTTTACCAACATTTGAATGTTAACATATTGCTGTTTCGTAAAGATTGGGTATGTCAGGGGGAAAAGTATCAATGATATAGAAAGATAATTTTGTAATAATACTAAAAAAAACGTTAAAGTGGTAAATAAAATGTAGTGAGGGGAGTTTGATTTCAGAAATTAGGAGCTTCTGTCTCCTTAAATGTGGATCTAACTTTAAATGGCCTTCCATTTTCCCCAGGTGCAGTAATAACTCCTATTGGGTTTAGTGGCTCCCTCACAAATATAATACTACTGTGGAAAATACTGGTATAATAAGTTTTCAGAAATTCCGGTATTTATATGTATCTAGATGGGCCAATACAGTATATAATAACACTTTTAGTCATAGAAAATGGGGAACTGAGCCTGAGGAGAAGGGAACAGTCGCCATTTTAAATAGAAATTGAATATAACACGTTGTGATAATGGGAAGAAATTTTTTTCGTTCTCTAGAGGTTAAAATTGGCTGACACCTCTCAATAGGAGACGAAATTGTGGAATGTGCATTTCCAGCATAATTTGAGATCAGTTGACAGGACCAGGACAACTCCCAGGATCCTTCAGATAATGCGTCTAAAGTTATGTTAATTTCGTGGCTAAATCATCCTAAATGTAGCAAAAGGGGGGGACCTGTACATGACACATTAATCTCCAGTTAAATTTCGAGTGTAAGATTAAGATATATTCTCCTTCTGTTGTAAAAATTGTTTTATCTATGGTGGTAACCTATAATCATTTATTATTTTTAATATACAGTCCCCACAAATTTAATATATTTAGCAGCATTCGGTGATATAATTTCATTAATTAATATTCCCAGAGCAACTTGTGGATATGACAGTGGTAGGTAACGAAGGGTACATCATTTTGCGACCTAGGTGTCGCCAAATTCTCTACTTGTTAACTGATAAATAATAATAAACTGTGTTCATTTTACTGTTTAAGTATATAATGATATATCCAAGTAAATGCAATTTTTCCAGCAAATACTATAATAAATAATAATAATAATAATAACTAAATGCTTTAAAAGTTTTTTATGAGGATAGTGTGGAAAATTGCATTTATAATCTGAATGTAACTAATTAAGTAACTGACAGTAAATGATACAAAATTATAAATTATTATTTATCAATTTTATATAGACAAGTAGGAATTTGGGACACCTAGGTCGCAAAAAATGTCCCCCTTCGATACCCTACCACTGTCATAACCCACAAGTTGCTCTGTGACCTATTAATTAATGAAATATACATACACCATTAATACTGTAAATATATAAATTGTGTGACTGTATATTAAAAAATGATTATATATAAATTCACATCTGACATAACAGAAGAAAATAAATCTATAAAATCACCCCCCAGTTTTGGACTGATATTAAAGTATGTATCATAACTCAGAAAAACCTCACTAACTAAATATTTATGAAAACACGCCAGAATTATACACACATCTGAGAGCTTACTGAGGTTCCTGGAGCAGTCTTGTCAGTCCGTCTGATATCTCAAGTTAGCAGAATGCAACATCCAAACAATTTCGCCTCCATTTGAGAGTATCAATCCAATTTTAACCTCTAGAGCACGAAAAATTCTTCCCATTATATTAAACGATGTATCCAATTCAAAACCAAGATGGGCAGTCCCGTCTGCGCAGACGCAGGCCTTTCCGTATTCCTATGACATAAAATATAATTAAATACAGTATGGCCATCATTTACATATAAATAACTGAATTTCTGGAAGATATATACAGTATTTTCCACAGAATGGGTGTGTAGGAGAGAGGGAGATTACTTCCCCAGTAAAAGGAGGTCTTAGACAGGGATATTAGTGTCACCGCAGTTTTTTTAACAAATTTATAGATGGGGTGTAAAAGAATAAATGCTAAGGAGTGTTGGGGTAATCAAATACAAACTTGGAAGTTGACACAGTTTACTTTTTAGCTGATGAACTGATCTTTTAGGAATTTTCGAGAAAAGTAGCAAAGTTAGTGGATGCGAGTTTGGAGTGTGGTAAAGGTAGAAAGTTGAAAGTGACATAAATAGCGTAAGGTGGTATGAGGATATCAAATGGTTTGGATAAAAGAAAAACTGGATATCACATTGAGGGAGGTGAGGTATGGAACAAGTGAATATGTCCAGATATTTGGTTGTTGCTGTCAGCGATGTGTTTATGAAGGATGAGGTTAACCAAAGAATTGGATGAAGAAAAAAAGGTGAGTGTGCATGAAGGTATCTGTGGAGACAAAAAAAACGTTATCCATGTAGGCAAAGAAGGGAATGTTACAAGAGTAAAGTGATACAAACACTTACAGTGGTATGAAGTCATGGGTTATTAAATGCTGTAGCCAGGAGATGCTTAGGCAGTGTGGAAATTAGGAGTTGTGAGGACATACTATAAGTATTATCAGATAGGGCTGAAGAGGGTTAGTTTGATGTGTTTGGTCTCTTATAATGAACAAAATAGAATGACATGAGAGCGATAAATGCTGTAGGGAAAGGTAAGGGCGGGGTAGGAGTCATCCCGAAAAAGGTTTGGAAGGGAGGTGGTAAAGGAGGGTTTGGGCACGGGCTTTGGACTTCCAGGAAGCGTTCATGAGCGTGTTTAAATAGAGTGAATGGATACGAATAAGGTTTGGAACCTGAAAAACTGTGAGTGTGAAACAGGTAATATTTTTTGGTGAAGGGGATTCAGGGAAACCAATTAGCCAGCCTTGAGTCCCTGGAAATGGGAAGTACAGTGCCCTGCACTTTAAAGGAAGGGGGTTTGGATATTGTGGCAGTTTGGAGACATATAAGCAGTTGTATCTGAGCTGCACTCTTGCAAAGACATGATTATGATGATTGTTGTTATTTCATTTTTGGTCACCCGCCTTGCGTAGGAAAATGGCCAATTGTGTTAAAAATAAGAATAACTTAAGTAGAAGCCACTGAGTTACCTGATTTTTATAATATTTTATTTTTTTTTTTTTCAACAAGTTGGCCGTCTCCCACCGAGGCAGGGTGACCCAAAAAAGAAAGAAAATCCCCAAAAAGAAAATACTTTCATCATCATTCAACACTTTCACCACACTCGCACATTATCACTGTTTTTGCAGAGGTGCTCAGAATACAACAGTCTAGAAGCATACACATATAAAGATACACAACATATCCCTCCAAACTGCCAATATCCCAAACCCCTCCTTTAAAGTGCAGGCATTGTACTTCCCATTTCCAGGACTCAAGTCCGACTATATGAAAATATACCTTCTTTATTTCATCAATGTATCCTTTAAAATTTGTGTTCCATATTACAGAATAAAGTTTATGGTGATATACATATAAAAATATGGGGTATACCTGGAGTGAGTGTTCTTGGGGTCAACGGCCCCCACCGCCCTGTCCCATGACCAGGCCTCGCAATTCCGATCAGGGACTGATCAACCAGGCTGTTACTGCCGATCCCATGTGGCAGGAGAAGTAAAATATTCAACTGGCCTCAGGGAAAAAATGCCAAATATTTCGCTCTGTTGAACCTTTTTTTTATCTACTTCTCCATGTGCATACATAAATTCTCTGTATCTACACTGTAGTACCTAACTTTACTGTGGTTCAGGACACCCTCGCTTTGTGCCATGCATGGGCGAAGCTGTACTCTAAATTGGTAGGTAGAGAAATCAACCCTCAGACTGAAGTACTGGTTACTGCCTGTAGCTTAATGAGGTCCTCTTTGTTGCCACCATTATGGGTTAGTAGTTTTTACACTCCAGTGTTGTACAGTATAACAATTGTGTATTATTAGGCATTGTTAGCCACCTCCTTCAAGTGGCTATCTCACTTTGCCAGTTCCAATCCTTTGTAACCTCGTGGGGCTCTGTTGTACCTGATTTTAAAACTTTGCATTTGACCCGCCTGCCTTGTGTATGTATCTGTTGGTACTTTGCAGGAATAGAGCTATGCTATTTTTCTTAATTCTTCTGTGATCAACTTTGTCATGGTATATGCCTTTTAAGATCCATTCTATCTCCCCCTATCCACCCACCACGACTGAGAAACAATCTGATTCTCTGAATTAAAATGCATTTCAATTCATTTCCCTGGAATGAAAAAACAAAAAGCCAGATTACCCTCGTTAGCAGCAAGAATTCTTCCCTGTTTATGGAAGTACAAGCCTCTCCTCAACTGTGGGGGTAAAGCGAATTCGTCGCAAAGTGAAAGCAAATTATGACCCCCGACTTACGACATTAATTCGTTCCAAAAAAAGTTGTTCAGGTGCCGTTTTAACGGACGAATTTGCTCCCATAGAATATTATAAATTAGATTAGTCTGTTTCAGACCCGCCAGAAGATACACTTACAAAAGCACTTACAAAAATACACTTAAAAATTTTTGGGTGGGAGCTGTTCGTAAGTCTGGTCCACTATATAATGGAGCGGGTTTGTGTTAGCCTCTTTGATATTGTTTTAAGTCACCTTTGCACCATTATTTACAGTAGTGTACTGTATATGTTAATAAGCAGAATAGAGGAAATCACACTCTAATTATACATTATTTAAAGATGCATACTGGTCAGAGAGCCAATGTAATTCCGGAGTCGTTGGTAAAAGAGTAAACGTCACTAAGTGAGGAGAGGCTGTAGTATTTTAAACCACTTAAGTCTGCTTTAATAAATAGGAATTCTGTATTTATTGATATGTTAAAGAATGTAGATACAATAGTGCCCTGCTTTAACTGTCTTTGACCCTCACATATTCAGCATTCTGCTAAATGGAACAGTTTGATATGAACCAAAACACTCTATACTAGCTCCCCCCCACCTGAACTTTTTCTAATGCAGTGAGCCCGGGCCACCGTTTTGCTTAACATTCTCCAAGACACGACTCTCCATTATGTCTGGAAGAACTTTCCAAAATTTTAAATGTTATAAAAGTTACAAGCGGAAACCAGGTTTTGGCTGTGCGGAAATTGTACATATTCGGATTCGAGCACGTTTTCCCCGGCGAAATTTCCCCCATGGGTTTGTACACGGCTCGGAAATTGACAGTGCCAGATGCGTCCACCTGGTTGCACATACGTTATCGTGACTCACTCTTGGGCACATTAAAATGTCTTTATTTTTACGTAAAATATAGACATTTACATTAATGTCATCTATGATAAATTTTCTCCACAATATGTAAGAAACACGTTACAATAGCCCAAAAACATTCATTGCTTATATGCGATTTATATTTAATAATAATCACACTTTGGCACATTAAATGTCTTATATTAGGTTAAAGCCCTTAAACTGTCCAATACAAATTACGTTCACTTGTGTAGCGCCTCCAAAAATAGACTACGTTTTTTTTACATATTTTCAAATAAACAAAAAAAAAAAAGTAGATTCAAAGTTTTTTTTACGACGTATCAAATGTCAAAAAAAAAGAAAAGAACTACGTTTTTTTACATACTGTAATATAATTTTTAAACAGAAACACATTATTGGAGGTCAGGAATGGCAGTGCTTGCACTCCTTAAGAATGGGTGGGGGGGTGGTTAGAGGATGATTACTGAATTGTGATGTCAGGACAGTTCTGGGAAAATGGAGGTTAATGAATGATGAATGAATGGGTTTTCTTCATTGGGTTACCACACCTTGGCAGGATAATTGCCATTAGATAAAAAAAAATAGTAATTTGTTTTTTTTTCTAAACAATCGCCGTCTCCACCGAGGCAGGGTGACCCAAAAATAAAATGAAAATCCAAAAAGGAAAATATTTTACATCAACATTCAACACTTTCACCACACTCACACATAATACCAGTTTGTTTTCAGAGTGCCTCAGAATACAACAGCTTAGAACATATTACGTATAAAGAACTTCAACATATCCCTCCAAACTGCCATATCCCAAATCCTCCTTTAAAGTGGCAGGCATTGGTACTTCCCATTTCCCAGGACTCAAGTCCGACTATATAAAAACCGTTCTCCCTTAATCCCTCACTAAATATTACCCTGCTCACACTCCTACAGCCTCTTCAGAGTGCCCCAAATACCATTCGTCTTAAATTCACTCATAATTCAAACAACTAACACGCTTCACACACTCTCCAGGAAGTCCAAGCCACCTGCCCACGAAACCTCCTTCAACCCCCTCCTCCAACCTTTCGAGACGACCCTTACCCCGCCTTCCTTCCCCTACAGAGTTATACGGCTCTACATGTCATATCAGTCTACGTTGATCCATTCTCCTAAATGGACCAAACTACCTCAACATCTCCTCTTCACCCCCTCTGACAAATTACTTTTATTAACTCCACACCTCCAAATTTTTCCACCTCCAAATTTCTGCATAATATTTACACAAACAACATTGACCTTAATACAGGGACATCTCACCACTGCTACCAACCAATCCTTCTGCGGCATTTACATACCAAGCTTTCACACCCATATAATTGTGGTTGTAACCACTATACTTTCATACAATCCCCTTCTTGCCTCCATAGATAACGGTTTTTTGCCTCTTCAATACCTCAACACAGCCGCTCCCGCCCCTTTTGTTCCTTATTAATTCTATGATTAACCAACACTCCTTCATAATTACCCATCCGCCTACACTTCAAACTCCCCAAATCTATCTAAAAAACATTCACTTCTTCCATACTACTGCCCTTTCCAATTTAATATCCAATTTTGTCTTCAATCTAAATCATTTGATACCCTCATCACCTTACTCTTATCTATGTTCACTTTCAACTTTTCTTACCTTTAACGCACACAACTCCCAAACTTGTCCACTAACCTTCGCAATATTTCTTGTAGAAACTACACCCATAAGCACAGTATCATCTGCAAAATGTAGCAGTGTCAATTCCCATTTTTGTATTGAATCCCCATAATTTAAATCTCACCCCTCTCCCGAAATCACACCTAGCATTTACTTCTTTTACAAAACCCATCCTATAAATATATTAACAACCATGTGACATTACACATCCTGTCTAAAGACCTACATTTTTACTGGGAAGTAGTCTCCTCTCTTCTGCACACCCTAACCTGAGCCTCACTATCCTCATATAAACCCATTACAGCATTAGTAACTTACCACCTATTCCATATAACTTGCAACATCTTCACATTGCTCCCCTATCCACTCTATCATATGCCTTTTCCTAAATCCCAAAATGCAGTGAAAACTTCCTACCTTTATCCTAAGTACTGTTCACAATATGCTTCAATGTAAATACTGAGACCTACATATCCCTACCCACTCTAAAACCTCCTTGCTCAAGCATCCGCATCCACTACATTCTGTCTTGCCTCTAATTCTTTCAATAGAAACCCTACCCGTACACCTTTTCCCCTGTATATTCCACATTCAAACTGATATAATTTTTTTTTTCCAGATTGGAGATCCTGGTGATGAAGTGATCTTAATAGAACCATTCTTTGACTGCTATGTCCCTCAAGACAAATTGGCCGACTGTGCTCCTGTTAAATACCATCTCCGTCCTGTAAGTTTACTTTGCGCTGTGTTCAGTGACCAACTAAAAGATAAGCAAATTAGCAGTTAATGCAGATAAGCATTTTCAGAATATTAATTGTATTGTAAATTTAAATATAAAGAATCCAATAAATTGTGGTAATTTAAAATACTCCTTGTTTCTAATTAATATTTTTTTTATCATCACACTGCCTAATTCACCACCAAGTGCAGGTGACCCTAAAAAAAAATCTTTTTCAAAACATCATTCACTCCTCACGGTCTTGCCAGAAGTGTGGTCTTTACACTACATTTTTAAAAACTGCAAACATTAACGAACACCTCTTCAGAGGCAAGCACTGTACTTCCGTCTCCAGGCCTCAAGGTCCCCGGCATGCCCGGGTTTCCCCTGAACCCCTTCATAAATGTTACGTTTTGCTCACACGCCAACACACGTCAAGTATTAAAAACCATTTGTCTCCATTCTCACTCCTAACAACACGCTCACACTGCAGCTGGAAGTCCAAGCCCCCTTGCCACACAAAACCCTCCTTTATAACCCCTCCCTCCAACCTTTTCCTAGCCCTACCCCGCCTTCCACTACAGACTGATTCTTCCCTTATTTTAACGTTTTATCCAATTAAAAACCAAGAGGCAAAGTCCCTTCTGCCAGAGCAGGTTTCCCTTTTTATGACAAAATATTATTAAATACTAGGGCCATCTTTTTACAATAAATACTGAATTTCTGGAAAAAATATACAGTTTTTTCCCCACAAATGGGGGTTGTAGGAGAGAGGGGATTACTTCCAGTAAAAGGAGGTTTAGACGGGGTATGTAATGTCACCAGTTTTTTAACATATTTTGATGGGGTGAAAGAAGTAAATGCTGGGGTTGTTGGGGAAATCAAATACAAAGGGAAAAGTTGACACAGTTACTTTTTGCTGATGTTTGTTTTTTGGGAGTTTTTGGGAAAAAAAGTTGCAAAGGTTGGGGGACGATTTGGGGAGTGTGTGTAAATAGAAGTTGAAAAAGTGAACATAGATAGAGTAAGGTGATGAGGAATCAAAGGGTTTGGATAAAAAAAAACTGGATATCACATTGGAGGGGGGGAGTAGGAACAATGTATGCCCGATATTTGGTTTTTGCCTTGTCGGGGGATGTGTTTATAAAGGGATGAGGTTAACCTTAAAATTTGATGAAAAAAAAAAGGTGAGGGTGCATTGAGGTTTTGTGGAGAAAAAAACGTTACCAGGGAGGCAAAAAAGGGGAATGTAAAGATATAGTATAAAAACATTACATGGGATGAAGATGGGTTAAAAATGCTTAGAAAGGGAGGAGGCTGGGGCAGTGTGGAAATTAGGGGGTGGCATACTAAAAGTATTAGTCAGAGGGCTGAAGAGGGTTTGTTGAGGGGGTTTTTTGGTCACTTAGAATGGAAAAAAAATAAATGAATGGGAGGTTTTAAATTGTAGGGAAAGGAAGGGGGGTAGGAGTCTCCCAAAAAGGTTGGAAGGGGGGGGTTAAAGGGAGGTTTTGGGGGCAAGGGGCTTGGACTTCCAGGAAGCGTGCATGGCGTGTTAAATAGGGGTGAATGGAGACGAAAGGTTTTTGGGGGAACCCGATAAAAAATGTGGAGTGTGAACAGGAAAAATTTTTTGAAGGGATTCAGGGGGAAAACCAAAAATTTGCCAAATTGAGTCCTGGGAAAGGGAAGTACAGTGCCCACTTTTAAAAGGGAAGGGGTTTTGGGATATTGGGAGTTTTTGGGGGACATCTAAACTGTTTTATCTGACGCCTCTAAAAACAGTGATTATGTATGGGGTTTGGTTTTTCTTTTTTGGGTCACCCCGCTTCTAGGAAATGGCCCAATGGTTAAAAAAAAATAAATTAAGTAGAAGCCCTGATTTCGATTTTTATAAAATTTTTTTTTTTTTTTTTCAACAAGTTGGCCGTCTCCCCCCGAGGCAGGGGGTGACCCAAAAAAGAAAGAAAATCCCCAAAAAAAAATCTTTTTTCTCATTCAACACTTTCACCCACCCAATTTCACTGTTTTTGCGGGGTGCTCGAATAAAACAGTTAGAAGCATACACATATAAAGATAACAACATATCCCTCCAAACTCCCAATACCCCAAACCCCTCCTTTAAAGGCGGCATGTACTTCCTTTTCCCAGATCAAGTCCGCTATAGGGGGAAAATATACCTTCTTTATTTCTCAATGTACCCTTTTAAAATTTTGTGTTCCCCTATTACAGAAAAAGTTTAGGTGATATACATTAAAATATGGGGTAACCTGGAGGTGTTTTGGGGGGAAACGCCCCACAGCCCTGTCCTGACCGGGCCTCGCATCTCAGGGTCTGTCAACCAGGCTGTTACTGCCAGCCATGTGGCGGGAGAAGTAAAATATTCAACTCCCCCTCGGGGAAAATCCAAATATTCTTGTAAACCTTTTTTTTATCTACTTCTCCATGTGCATCAAAAAATTCTCTGTATACATGTAGTACCTAAATTCGTTTTTCAGGGAACCCTCGCTTGGGGCTGCATGGCGAAACTGTACCTAAATTGGTAGGTAGAGAAAAACAACCCCCGTGAAGTTTGTTACTGCGGACTTTGAGGGGCTTTTTTTCCACCATTTATGGGTTAGTATTTTACCCTCCAGTGTTGTCAAGAAACAATTGTGTATTTTGCATTGTTAGCCCCCTCCCTTTATGGGATCTCATTTTCCAGTTCCCAACCTTTTTTTGCCTCGTGGGCTCTGTTGTACCTGTTTTTAAAACTTGCTTTTTGACCCCCCTCCCCTGTGTGTATGTATCTTTTGGTACTTGCAAAATAGAGCTATGCTATTTGTCTTATCTTCTGTGATCATTTTGTATGTATATGCTTTTTAATTTTCCATTCTTATTCCCCCTCCCCCCCACCACTTATGAAAAACAATCTGATTCTCTAAAATTTAAAAAGGGCATTTAAATTTTCTTTTCCTGGAATGAAAAAAAAAAAAGGGCCTTGTTTACCTCTTAGCAGCAAAAATTCCTTCCCTTTTTTTTGGAAAAAGTACCCCTCTCCCACTTTGGAAAACAAATTTCGTCGAAAAAGTGAGAAGAAAATTTAGTGGCCCCCCGACTTAGGGAATTAATTTTTCCCAAAAAGGGTTGTTCAGGTCCCCGTTCCCGGGGCAAAATTTGCCCCCCATAAGGAATATTAAAAATTAGTTTTAGTCTGTTTCAGCCCCCCAAAAAATACACTTAAAAAAGCATTTAAAAAAAAATTTAACACTTTAAAATTTTTGGTTGGGGGGTTTGTAAGTCGGGGGGTTCCACAAATTTAAGGGGTTTTGGGGTTTGGTTAGCCTTTCTTTGATATTTTTTTAAAATGCCCCTTTTGGGCCCATTTATTTACAGTAGTTTTTACTGTATATTGAAAATAAGCAGAATAGAGGAAATCAGCTCTAAATATTTTATTTAAAAAAGCTTTATGGTCAGAAAGCCAATTGAAATTTCCCGGGGAGTGGGTTGGTAAAAGAGTACGTCACTAAGTGAGGAGGGGCTGTAGTTTTAACCCCCTTAAAGTTGTTTTAAAAATAGGAATTCGGGTTTATTTTTTTTAAAATATTTTAAAAGAATTTTAAAATACAATAGTCCCCGGCTTTATGTTTTTTGCCCCTCACAGCTTTTGTAATATGGACTTTTTTGGAATTATGACCAAAACCCTCTAACGCTCCCCCACCGGGACTTTCAAATTGCAGTGAGCACGGGCCCCGGTTTTTTTACATTTCCATGAGCAGATCTCCATTTTGTCTGGAAACTTTAAAAAATTTTTTCAATTTTTTTAAATTTAAACAGGGATCCCGGTTTTTTGGGTTGGTGGGGAAAAATTTTTACAATTGGGGATTTCGGGCACTTTTTCGGCGAAATTTCCCCCTGGGTTTTTTTACATCGGCTGGGGAAATTGCAGTGCCGGGAAGCGTCCCCCGGGGTTTGCCCCTTACGTTCTTTGACTCACTCTTGGGACTTAAATGTCTTTTTTTCTTTAAATATAAAATTACTTTTTTTTCATCTATGATATTTTCTCCCCCAATTATGTAAGAAACACGTTCCCATAGCCTATAAACAGCATTGCTTATATGGAGGGAATTTAATAATAAAAAATTTTTGGGCCCACTTTAAAAGGTTCTTTATTAGGTTAACCCTTAAACTGTTCCAAAAAAAATTTACGTTCACATGTGTAGCGCCCCAAAAAAAGGAGATCTATTTTTTTTACATTTTTTCAAATATAACAAAAAAAAAAAAGTAGTTCAAAGTTTTTTTACACGTTTTAAAATGTAAAAAAAAAAAAAAAAGATCTACGTTTTTTCCCTTTACTGAATATTTAAACAGATACACATTATTGGAGGCAGGAATGGCAGGGGCTTGCACTTAAAGAAGGGGGGGGGGTGTTAGAGGATGATCTGAATTGTATTGTTCCCCGGAAGTTCTGGGTAAATGGTGGTTGGAAAAGAATGATGATATTGGGTTTTTTTTTTTTGGGTTACCCTGCCCCTTTGGGAGGAGATGGGCCCTTTAGATAAAAAAAAATAGTATTTTTTTTTTTTTTAACCAAAGTCCCGGCCCTTTTCCCCCGAAGGGGGGGGTTTTTACCCCCAAAAAAAAAGGGGAAAAACCAAAAAGGGGAAAAAATTTTCACATTTTTTTTCCCCCAACAAATTTTACCCACTCACACATAATATTTTTTTTTTGAGGTGCTCAGAAAACAACAAACTTTGAAACATATACGTATAAAAAATTTTCAACTTTTCCCTCCCCCAAAAAGCCAAAAATCCCAAAAACCCCCCTTTAAAGTGCAGGATTGTAAATTCCCATTTTTTTTTTTCCCGGGGCTAAGGCCGGGTAAAATTAAAAACCCGGGTTTTCCCCGAATCCCTTCACTAAATATTTCCCGCTCACACCCCCAAAAGCTCGTCAGGCCCCCCAAAAACCATTCGTTTTTTTAATTCACTAAAATCTAACACGTCACCCCACTCCCCCTGGAAGTCCAAGGGCCCCTTTCCCCCGGGAAAACCCCCTTCCCCCCCTCCCTCCCAAACCTTTTCCCAAAGGGCACCCCTTTCCCCCCCTTCCCTTTCCCCACAGATTTTAGCTTTCAGGGCATTCTACGTTTTATCCATTTTCTTAAATGACCCCAATACCCCAAAAAATTCCCCTTCCCCCTCTGACTAATACCCTTTTTTTAAATCCACCCTCCCAATTTTCCAAAACCCCCAAATTTTTGCAAAATATTTAACCATCATTTTACTTAGACAGGACATCTCCCCTGCCTCCCAAACCCTCTCCTTGCTGGGGGCATTTACAACCCAAGCTTTTAACCCATATTAAATGGTTGGTACCCCTATACTTTCCCTTTAAATTTCCCTTTTTTGCCTCCATAGATAACGTTTTTTGGGATCCTCATATACCTCAAAACCCCCGCTCCCCCTTTTTTCCTTTATTAATTCTATTTATTAACCACATCCTTCATAATTCCATCCGCCGACACGTAATCCCCAAATTTCGTATCTAAAAACCCTTTTACTTCTTCAAAACTACTCCTTTCCATTTTTAAAATCCCAATTTTTCTTCATCTAAATTTAAATTTTATACCTTCACCCCCACTCTTTTCTATGTTTTCCCTTTTAACTTTCTTTCCCTTTTCAACACTCCCAAAATTGTCCCTAACCTTTGCAATTTTTCTTTAGAAACTCCCATTTAAACCCCGTATCATCAAACAAAAAAGTGCTGTTTTCAATTCCATTTTGTATTTGATTCCCCCAAATTTTAAACTCACCCCTTCCCGAACCCCTAGCATTTACTTTTTTACAAACCCCCTCTATAAAATATTTAAACCATGGTGACATTAACCCTCCCTGTTTTAAGATACTTTTACTTGGGGAAATAGTCTCCCTCTCTTCTGCACACCCTAAACCCTGAGCCTCACAAAACCTATAAAAAAAAATTTTTTAGCATTTTTTTAACTTACAACCATTCCATATACTTGCAACATCTGTCAAAATTGCTCCCCAAACCACTCTATCATATGCCTTTTTTAAAAACCAAAAAATGCAGTGGAAAAATTCCCTACCCCTTTTTTAGTAAATGTTCACATAAATGCTTCAAAGTAAAAACTTGATCTACCTAAACCCCCACCCACCTTAAAAAACCCCCTTGCTCATCCGCAATCCTACATTCTGTCTTGCCTCTAATTCTTTCAATAGTAACCCTACCGTACACTTTTCCTGGTATATTCACATTCAAACTGAAAATAATTTTTTTTTTCCAGGATTGGTGAATCCTGGTGATGAAGTGATCATTATTGAACCATTCTTTGACTGCTATGTCCCTCAAGTCAAATTGGCCGGTGGGACTCCTGTGTATATACCTCTCCGTCCTGTAAGTTTTACTTTTGAGCTGTGTTCAGTGACCAACTAAAGATAATGCAAATTAGCAGTAATGCAGATAAGCATTTTCAGAATATTAATTTATTGTAATGTAAATATAAAGATTCCAATAAAATTGTGAGTAATTTAAAATACTCTTGTTCTAATTATTTTTTTTTTTATCATCACACTGGCCGATTCCCACCAAGGCAGGGTGACCCGAAAAAGAAAATCTTTCACCATCATTCACTCCATCACTGTCTTGCCAGAAGGGTGCTTTACACTACAGTTTTTAAACTGCAACATTAACACCCCTCCTTCAGAGTGCAAGCACTGTACTTCCCATCTCCAGGACTCAAGTCCGGCTTGCCGGTTTCCCTGAACCCCTTCATAAATGTTACTTTGCTCACACTCCAACAGCACGTCAAGTATTAAAAACCATTTGTCTCCATTCACTCCTATCAAACACGCTCACACATGCCTGCTGGAAGTCCAAGCCCCTTCGCACACAAAACCTCCTTTACCCCCTCCCTCCAACCTTTCCTAGGCCCTACCCCGCCTTCCACTACAGACTGATACACTCTTGAAGTCACTCTGTTTCGTTCCATTCTCTCTACATGTCCAAACCACCTCAACAACCCTTCCTCAGCCCTCTGGACAACAGTTTTGGTAATCCTCACCTCCTCCTAACTTCCAAACTACGAATTCTCTGCATTATATTCACACCACACATTGCCCTCAGACATGACATCTCCACTGCCTCCAGCCTTCTCCTCGCTGCAACATTCATCACCCATGCTTCACACCCATATAAGAGCATTGGTAAAACTATACTCTCATACATTCCCCTCTTTGCCTCCAAGGACAAAGCTCTTTGTCTCCACAGTCTCCTAAGTGCACCACTCACCCTTTTCCCCCTCATCAATTCTATGATTCACCTCATCTTTCATAGACCCATCCGCTGACACGTCCACTCCCAAATATCTGAATACATTCACCTCCTCCATACTCTTCCCTCCAATCTGATATCCAATCTTTATCACCTAATCTTTTTGTTATCCTCATAACCTTACTCTTTCCTGTATTCCTTTTAATTTTTCTTCTTTTGGACACCCTACCAAATTCATCCACCAATCTCTGCAACTTCTCTTCAGAATCTCCCAAGAGCACAGTGTCATCAGCAAAGAGCAACTGTGACAACTCCCACTTTATGTGTGATTCTTTATCTTTTAACTGCACGCCTCTTGCCAAGACCCTCGCATTTACTTCTCTACAACCCCATCTATAAATATATTAAACAACCACAGTGACATCACACATCCTTATCTAAGGCCTACTTTTACTAGGAAATAATTCCCTCTTTCCTACATACTCTAACTTGAGCCTCACTATCCTCGTAAAAACTCTTCACTGCTTTCAGTAACCTACCTCCTTACACCATACACTTGCAACATCTGCCACATTGCCCCCTATCCACCCTGTCATACGCCTTTTCCAAATCCATAAATGCCACAAAGACTCTTTAGCCTTATCTAATACTGTTCACTTATATGTTTCACTGTAAACACCTGGTCAACACACCCTACCTTTCTAAGCCTCCTTGTTCATCTGCTAAACCTATTCTCCGTTTCTTTAATTCTTTTA
>NC_069403.1:52822100-52854737 GCF_026875155.1 Cherax quadricarinatus
GGGGGTTCAATGTGATTTGTTCCGGCCGCGGTGTTGCGACTTTTATTTTCACAAGATGGTTGCTGGCGGTGGATATCCTTAATACCTGCAGCTCCTTAACTGTGTAGTTCTTGACGAGTGTGTTTTCCATGTGTCCACAGCACCTGTGTGCCCTCCAGGCCTTCGTAAGAACACTATTTGCATGCTACGTACGGTACATTTTTAATTTATTAACACATCGGCCGTTTCCCACCGAGGGTAACCCAGAAAAGAAGAAACACTTTCATCATCACTCCATCACTGTCTTGCCAGAGGCGCACCTACACTCCAGTTCAAAAACAGAAACATATCAACATCCCTCCTTTAGAGAGCAGACACTGTGCTTCCCACCTCCAGGACTCAAGTCCAGCTAACCGGTTTCCCCTGAATCCCTTCGTAAATGTTGCCTCGCTCACACTCAATAAAAATCTTATTTACTTGGCAATTAAATCACAGAGCGAATGGGGATTCGAATCCATGATAAACAAGTCTTACCCGTTCTGTGAGTTGCTTACAATCATGTTATGATTTCGTAAGTTATTTGCTTGTCTCTCACCGAGTGAGAGGATGAGAGGCACGGAGTGATAATGATGGAACAATAGTGACAGAATTATTGTCAACATGTTAGATAAGAGGATACATGAGCAACTTGTGTCACATTTTATTGTGGCAACGTTTCGCTCTCCATTAGTTGCACATGTGACCTGTCGCCTAACAATGATGATTATAGTGAAGAAGATGACTGTTATAATGATGATGATGGTTCTGAGGATAACGGCGGTGATGATTATGTTGATGGAGATCATGATTACGAGGATGATGATAACGAAGGTGATGAAGATGATCATGAAAATGAAGGTAATAACGACACTGATAATGACAAAAACGCTCACGAAAGAACACTGAAGCAGGTGATTGCCCCAACCTCTTCCTGACCTGTGGAGGACTGCAGATGGCGGCGATTTCAGTTGGCAAAGAAGCGAGTTAGACGAGGGATCTGAGTGTTTATTCCCAGTACGACTCCTGTCGGATTAGTTCTTCCCACGATCAGAACTAATTAGAAGGCGCCACGCGTCATGCGAATTAATATACCTAAATAATTAAAGAACATTCCGGCAAATAATAGATGACACGCTATTGGCTGTGTGGGTTAACTAAAGCGCAACTATTATATTACTGATGTTATATAATGCAAACTAAAGGAATGATGTGAGGGAACTCTATAGGCTGTCTAGGAAAAGACTCGGGCAATACATTACTGAGCTTCACTGTTATAGTAGAACGAGAAGTGAACTTAAGATGGAAACACCTGGAGGAAGGACTATAAGGGTCAACAGTCGTGCATCTTAGGTACAGTCCATATGGTTAGCGAGGAGGTGTTTACGAGGTTTTCCCTTAACTTGATATCAAAATTACAAGCTACGTTGACACAGAACGATAAAATTGTGCTTCACATTGCGCAGGTGGCCGTTCAAGGGGAGAGGTTCGACTTGATCTTAGTGCGAGAAATATTAAAAACTAGAATTTTCAAGGCGTTTTCTAAATTTCGCGGCTTCAGTGAGCCCTTAAATACTGTATCTTTCGTACGGTTTTATTCCAGAGTCGACACATTCTTGACTCGAGGAATTTGAGTTTTCCTCGTATAGAGTGACCCCTTGTTTACCTCCTATGTCTCAGCCGCTGTATGACTCCTATGGCTTTAGCGCATCCCGTAGCTCGGGTAGCTCGGTTGGTAGCTTGCACACTGAGGTCCGTGGTTTGATCCCCGGTACGGGTGGAAGCATTAGGGCGTGTTTCATTAAGAAACCTGCTGTGCCTGTTCGCCTAGTAGTAAGCAGGTACCTGGGTCTGCAATAAGTAGGTACTTAGGTGTACAGTAAGTAGGTGTTAGCCGACTAGTGTAGGTCGCATCCTGGGGACAAAATTAACCTAATTTGCCCTAAATGCTCTACATAACCAGGGGTGTTCTATATAATATGTAACTGATATTAGCTTTGGTCTGTACGAGACGTATCATGTACTTCTAGAAATAAAGATTATTATTTTATTAAGAAGAGTATCTGAGCACTGGTACAGCCTTGTAATAAAGCGCTGGGGAATCGACACAACCTGTGAAGCTGCATTTTTTGTTTCGTTTATAAAGCACAAACAGTTTAGGTGATCACTGTGAACATTGTCACTAACATTATCGGATTTATATTATCATTATCAACTTGATACTTCACGGACAGAATTTCTTTGCCGTGAAGGCGAGGATCGAGGCTAAACCTTTTAAACTCCATTCACGTTTATGGATAGCAAGAGTGAGGCTCCGGCTATATCATACTATTACCAATTACAAAAAAAAGCATCGCAGATTTACACAAAGCAGCAGGGAAGCGGCGGAGGAGGTGGGAGCAGGAGCGGGAGCAGGAGGGATCTTAATTATCCTGCTGGCTGCTGGGGATGGTGGTTTGTGTGTGGTGAGAGGGAGGGTCTGGGGTGGTTGGGTGGTTAATAACAGACCCAGGGCTCACTCGCTCCAAATCACACCCGGCTGCATTATAGTCTTACGCCGTACGCAGCGTCTGAGGTAATTTCAACATTGACCTTACGCGGTTCATGCGTGAAGTGGACCATTAAGGGGCTTCCTCTGGCGGTGTTCTGTGTCAAGAGTCAGGAGAGTCTTGTGTACCGCTGACACAGCTGTCCACGGAGGGTTATGTTGGTGGTGGGGTAGTGGTGGTGATAGTAGTGATGGTGGTGCTGCTGCTGCTACCACTACCATTTTACTTAAACTTCATCTGCTGTTACTACTACTCTAACCACTACTAACATTATTACCCCTATTATTTCCCCTATTGCTACTACAATACCACGATGGCTGCTCATCTTACTCTGTTTAACCGCACGGTGACAGACGCATGGACTGGCAAGCGAGTGAACGTGGTGGTGATGCTGATTACTTATACCTTCTGCTGTGGCCCCTTGCTTCCCTTCCATAATTGCTTGCACCCGTTCCTACCTACCCACCCTTTTCACAGACTATCGGCACCTACTACCTCAGGGTTTCAGCACCTCCTCCCACTCAGCCAGGGAACCATGCATGTAACATCACAACCCACCAAGTTAACTTGTCTCAGGCTAAAGGGCCTCAGTAACATAGTCGAATAAAACAAAAAGAAAAACGCCTTCGCTGTAGTCAAGAAGGTTCTAGCTGAGAACCATCGTGTAGCGACACATACTCACGCCTCAGCTGCTGAATAATATCTACAAGTATATAATACAACTAAAACAGGCCATAGCTGACATCAGTGACATACTATATAGAAAGCCCCTTGTTATGCAGAACATTTCGGGCAAATTAGGTTAATTTTGTAGGGGCACCATTAGTACACTAAGAGAAAACACATTAAGTGTCCGGGGCCCAAGACTGTTCATCAGCCTCCCACTAGCCATAAGGGGAATTACCAGTAGACCCCTGGTTGTCTTCAAGAGGAAGCTCTACAGATACCTAAAGTCAGTGCCGGATCAGCCGAGCTGTAGTTCACATGCTGGACTACGTGCGGCCAGAGTAACAGCCTAGTTGATCAGGCCTTGATCCACCGGGAGGCCTGGTCATGGACCTGGCCACGGGGGCGTTGATCCCCGGAATACCTTCCAGGTAGACTCCAGGTAGGTAGGATGCGATCCACACTAGTCGGCTAACACTCAGGTGCCTATTTACTGCTAGGTGAACAAGGACAGCAGATGTCTTAAGGACATCTGCTGTCCACACCCAAATGTTTCCACCTATACCGGGGATCTAACCACAGACCTTAATGTGTGAACTGAGTGCGCTATCAACCGAGCTATTTGCACACAAGACTTGCACATCCGAGAGGTGTATATGTGCGCTGAGAACTTAATTTAATCATCATTTTAGGTGTTAGGTGACGGGTGTTGAAGAGGTGACATGCAGCCTTAATTAATGACCCTCGTGAAGTAGACTGGCTTTAAACTTCTTTAATTAGCCAACTGGAATGAGCTGTCGGTGAGCGAAACGTTTTTCAGATAAAGACTGAGGTAAGCGACTTTGCAGTTAAAAAAAAAATCTAAGCCAGCATGAAGTGCGTCCTCCAGGTGAGTAAGTGCGTCCTCCAGGTGAGTAAGTGCGTCCTCCAGGTGAGTAAGTGCGTGTATAGTACATGTATACCGCTGCCTTAGGCAATACCAAGCACGGTCCATGCTGAGGAGTACTCTGGGAGTCCGTGTGCAGAAAAAAAGGTACTGTCAAGAACATATTGTCAATACTCATGTCAAATATGTCAACATGCTTGCCGGACTGCCGCTCTCTTCTTCATCCTCCACTCACTGGCTTATTCATTTTGACGGACTTCTGTTACTGTACGCTTGTGTCTGCAACACCTACACGGGTTTAGCGCTCATGTCGGATATAATACACTGAGTAGACTCTCAGTACAGTTCATTGTATTGCTGTAACTGTAGCTTGGGCAGTGCTAGATTCTGTGTGGTGCTGGCACAGTAGTTCTTCAGAGGAACTTACTCTCTGGATTTTGTAGGGTCAGGTCGTCCTGGTGGTGAAATAACACACTCCATTATTGGCAAATTAGTTTCTTTTTCAAGCAGTTGGCGACTGGCAGTTTTTCCTCTTTATGGCTACCGATGCCCGTTGTCTTCATGCCATAGAATTATTGGGGCATTAAGAAGACCATTCGTGTCGTCATTCGGGACTCTGACCTGTCAGTTCTATGTCAGCGAAGCTGACGCGGGTTCCAGAGCTCCCAGCCAGCCAGGCGTTGTCTATGCCTGAGACATGATTCTTGCTGCCGATGACTGAAGTATCCTTGTACCCATAAAGAGATGTTAGATCGAACTCTGCAGGTGAGGGCTGGGAGCTAACACCACTGGTACAGGGACCCGGCTCCGGCTAATACTGAATCTATAAGCAGGAACTTGAGCCTGCTAGGAAAGCTGGCTGCTGCTGCTGTATTTTTAAGCATGTACAAGAGAGATGCATGCTGACGCTATTTTTCATTGCTAACCATGGGGGGGGGGGGGTGCCAAACCAGGGTAGGCCTAAGAAAGCCAGGAAATGTTGAATATTTCCAGTGAAGTTCTTTTCAGGTACTCCCCGGGATGTGACCATCAACAGTCAACTGACTCCCAGATACCTATTTACAGCTAGGTAACAGATAGGAGGCAGCAGGTGCTAGACCTGCCAATGCCTGTCGCCTCGTATGGGGTTAGACCCCAAGTCCTCTGGTTGTGAGCCCACCATACTAATCACCACCATTTGTTTGTGCTAATGTACTGACACTGACGAGTGTTAGTTAACCTAGCAACTGTTGATGGAGGATCGAGCCTTCACTGCTGCATGCCACGAATAACCCACACGAGTTTATCGCGTCATGAAATAAAAACATATCCAGAATTTGTTCTTATTTTTAAATTCTTTCTACCAGATTATTCTCTTTATTTCACTTTTATTTTTATGTGTTTTTTTTTTAATTGCTTTATCACTTATTTTTTCAGAAGATTTTTTCAATTTGCGGATTTTAGAATTTGCGGATTTTAGAATTTGCGGATTTTTGATGTAAGGCGCACGTGTAATTACTGAACTTCCGGCATTTATGAGAGGTAATTCTTTAGCTTCCGGCATTTATTGTATGTGATTCTTGAACTAAGGATGGTTATAGTAAGAGGGAGAGATAATGTGATCAGTGGGTGATAGTAGTAGTGGTGGTGGTGGTGGTGGTAGTGGTGGTGGTAGTGGTGGTGGTGGTGGTGGTGGTGGTGGTGGTGGTGGTGGTGGTGGTAGTGGGGGTGGGGGTTTTGGTTTTGGGTGTGGTGGGGGGGTGGTGGTGGTGGGGGGTGGTGGTGTGGTGTGCGGGTGCGGGGCGGGGCTGCGGGGTGCTGGGGGGTTTGGGTGCTTGGTGCTGTGCTGGTGGCGGGTGCGGGGCGGGTGCGGGTTTTGGGGTTGCGGGGTCCCTTGCTTGTTGGTCGGGTTTGTTTCTGGTGTGGTGGGGGTGCGGGTTTGCGGGTGCGGGGCTGCTTTGTTGGGTGCTGTTTTTGGGTCCGGTGCTGGTTGTTTGCTGGTGCTGGTGCTGGTGCTCCCTGTGCGGGGCTTGGTGGGGTGCGCGGGGACTTTTGCGGGTGCGCTTGTTGGTGTGCTGGTGCTGTGTGTGTTTGGCTGGTGTTCTGCTTGTGGTTGGTGCTGGTTGGGGTTTCGGGGCCTTCCGGGTTAGCGGGTGCTGCTTTGTGGTGCTGGTGTTTGCGGGCCCCCGGGGTGCTGGTGCTGCTGTAAAAAAATTTGTTTGGTGCGGGTGGGGGTTTCTGTGGCGGGTTAATTGTTGGGCGGGTGGGTCCCTGCGGGTGCGGGTGTTTGGTGCGGGGGGCTGCTGGTCGGGTGCTGCGGGTCCGGGTTGCTGCGGGTGCTTTGTTGGTGCTGGGTGCTGTTTTGCGGGGCCTGGTGCGGGCTGGGCTGGTGCTGGGCTGCGGGTTTGTGGTGCTGCTGGTGCTGGGGGTGCTGGTGGTGCTGGGGTGCGGGTTTGCTGCGGGTTTGCTGTGGTGCGGGGCTGGTGCTGCCTGGTGCTGGTGTGGTCCCTTGTGGTGCTGCGGGCGGGTTTGCTGGTGGCTGCTGGCTGCTGGGTGTGGTGCTGCTGGTGCTGTGGTGCTGGGGGCTGCTGGTGCTGGTGCTGGTGCGGGCTGGTGCTGGTGCTGCTGGTGGGGTTTTGGGGCGGTGCTGTGCGGGTGGTTGGTGCGGTGTTTGCTGGGGGCTGGTGTTTCTGGTGGGGTGTGCTGGTGCTGCGGGTGCTTGTGGTGCTGGTGCTCGTGCGGGCGGGTTTGTGGGGGTGCTGTGCTGCTGGGTGCTGGTGCGCTGGGCTTTGTGGTGCTGCTGGTGCGGGTGCTGCTGGTCTGGTGCTGGTGTGGGGTTTGCGGGTGGGCTGGTGCTGCGGGTTTGTTGGGGGTGGTGCTGTGGGCTGTGGGTGCGGGTGTTTGCGGGTGCTGCGGGCTGGTGCTGTTTGTGTTTGGTGCTGGGGTGCTGGTGCTGTTTGGTGCTGCTGTGGGGTTTCCCCTGGGGGCTGGTGCTGGTGCTCCCTGGTTCCCTTTGGGTGCGGGTGGTGGGGGGTGGTGCTGGTGCTGCGGGGTGCTGGTGCTGCTGGGGGGCTGGGTGCTGGTGTTTTCGCGGGTGTGGTGTTTGTGGTGCTGGTGCTGGTGCTGCTGGTGCTGCTGGTGTTGGGTGCTGCTGGTGCGGGTGGTGCGGGGCTGGTGCTGCTGGTGCTTGGTGCGGTGGGGGCTGGTCCCTGGTGTGCTGGGGGCTGGTGCTGTGGTGCTGGTGGGGGCCTGGTGCTGTGCTGCTGGTGCTGCTGGTGCGGGTGGGGTGCTGCTGGTGCGGGTTTGCTTGGGGGTGGTGTGCTGGGGGGGCCTGCTGTCGTGCTTTGCTGCGGGTTGTTGGTGGCTGGTGTGCGGGTGCTGGTTGCTGTTTTTGGTGCGGGGGTGGGGGTTTTTTCGGGTTGCTGCTGGTGTTTTTTTGGGGATGCGGTGGGGGCGGGGTGCTGGTGCTGGTGCTGCTGGTGCGCGGTGCTGGGGGTGCTGGTGCGGGTTGGTGCTGGTGCTGGTGTTTCTGCTGGGGGGTGCTGGTGCGGGTGCTGGTGCGGGTGGGGGCTTGGTGCTGGTGCGGGTGCTGGTGTGGGTGCTGGGTGCTGGTGTTTGCTTGGTGCTGGGGTGCTGGTTTGTTTGCTGGTGCTGGGTGCGGGCTGGTGCTGGTGCTGGTGCTGCTGGTGCTGGTGCTGGTGTTTAGGTGCTGGTGCTGGGTGCTGCTGGTGGGGGCGTTGCTGGTGCTGCTGGTGCTGGTGTTTGTTGGTGTTTGGGGGTTCCCCCGGTCGGGTCCCTGGTGCTGGCGGGGTGCTGGTGGGTGTGGGTTGTGGTGCGGGTCGGTGCGGGTGCTGGGTGTGCTTGCTGGTGCGGGTTTGCTGGTGCTGTGGGGGTGTGGGGCTGGTGCTGGGTGCGTTTGGTGCGGGCCTGGTGTGCTGGTGCGGGCTGGGGTGCTGGTGCGGGTGGTGGGTTGCGCTGGGGGCGGGTGCTGGGTGCTGGGGGCTGCTGGTGCGGTGCTGGGGTGCGGGGTTTTGGTGTGGTTGCGGGGCTGTGCTGCTGGTGTTTGGTGCTGGGTGCTGGTGCTGCGGGTGCTGGTGCTGGTGCTGTGGTGCTGGGGGTGCGGGTTTGCTGGTGGGTGGTGCTGGGGGTGCGGGTTTGCTGCTGGTGCTGGTGCTGTGGTGCTGGTGCTGCTGGTGCTGCTGGTTTGCGGGTGCTGCTGGTGCGGGTGCTGTGGGGGTTGTGCGGTGCGGGGTGCGGGGCTGGTGCTGCTGGGGCTGGTTTTTGGTTTGCTGTTTGTGCTGCTCCCGGGGTTGCTGCTGGTGCTGCTGGGGGGCTGGTGCGGTTTGTGCTGTGGTGCGGTTGCTGGTTTTTTGCGGGGCTGGTGCTGGTCCCTTGGGGGTGCTGGTGCCCCCTGGTGTTTTGGGGTGCTGGTGCTTGGGGTGCTGGTGCTGCGGGTGTGGTGTGGTGCTGTTTGGTGCTGCTGTGCTGGTTTGGTGGTGCTGCTGCGGGTTTGCTGGTGTGCTGGTGCTCGGTGCGGGTGCTGGTGCTTGCGGGTTTTGTTTGGGTGCTGGTGCTGCGGTGCTGGTGCTGGGGTTGCTGCTGGTGCTGGTTTTGCGGGGTCCCTGGGGGCTGGTGGGTGCTGGTGTGGGGGTTGCTGGTGTGGGTGTGGGTGCTGCTGGTGCTGGGTGCTGCGGGTGCTGGTAGTAGGGGTATGTTGTTTTGGTTTTTGGAAGATGATTAAATAATTTTTATGGCGGTGATACAAGATGAAAATTTTAATTGTATTGACTGTGAGATGTTTAAAGAAAATGATAATGATGATGATTTTTAAAAAGACCCGTTTTCCCAGGGATTCACCTCTCGGGGACGAGAAAAGGCCCATGGGGGCATGTTAGCATTTTGCTGCACCGTTCATTAATAGCCTCTTTTATCCATCCCATTTACCCCCTTTTCACGACCACTAGTAAAGGGTGTCTCCAGTTACAAACCTTCTTTTAAATGAAAACGGAAGTCTATTCTTTTTTGCTACGTGGGGGGAAAAGGTAACCTCTTGGGAAACCCCATCTGCCTTAAAAAAAAGGGGTTGTTGCAAAAACTGTTCCACGGGACTACCCGGGATTACACGGAAAGGGGGAGCCTTACCTTCCTCCCAGAAAAAACTCTCCCTCCCTCCCTCCCTCCTTCCTTTCCTTCGCCCTCAAGATACTGGCCGTTTCCATAGGCCCATGGCATCACCGGCAGAGTAAAAGTAACAGTATATAGCGGGAACAACCCTTAACCTCCTCTGAGGATCGGGTAATGTTACGTCAGCACTAGCGTACCACAAAGTCATTTCACCGTAACTGCTGACAGATAAGAGGATGATTTCAATTCCCCTCCCACCTCTACCCCCCTTCCTCTAGTCCTTAACCCATCCTTCTCCCTCCCCCTTATCCCCTCCATCCCTACGAGGGCACATCCGGCGGTGCTGCTGGTCGGGGGCAGGAGGCGACTGAGGCAGTAATCGTCAGCAATTGCTACCTGGTGTGGGCTGCACGGCTCTCTAACACACTCTTCCAGGGAACCGTATGCAGATTTATGACTCTTAATATCCGAGGAAATTGTGATTGCATTAAATGACGGAGGGTAATTTTGTTTGTCAGCCAGTGCTACCGAAGGCAGCGTAGACACCATCTCTACGGTATTATGCAGGATTTACGATGTGTTAAATGTTTTTCTTTCTGTCTTTTCCCTCACTTTGCATTGGCAATGAATTCGTATTTCAGTTTCGCCTGGCTCTCCTCACTACACTGAACGTACCACGTGAACCTGTCGCTGTTGTGTCCTCGCTGTCTGCAAGAAAATAATGCTAAGAGTAGCAGATGATAGAGGAATATAGTTACAAGCAGCGCCAGTGAAGCCAGAATCTTAGATAGCCTTAAAAATGTTTTTGGACAGGTACAAGAGTGGGTGTTAGACCTACCTAGCATGGGTCAGTAGGCCTACTGCAGTGCTGCACTATTCTTATGAAGTTCTCGCCTCTCTTGGTAGCATTTTCTTGTTTTTTTGTTTTTTTGGTATTTTGACATTAATTTTTTTAACGAAAACTCTGTCTCCCTCTCTGCCTGCCTGTCTGTCTGTCTGCCTGTCTCTCTCTCTCTCTCTCTCAAGTCATCAGAGAGAATCTGTTTCTAATTTGTCCATCGAGATGTGTCAGCACAATTCACGTTACACACACAAACACACACACACACACACACACACACACACATACACACACCGACCAGTGAAGAGGCGGGGCCAGGAGCTTGGACTCGACCCCTGCAACCTCAACTAGGTGAGTACAACTAGGTGAGTACACACACACACACACACACACACACACACACACACACACACACACACACAGTTTCTGCAGCATATGAGCGCCTGGCAAACCTGAGAATTGCGTTCCGATACCTCAGTAAGGAATCGTTCAAGACACTGTACACTGTGTACATCAGGCCCATACTGGAGTACGCAGCACCAGTTTGGAACCCACACCTGGTCAAGCACATCAAGAAATTAGAGTAAGTGCAAAGGTTTGCAACAAGGTTAGTTCCGGAACTCGGGGGAATGTCCTACGAAGAAAGGTTGAGGGAAATCGGCCTGACGACACGGTTAAGGGAGACATAATACCGACATACAAAATACTGCGCGAAATAGATAAGGTGGGCAGAGACAGGATGTTCCAGGGAGGGGACACAGAACAAGGGGTCACAATTGTAAGCTGAAGACTCAGACGAGTCACAGGGATGTTAGGAAGTATTTCTTCAGTCATAGAGCTGTCAGGATGTGGAATAGTCTTGCAAGTGAGGTAGTGGAGGCAGGAACCATACATAGGTTTGAGATGAGATATGACATACCTCAGGGAGCAGAGAAAGAGAAGGCCTAGCAGCGATCAGTGAAGAGGCGGGGCCAGGAGCTGAGTCTCGACCCCTGCAACCATAAATAGGTGAGTACATTCCAATTCACTTCCTATTTTCACTCGTCTGGGATTCCCTTTCCTCCTCTTCTTCTATGTATGGTGTTTTTAATGCTTATTTTAGAAGAAGAATTATTATTACCGCTGTATATATGGTAATTTTAATTTTATATTGAAACTAGCGAAAATATTCAGGTCAGAAGAGTAAACTGAACTGAAACTGTTGATTGATGTTGTTTACTGAAGTTAGAGTTGTTTATCAACGTTGTTTACTGAAGTTGGAGTTGTTTATCAATGTTGTTTACTGAAGTTGGAGTTGTTTATCAATGTTGTTTACTGAAGTTGGAGTTGTTTATCAACGTTGTTTACTGAAGTTGGAGTTGTTTATCAACGTTGTTTACTGAAGTTGGAGTTGTTTATCAACGTTGTTTACTGAAGTTGGAGTTGTTTTTCAATGTTGTTTACTGAAGTTGGGGTTGTTTATCAACGTTGTTTACTGAAGTTGGAGTTGTTTTATCAATGTTGTTTACTGAAGTTTGGAGTTGTTTATCAACGTTGTTTACTGAAGTTGGAGTTGTTTATCAACGTTGTTTACTGAAGTTGGAGTTGGTTTTTCAACGTTGTTTACTGAAGTTGGGAGTTGTTTATCAACGTTGTTTTTCTGAAGTTGGAGTTGTTTATCAACGTTGTTTACTGAAGTGGAGTTGTTTATCAACGTTGTTTACTGAAGTTGGGGTTGTTTTATCAAAAGTTTTTTACTGAAGTTGGAGTTGTTTATCAATGTTGTTTACTGAAGTTGGAGTTGTTTCAAAGTTGTTTACTGAATTGGAGTTGTTTATCAACGTTGTTTTTCTGAAGTTGGAGTTGTTTATCAACGTTGTTTACTGAATTTTGGGAGGTTTATCAATTTTGGTTTACTGAAGTTGGATTTGTTTTTTAACGTTTTTTTCTAAAGTTGGGTTGTTTATCAACGGGGGTTTATTAAAATTTGGGAGTTGTTTATCAACGTTTTTTTCCCGAATTTTAAAGGTTGTTTATCAACGTTTTTTTAAACCTAAAAGTTGGATTTGTTTTAAAAGTTTTTTTACTAAAGTTGGGATTTGTTTATCAACGTTGTTTATGAAGTTGGAGTTGTTTTAATAAACCCGTTGTTTACTAAAGTTGGGGGTTTTTTTATCAAGGGTTTCGTAAGGGGTTTTTGAATGGGGGATTTTCGTAGGAAAAGGTAGAACACACTTGTAGGATGGTAGGTGTATTGTCGGGACTGGATGAGAGTTTGGACCCCGGGTTTGCCTAGCCTGTTCCTTTCTGTGGCTGCCCCCAAATTTAAAACGGGCCCAGAGGGTTTCACTGCCCATGTTTTTATCCCTAGGGACGCAAAAAACCCAAAAGGGCCCTAGGGGGATCTCGTGTCTAAAGCACAGGGATGATACTAATTTTGCTATGCTATATAATACTGGGAAAACAGGGTTTCAGCAACTATGCTGCAGCTCGGTCATGTTAGGTATGTCGCCCCAAATTTACATACTATATATGGGCTAACAGGCAGGCGGATCTGGGGTGATTCTATACAAAAACCCAAATTCAAAAATATAACTTAGAACTAATGGAGGGATAAAATGTTTTTGACGTAAATGGGTTTTAAAAGTAAACCATTACAAACTATAAGAAAAAAAATCATTATAAATATGGTTTTGGAAATTGATCGATCGATCTGTATTCATGCACTCTACGGATTCTGGGAAGAATAATTATAAAAACCCAAAGGGTGTTTAACAAAAAGGGGCAGTTTGGGTGCACAAAAAATTCTAGACTGTTAAATTCTCAAAATTGGGAAAGGGAACGTGAACACGAAAATTTCTGAAAAAACTGATCAGTTTAAAAATTTAAAACCCCAAAATTTGACAAATTTTTCATCTCGGACTTTAATTTACGGGACTTTATACTTTAAAAACCCAATTCTGCGAGGGAAAGGTTTACGTATGAAAGAAGGGTTATCATCTCCTGGGAGGGTCAAATTTCCTCTGCAATGGCTAAAAATCCCTTTTGCCCTAAAATCTGAAGGCTTTTTCTACAAAAATACTTGCGGGTTTTCATTACTTGTCGATTAGAAAGGAGAAACGAATTTCGGTTTGAGTATCTGACTGAGTATCGGGGGGGTTTAGAGGTACGGGATCAGGAGGTTTGTCAGATTTTTTTGTCTCATTAGTTGGGTACCCAATACCCTCAACATCGCATACTAATTTCTTGTTTAAAATGCGATTTTTTTGGGTGTTTTCCCCAGTACTTTCCCCCCCCTCCCCCCCTTATACTTTTTTCCCAGTGAAAATTTTTCAACTACTCGAAAAGGGGCCCGAAAAACTTTTGACAAGCTTTGGCATTGCAGAGTTTTTGTTAAAGTTAATCAGCAAAAACTCTCGAACCACTTTGTTTTTGGATGGCTTAGCACGGCTTTTAAAGTTACTTGAAAAATTCTGCTGTTGCTTTATAAAGGGGTGTTTCACGGATTCTTTTTAAAAAACTTTGGCTAAGCTGGTACGGGGTTTCCCTAGGGAAATCATCAGGGTTGAAATTTGGGTTTCGGAGAGAATATAAAAATCATGGGGAAAACGCTTGTTTTACACCATAAAATGCATAATGTGGAGTATCAACCTTGGAAGAATTGAAAGGCAAAATTTTTAATGGCACATGGACTCGGGTAAAAATTTCCCCCCCAAAGGGTTTTCATTATTGGGGTTGAAAGTGGTTAGAACATAAAGTCCCTTTCTTATTTGTTCTTTCGGCTAACCCTTTTCGGGCAGGATGATGGGGAACAATGGTGGATTTAGGATCTTGTATAAAGTACAAAAAATTTTAAAGGGAATCTCATTACAAAATTTTCCCTCCATTATCTGTTATTAAAGGGCCCTTTGGGGTGGTATGCCTGCAGTAATGCGTTTTTTTTAAAACACTTAGCTACTGTCTCTGCCAGTCTTATATGCAATAGGAATAGCTCACAATATCTGGTGAAAGGGTTTTTTACATAACACACAGATGTTTGTTGCCTTGGGGGGAAAACATTTAAAATTAGTTAAAAAATCAAGAGCAACCCCTTCCCACGGTTCGCTAGTGGTTGGGTACACTTGGATTGGGTTAGGACCTTTGACATTTCCTTTATGCTGCATACAAAACATTTACATTTCTTAACATACTCAAAATGTCAGTTGCCTTACGGGGCCCAAAAAGTATTTCTTTCGGGCTTGTTTCACAGAATATCCATACCAGGGTGTGCAACACCGGTGCATCATGAACTGCTGTAGAGCTACGTTCACTAGGGGACGTGGAATTACTAACTGGTAAACTTTCTGTTTGGGAGTCCCCAACCCTCGGCTGTTCGATCAGAAATTTCCTGACTCTTTAAAAAGTAACTAATGGGGTCGGTGGTTTTTACATTTAAGAAGGGGATTTTCCTGGAAAAGGAATCGAATCACACCGCCCCACATGGGATCTAGTCTTTGTGCAGTTTTGACACCCTCGCAGTAAATGGAGGTTTCTGCATTAACTACATAACGTGTCCCCAAAATAAAGCATCTCCCGACTACATTTGACTTGCCGGGTTTAAATTTTTAAAAAAGTGGGATTGAACTCTTGGATAGTAAAGGGGCCCCATCGGGGCTAACCCCCCGGGTAGGCTTTTTGTTCTGGAAAAAAAGGTATCGGGGGCGCTTTTGATCTGTAAAAGACATAAAACGGGGGGTATGGAAATGATGTCTCGGAAGTGTTTTTAAAGACCCCCTATTGTAAGGTTTTCTTGCCCCGTTACTGTAAAATTTTCGTTTCAGCCTTGGTAAGGCCCGGGGTAGCAAATGCAATGCGTTTGTACTTGCTATCAGTCTTTGAGCTAGTACGGCCCCTATCCCAATTGAACTCCCATCAGTTGTCGATAAAAGGGGGCCTTGAAAATCGGGGAAATTTTCCCAAAATTGGCGGCAGATTTTACCCTTTTCTTTTAGTTTTTGGGAAAATGCTGTTTTTTGAGGGAAAAGGCCCAAAAAAAAAGGAGCATCTTTCTTAAGCAATCAGTTAGAGGAGCAGCTAGGGAAAAAGGAAAAAATTAGAATGAAAGATCAAATAAAAACCTGCTAAGCCCACAAAGGATTTTTTACGGCATCAGAAATTTTTGGGGGTTTTGGGGGGAAATTTTTTTTACCCCACTGCAGTTATTTTTATTTTGGTCAGTGAAACCCCCTCTAGGAGGGACTACGTGACCAAAAAAACTTAATTTCTGTCTAAAAAATTGGCTTTTAAAGGACATTTTTAAATCTTTAAAATTTGCTTCTTCAAGCTTTCCAAGTATTGTATAAAAGTCTTTTCAGATGTGGGGTCCAGTCTTCGGACATGCGTTTTACGTCGTTTTCGTACACCATAGTGTTTTAAACCTTTATAGACCTTCAAAAGGAATTGGTCATGAGTCTAGAGAACGTGATAGGAGCGATCGTAACCCAAAAAACGCCATACAAAGGGAATGATAATGACTGTGGGAGTGGGGGAAAGCTGTTAACTCTTGGTTTGTCCTGTGAAGGGGGGGATTCCCAAAAACCCCTTTGAAAACAAGTTTAGGGTCGAGAAGATTTGTTATCTCCGATATTGCTTTAAAAGGTCCCCTTTTTACAGGAAGGGGAAAACGATCGGGAATGGTTTTGGGTTTTAAAAATTTCCCAAAAGTCAATCACGGGGCCAAGTGCCCCCCTTCTTGGGCCTAGGATAAAGGGCGCTTTCCCAGGGTGAATTGTTTAATGTGAAATAACCCCATCATTGAGCATTTGATTGTATTTCCCTCTGCGACAGCAACTTTTGAATGAGGCATTCTGTAGGGCGGGTTTATGTAAATGGGTTCTAGAAACCAGGTTCAAGTGGAATACGAGGGGACAATAAGTTCGTTATCCCCATTTCCACCGGGGAAAGGGCCCAATACTTTACGAGTTTGTTCAAAAAAAGTAAAACAAACGTTTTGATTTTCTTTGGGGAAGTCTTAGGAGCAAAATTTTTCCCCTAAAACGGGTTTGAAACAGTTTGACCCGGGAAGTGGATGGGGGTTTTTTCCCCCCGGGGTTTTTGAAATAGAAACCGCCCCACTGGTTCAGGTGCCCCACGTCATCCTGTACTTGAACAGGGAAAGGGGGAAAAGTAAACTAGGTAAACGGGGTTTGGGTATTTTGGCTCGGGAAAACGAACATGTGACCCAAAGTGTTAGAAAGGGAGTAAATGGATTTTACTGTCTCTTACAATGTGTAAAAGGTTCAAAAAATAAACCCCTTTGACCTTGCGGAATACTGTCAACTGGACGGGATCACCATCTGGAAAATTAGGAACAACAACAAAAACACTCTTTGTGGGGGGCATAGCCGCAACAGAGACGTCTTTTAAAACGGCGGGGACATCAACAAGGATGGCATTTTCTGTTCCAAGTAATCGTTTTTTTGACAAGGCATCCCCCGTGGGGAAAACTACTTCTCGAAAATAGAGTCCTTGCAGGGATGGCTGTGAAATCAAGGGGAGTCTGAGTGTCCCCGGACATTGAGGCAACGGAAACCCCTTCCTGGAAGTCTGAAGGTTAGGTGGAAACCCCTAAAAGGGGGAGTGACAGAATTAACCCGTGCCTGACCGCCCTTTGGGGACGCTACTGGAAATTTCATTTGGGTTGTAAGGATTAATGCGTACATCCTACTCTCGCAGTATGAAGATTTTGATCCAAGCTGGTAACCCCAGAATGGAACGATTAAGTCATCTATTTGGGCATGCCATCGGTACGGGTCGAGCACAAAGCGTAAATCTCGCATGGAAGCAAATTCCCTGAAGAAGGGGCCCAGGGAAAATAATTTGGGGCGAAAAAACAAGAAAAAAACCCGCAGTAAAATCTCTGCCCTTTGGGTAGTAAAGGGTGAGCGAAATTGACCTCGGAAAATCGCAGAAGAGAACCAGGGTACTCCCCCAAAGGGAAAGGGTTTCAGTAGTTGGTTCAACGAAAGGGGGATTTCGTCGTAACCGCTTCTCTTTTTTTCAAGCTTTGACCCTTTTTTTATTTTTAACTTGGCACCAGAATCCCTGAACACTTTAAAAGGGCGCATTTTGGACAGAAAACTTGTTCTAATGGACCCAAAAGTTGCATTAGAAATCATATCAAACAGGGGAAATTGAGTTATATCGGAGGGAAAGGCATCTTCTCTTCCTCCCCAAATTTCCCCTACGTCAGAGACTTTTGAAGCCCCTAAACAGCAGGGGTTGTCCCCCTTCCGAGGGCTGCTTAAGGCTTCAAAGGGAATTTTTGAACGGGGTGGCCCTAATCATTATCACTTACCCTCACCATTGGGCGGTTTTGGTGGGGGGCTTTTAATTCCCCCGAATTGGAAGAATGGGGCCCGGTTTTTGGTTTTTGACTGTGAACCACGACGGGCTGGTTTTCCCCTTTCCCGGCTCTGCGGTTTGGGAAAGGCCATGGGGAAAGGGGTCTAGGTACCGATATTGTAGGGGCGCATTGCACCAATGTAACATGTTTTCCCTGAATTTTTATGATGAGTACAGTAGGGAAGATCGACTGGACTCATCATCATTTGACGCTTTTTGGGTAACTGTCCCCTAACAATTACAGCGGGTATGGCCCCGGAAAAACCCCCAATTGTAGCAAAATTTTTTTGAAATGGGTTACTGTAGTACTTTGGGGGGGGTTTTAAAAGGGGGGAAAGTAGCCTTTAAAACTTTTTCTTTTGGAAAGTGAGCGTGAGTGATTTCCGGTTGGGGGTTTTGGGGTAGCACAAAATAAAGGAGGTACAGGATTGGAAAAAGGTGTTTTGGATAGACCTTTCGATAAGGGAAGGATCCCCCGGGACACAAATTTTTGTTTCATGGATTAGGCTTTTAAACGGGGGGCCCATATTAAACTTAGGGACTTGGGAAATTGGTTTCAAATATTAGATGTCGGTGGGATTAGTTGTTTAAAAGACTCCAAAAAGCAGCTAATTCCCGGCAAATTTCCCTCAAGGGCTGGTTTATCACATCGTTAAAATATCTTGAAATTTTTGGGCCCCCGCTTTAACAAATGAGGACATTAGGTTTTTTGAGAGGGAGCAAACTCCTCTAATGAATCTTCTGGTCTCGGGGGCTGTGCAAAATAAATTTTTTGAGAACAACGAACGGATCGGTTTTTTCGCATGGGTTTAAGATAATTGCGAAAATTTAAATGTTCATAAATTTTTTGCCACCTGGTCAGTCTTGGAAGTTTTTTTACGAATTAATTTAAATACATTTGAGGCAGCTGAAAAAAACGGGTAGAATCTCCCTTTTCCCATACTTATTAAAAAACTCTCAGATGGGGGGGCCCTCAAATGAAGCTTTTGCTCTGGCTCTAAAAAGCAGTAAACCAACCTTCAAGGTTGTTTTGGGGGCACCATTTAATAAAGGAAGCATTTATTCGGATCACGAGTTGAAGTTACCAGGCCAGAAGGCTGAGTATGTTAAACGTTTGATTTCGGAGGGTTTCCGAATTTTGGGGTGACACATTAATGGTTTTACTGGGAGGGAAGTGCTGGGGGCATCGCTAGAGGGGAAAATTGAGACATGTTTTAAAATGTAAAAACTAGAATTTAGAGAACAGAGAAAATTTATAACTGAGGAACCCCACAACACAGTGAATTTAAAAGGGAAAAAAAAATGCTTAACTATTTTTGGCCCTAAGTAATTAAAAAATTGACAAGTTACACAATTTAAACAAAAAACTCCCACAAAAATAATATGCAACTTAAAAAACACTGAAAAAACAAGAGAACTTTTTACTTTGCTTTAAATCTAATATTTCCCCAACTTTTACTTTTAAAAATTTAAAAATGGCACTGAATTGTCTTTACTTTCAATGCAACAAGGAAAAAACACAATAAAATAATAAAAAAGGGCTCAAAAAACTTGTGCAAAAATTAAAAAAAAACACACAATTGCTGAAAAAAAAAAATTAAAATGGGCGACAGAAATAAAAAAACTATTTCACAGAACGGGGGCATAAGGGAAATGCACTGTAATAAAAATGTATTGCCCCAACATGGGATAAAAATTTTTTGCAAGAAAAAAATTTAAAAGCAACACAATATTTGCACAAAAATTATTGCAAAAGGTCAATGGGCAATAATAAAAAAATTTTAACACACAAAAAAAAGAAAAATACAAGGAAAGAAAACTTTTAAATCTTAATTCACTTAAACAACAAGCAAAAAAAAATTTACTTTAAAAGGAGAACTTTTAAAAAAAAATTTCACTAAGAGTGAATTTGGGCGAAAAAAATATGGAAAAAAAAATTTGGTGCTAAAAAAACACAACCAAAAAAAATACAACACCCTTCAGTGATGCAGAAACAAAACATTTAAATTAAAAAAAAGTACTAGAATTTTCTTGCAATGAAACTTGATGTTTTGAAAAATTTTGTAAATGTGAGCTCTTGCTTTGGGCTTTAAAAAAAGGCACTTTTTTCTGTGGAAAAAAAAACAAAATTTAAAAATGGCTGAATAAAGGAATATGAACACAAGAATGTTCAACCAAAACAGGGAACAAAAATAATAAAATTACACAAATGCTGGGGGAAAAAAAAAATAACAGAAACACTGAAATTTTGGGTGCAGAATATGAGGTGAAAAAAAATTTATGAGTTAAAACACTGGAATTCTGAAGTTTAAAAAACAAGTTCTATATTGCTTTTAATGTTGCACACACAAAAAAAGGAAACACTAAGTACTTTCTTCAAGTGTATAAAAAGATTCACAAAAACAACGTTTTAAAAAAATGCACGAAATTAACCTGAATTAAGGGGAAATTTAAAAAAAAATGAATGCAATCTTCATGATAAACACTGAGTCTGATCCCAAAAGTCACTGAAAGTCACCCAAGAGAAAAATTCCTGGGGGAACCCCAAAAAGAAATGTCTCAACACTGCAAATGTCTTTTAAAAAAAAAAAATTATAGCTGTAACATTTTAAAAAAAAAGAGATTTATGAATTTTTTATATCGTCTTGCTGCTGGGCCTTGCACGATGTTTGTTAGAATTGCGCTTAAATCCCGGGGGGAGAGACAACAACCCGGAGGCTTTTAAAGATGGCGCGCCCCTCTCTAGCTCTTTACCCCCTATGTGGTTTCCCTTAAAAAATGGTTTCTACCCAAACCCCTTGCAGTGCCCAAAAAACTGATGAGGTAGGTGGAAATTGTAATGGCCGACTGTAGTTGGGTTTGTGGGTAATGGCCCCGAGCGGGCGTCTGGACCGGGGAAAGGTTTCGACCACACGTTTATGTGAGGGGCCCGGGCTTTGGGTTGAAAAAGTTTGTAAGCCTCACTGAGGGGAAAAACCCCCACGCCCCGAATAATTCTAAGCCCGGGGGCTTAGAAGAAACCCAAAGAAAAAAATACAAACCACAAGGATGACAAAGGGGGCACTCCCGAATGCCTTTGGGAAATTGAATAAAAGCGTGAAGATAGTCACGTGGGGGGGTTGCCTGGTTTCGGGGGGAAGGGCACTTGGGGTTTGTTGCTAGCTTTTCTTACTTAACCCCTTTACACAGAAAGGGTTGATAACCCTTTACACGTGGGCACGAGGGGGGGAAGCTGGCTTGGCAGGCAAAATAATTTGGGTGGGGGTTGGTAGGGGGACTGGGAAATGGGGTTCTGACTCCCCCCCCACCCGACTGGAAACTGGTTATTTTTGGAAAACCCGGGTTTTAACCCCCGGGGCGTAATGCAAAAAAAAACAGGGGAAAAACTAAAAACAAAAGATTTGACCAGTGAATAATGTAGAAGCTGGTAGAGTAGCTGGCTTGAGGTAGCTGGATGGGGTGAACCTCGGTAGGCCTACTGGTGACACGAAATGGCCGTCTTGCTGGTCGACAATTTTATCTCCAGAAATCGCTGTAATCGTCAGAATTACAGGCTCACCGCTGTCACCATTTATCGTAAGGGGTTCTTGAATGGAGATATCGTAGGATAAGGTAGACACACTTGTAGGATGGTAGGTGTATTGTCAGACAACGTTGTTTACTGAAGTTGGAGTTGTTTATCAACGTTGTTTACTGAAGTGGGAGTTGTTTATCAACGTTGTTTACTGAAGTTGGAGTTGTTTATCAACGTTGTTTACTGGATCTGCATGAGGCTGTCATCTGCTGAGGACGCGGTTAACCTCCAAGAAGATATAAACAAAGTTTTCCAGTGGGCAACGGTAAACAATATGATGTTCAATGAGGACAAATTCCAACTACTCCGTTATGGAAAACTGGAGGAGATAATAACTAGAACAGAGTATACTACTGACTCCGGCCATACAATAGAGCGGAAAAATAATGTAAGGGACCTGGGAGTAGTAATGTCTGAGGATCTCACTTTCAAGGATCAAAACAGTGCCACGATCGCACGTGCAAAGAAAATGATAGGATGGATAATGAGAACTTTTAAAACGAGAGATGCCAAGCCCATGATGATCTTTTTCAAATCACTTGTTCTCTTTAGGCTGGAATACTGCTGTACATTAACATCTCCATACAAAGCAGGTGAAATCACAGATCTAGAGAGTGTACAGAGATCCTTTACTGCACGTATAAGTTCTGTCAAGCACCTTAACTACTGGGAACGCTTGGAAGCACTTGACTTGTACTCGTTGGAACGCAGGAGGGAGAGACATATCATAATCTACACTTGGAAAATCTTGGAAGGAATGGTCCCAAATCTGCACACAGAAATCACTCCTTACGAAAGTAAAAGACTGGGCAGGCGATGCAAAATGCCCCCAATAAAAAGTAGGGGCGCCATTGGTACACTAAGAGAAAACATCATAAGTGTCCGGGGCCCAAAACTGTTCAACAGCCTCCCATCAAGCATTAGGGGAATTGCCAATAAACCCCTGGCTGCCTTCAAGAGAGAGCTGGAAAGATACCTAAAGTCAGTGCCGGATCAGCCGGGCTGTGGCTCGTATGCTGGACTGCGTGCGGCCAGCAGTAACAGCCTAGTTGATCAGGCCCTGATCCATCGGGAGGCCTGGTCATGGACCGGGCCGCGAGGGCGCTGATCCCCGGAATAACCTCCAGGTAACCTCCAGGTAACCTCCAGGTAACCTCCAGGAGGGTGGGGGGGGGTAGGGAGATGATGTACCTTCAGAACAGTGGTATTACAGCCAAGTCAGGTAAAACAGTGTAAGTCAACCGTCTCTCCTGCATCCTCTCTATCGTTCCTCATCTTCTTCCTCTTTCCTTTTCTACGACTCGTATATCTAGATATCTAGGTAGTCTTTAATCTAGATAGAAGTAGATAGTTCTCAGCAGATAGACTTGGTGTGGACTCCCAACATCTTTCTTATCTGTGTTTCCCATGTACTTCGGTGTGTGTGTGTGTGTGTGTGTGTGTGTGTGTGTGTGTGTGTGTGTGTGTGTGTGTGTGTGTGTGTGTGTGTGTGTGTGTGTGTGTGTGTTCCAGCTGCCAACCACAAAATCACTAGACACAAAAGACCTTGTAATAATGCAGACTGACACCTCACTCACACAATATAATCACGTGCCCTCAAATACCATGTTCCACTTCAGGTATTTGGCAAAGCACTTGCAATCTCAAAGCTAACTGCAATCACAAAAAAGCCGCCACCTCATCAAAATATTGTCTTGGTATTGGAGGGGCGCCCAAATTGCCCGTTGTCGCCTGGAAATTGCATTGATTTTGATTTCTTCAAGTGAGGGAGGTGATATGTTCAATTTTTTTCCTCTCGTGTTGTGGTGAGCTAATGTTGTGTGTGTGTTTGTGTTTGTTTGTGTGTGTGTTGTTGTGTGTGTGTGTGTGTGTGTGTGTGTGTGTGTGTGTGTGTGTGTGTGTGTGTATGTGTGTGTGTGTGTGTGTGTGTGTATGTGTCACTCGCCTATTTATATTCACTTTCATGTGGTTGCAGAGGTCTAGTCTTAGTTCTTGGCCCCTCCTCTCAGCTAGCAATTAGCCAGACTCTCTCCCTCCTGGTCTCATGTGCCCTATTGTACCTCCTCTTAAAACAATATGTGAAGCTTCCACCACTTCGTAGATTCCATTCCGCTTCTTGATCACCCTGAGATCGAAGAAATACTTCGTGACATCCCTTTGGCATATATGTGCCTTAAACTTCCACCTCTGCCACTCCCCCGGTCCCTTCCCTCTAGTACCCTTTTCCATCCTCTTAAACAGCCTATTCCTATCTTTTCAGTTCCTCTGAGTATTTTGTTTATGATCTTGTCTTCCCTGGTTCTTCTGTCTCCCAGGAGAGGCTAATGGAGTTGAATCTGTCTTCGACAGATTGAATTCCGTTAGCCTCTCCTGTGAGCTCATAAATCTTACCTCAAGAGCAAGCCTCGTTACAGTCTTCTGCGCTTTCTGCAGTTTAACATTTTTTTTACATGTTGGTTCCACTCTGGAGCTACATTCTCCATAATGGACCTGGAATATGGTGTACAAAACGCCAGGAATAACTTGAGATTTCTGAAGGCTATTCCTCAGATTTGCCAGACGAGCACTGGCTGCAGAGTTTATTCGCTTGATGCGAGTCTCTGGCGATATATCAAGCACCATGCTCGCCCATAGGACTTTACGAGTGTAGTGTGCAGCCTCTGTCCCCAGAGTCTATACTCCGCGTCCGATTTTCTTCCCAAGACTTCATAACTTTGAATTTGCTGGAGATGAATTCAAGCAACCACTTATCTGATAAGTTTTGGAGTTTGTCCAGATGCATTTGTAACCCTTCCCTTTCCCTGTATGTTTCTATTCTCTTCGTTAGTTTTACATTATCAGCAAACAGGGATTCATCTTATTCAGTCTCATTTGGTATGTCATCCACATAAACCAGAAAGTCCTGCACTATACCGATTTTTGCGGAACCTCACTTGTTGCTCTTCCCCATTCTGGTGTCTCTTCCCTGACTGTTGCTCTTAGCTTCATTTCCCTGAAGTATTCTTTGAATCCTCCTACACCTCAAGTGCTTGCCCCAGGCTCTTGTGGGATACAGTATTAAATGTCGCTTTTCAGTCTTAGAAACTGCAAGCCGCCCTTCCTTCTGTCTCCACTCTCACTTCAGTTACTTGCAAAAATCTCACAGGTTGGTAAGACGAGGTTTGCCATCTTTAAACTTGTGTTGGGTGTTTACGATACCGTTTTTCTCCTAGCGCTCCATTACCCTTCTGATTATCTCTTCTATTTCCTTGCATGTTATTCATGTCAGCGAAACTGGTCTTTAGTCCAACGCTTCCTGTCTTCTTAAATGCTTCCAGATCACTGGTAAATGTTCCGTGTTCACTGACTTATGGATCTTAGCTAGTGGTTCGAGCAGTGCTTCTCCTCCCTCTCGTGGAACTCATGGTAACATCTCGACATATCACACTGCCTTTGATGTACCCAGCTCCACCACAAGTTTTTTTTTCGTCATCTTCTCTAATGTGTATGGTGTGCAGTACTTCTCGGTGTAACCTTACCCCTGGGCTTCCTTTTATTGTATCATTAACTTGCTCAAACAAAGTTTTCCTTAACCTCCATCAACTTAGCACTCCTTTTCCCCCATTTGGGTCCCAGTTCTACCAATTAATTTCTTTGAAACTGAAATCATCGATGATAGTTGCTTTTCTTGCTTTCTGAGCACTCTTAGCTGCTCCTGCCATGTTAACCACTGCACTGTTGTTGTCTTCATATTCCTGTCTCGGTCTCCTACTGTTAGGTGGCTGGTTGTGTATCAGTGCAACTATGGCATTTTGTGTTACCATCTGTCAAAAGCACTTGCTGCTGCTGCTGGTGTGTGTGTGTGTGTGTGTGTGTGTGTGTGTGTGTGTGTGTGTTGAAGCACCACACACACACAGATGGTAAGCGTAAACGAGGCTTGACGTGTGGTTGTGACCAATCATGGTGGGTGTCGTAATGAGGGTGTGTCTGTGAGAGGGTGTGACTGACACTGTTATGGTGTGACGGTATATGACGGCTGTGAAGGTGACAGTAACAGGGAACTCTTCTATCCTTGGTATTACAGGCCAGTCAAGGCTCCTGTGGGTTAGCGGCTCTAGTGGGTGTTTATTTTCAACTGCACATTACCGGAAACACCAGCAGTGTGCTGCTAACCTGTTCTATACGATAGTTACACAGGAACTCTCATAGTTACTATTACCCTCCATGTGCGGGGTTTCTAAAAGTATTATCCAGAGGGCTGAGGAGGGGTTGTTGAGGTAGTTCGGATATTTAGTGAGGATGGGACAAAATAGAATGACCTGGAGGACGTATAAATCTATAGTGGAAGGAAGGCGGGGTAGGGGTCGTTCTAGGAAAGGTTGCTGTATAGCCCTTGTGGCTTAGCGCTTCTTTTTGATTATAATAATAATCTAGGAAAGGTTGGAGGGAGTGGGAACACCAGCAGTGTGCTGCTACCTCGTTCTATGTGCTGGTTACACAGGAGGAACAAAAGTTATGTATAAACTGAATATCTGATTGGCACTCGAACCGTGGTTCGAGGCTCAACGCTGCAACCAGTTATCCGCTGATACAGTCATGTCATGGCAGTGCTGGTGGTAAAACCATCCTATTGTAAGCTCTGTAGCTGAGTGGTTGCAGCGTTGAGCCTACTAATAGCATGGAACACAGTTCGAGTCGCCTGTCCAGTATTTTTATTCACTGACAGCCTTTCGTTATGACTTATACGATACCAACAGTTTACTGTGTTTCTTCTTATATTCCATCACACACAGTGAATTTTTTTATGTTAAATGAAAAAAACCTGTCAGCCCGAGCCGGCAAGACAGTGTCAGCCGGGAGACTTCAGCAGGACAATGAGGATATCGTCAGGTATTCTTAAAAAAAAGACTTATCAGCTACGTCAGCTTCAAAGGTTTTCTTTCAGCAAGGCTGGAGTCACTATTACTTGGGAATTATCTCTCAGGCTGGACTATCTCATACACAGGATAAGTGGGATTAATGAGGAAATCTTCATCCCAGAGACAACAGATTCGTGGTGGTGGTGGTGGTGGTGGTGGTGGTGGTGGTGGTGGTGGTGGTGGTGGTGTGGTGGTGGTGGTGGTGGTGGTGGTGGTGGTGGTGGTTGTAGCTGAGAGGAAATGGAAGGTGGTGGTGGTGGGGGGACGATGTTGATAGCTGTGTGGGGAGAGGGTTTGTTTTGGTAATATAACCCTCTAGTTCTTGGAGAACTTGGTAGTTACAGCGTAGCTCATATAGATCATATTGTCTGGCCAAAAATGTTCTTCACAAACCCGTGAAGAACGATAGTTCTGAGTGAATGTTACACCGGAAAGACGACCTCGTCGCCTACGACGATACATCACGACTTAGTGAGTTCACACGAGGGTCAACAAACATATAATTACTTAGATACCTAGGACGGGTTTCAGACGCGTCCTGTGTGAAAGAAGCGAGACGGAAACAAGCAAACAAATGCAGTGTAACGAGATTCCTTACTGACAAAGTTTCGCTCACGCAGTGAATTTTTTTCCAGGCGTGAGAAGCGTTGTCAGTAAAAAATATCATTCCGTCCTGTCGGTATTTTTATTCCGTTTTCTGCCAGGTTAAGCATTAGTTAATTTAACTTTAATATCCACAATAAACCCATCCTGTGGGACGTAGTCAGAAGATTATAGGTCCAGGAACTGGAATCTAACATTTTTGCAAGGGATGGGGTACATCTCTCTGGGGCAGGGGTGGTAGCACTTGCAGACTCGATTGAGAAGGCCATTGGTGAAATGCCTATGATTTTAAACTGATGAAAGATAGAGGTATGGGTGTGTGTGGGAAACAAGCAGGTTGCAACACTAGGGTTGGAAACAGTAAATGTATAAAAGGCATTCAGCATGAAGTTATAAATAAAGACAATAGATCAGGTCAGCAAACAAAGGGGGACAGCAGAGGGCAGCAAGAGACTAGCTCCCTTAAGGTTTACTATACTAATAGCAGGAGTGTAAGAAATAAGATAGATGAGCTAAGATTAATTGCAAGTGCAGGAAACTAGATATTATTGCTATAACAGAGACCTGGCTCAATCTGAAAGATAGAGAGATGCCCTCTGAATGTCACATCAAGGCTATAAATTATTCCACACTGACAGGGTCAACAGGAAAGGTGGTGGAAATAGCGATGTATGTCAGAGACAATTTAAATTGTTGTGGGTTTGACAAGATATTAAATTAGAAGCATCAGCCACTGAATCTGTTTGGTTACAGCTTCTCGAGGGCCGAGAAAAACTAATTTTGGGTGTGATTTACAGGGCCCCAAATCTTGATAGGGAGTGCAGTAAACTTCTATGGGACGAAATTCGTAAGGCATCTACATACGAAAATGTTGTGCTAATGGGAGATTTCAACTATAGACAGATTGACTGGAGCAATTTGACAGGAAATTTAGAGTCAGGTGACTTTCTTGATACGATCCAGGATTGTTTTTTAAAACAGTCTGTGACAGCGCCAACTAGGGGAAATAACCTCCTTGACTTGGTTCTTGCCAGTAGGGAAACACTAATTAATAATCTTGAGGTTAATGATGAGCTTGGGGAAAGTGATCACAATCACTCAGTTTCAATATATCATGGAATTCCCCTAATAATGGCAATCAAGTCTCGTCCTGACTTTCGCTTGGCTGATTTCATAGGACTGAAAAATTACTTAGGTGGGCTGAACTGGAATGCCTGACTAAGGGTCAGGAGGTGGTGATGGTTGCCGATATGATGCTTTCCAGGGCATAGTTCTAGCTGCTCAGTCAAATTATGTTCCAAATAGGGAAATCAGATCAAACAAAATGATCCTAAATGGATGAACAATAGATTAAAATATCTGATTGGTCGAAAGAAGAGGCATATATAGGCAAATCAAAAGAGGAGAGGGGCAATTAAGAAATCGATATATTCAGTTAAAGAGAGAAATAAAAAAGGGAATTAGAAAGGCAAAAGAGATTATGAGGTTAAAGTTGCAAGAGAATCGAAGACTAACCCAAAAGGATTCTTTCAGGTATACAGAAGTAAGATCAGGGACAAGATAGGCCCACTCAAAAGTTCCTCGGGTCAGCTCACTGACAGTGATAAGGAAATGTGTAGAATTTTTAACACATACTTCCTCTCAGTTTTTGCACAGGAGGATACCAGCGATATTCCAGTAATGATAAATTATGTAGAACAGGACGAGAATAAACTGTGCACGATTAGGGTCACGAGTGACATGGTCCTTAGGCAAATAGATAAATTAAAACCTAACAAATCCCCAGGCCCTGATGAACTGTATGCAAGGGTTCTAAAGGAATGTAAAGAGGAGCTTAGCCACACCTTTGGCTAATCTTTTCAACATATCACTACAAACGGGCATGGTTTCCAGATAAGTGGAAAATGGCAAATGTGATACCTATTTTCAAAACAGGTGACAGGTCCTTAGCTTCGAACTATAGACCAATAAGCCTAACCTCCATAGTGGGAAAATTTATGGAATCAATAATTGCCGAGGCAGTTCGTAGCCACCTTGAAAAGCATAAATTAATCAACGAATCTCAGCATGGTTTTACAAAGGGGCGTTCCTGTCTTACGAATTTATTAACTTTTTTCACTAAGGTAGTTGAGGAGGTAGATCATGGTAATGAATATGATATTGTGTATATGGACTTCAGTAAGGCTTTTGACAGGGTCCCACATCAGAGACTATTGAGGAAAATTAAAGCACATGGAATAGAAGGAGAAATTTTTTCCTGGATAGAGGCATGGTTGACAAATAGGCAGCAGAGAGTTTGCATAAATGGGGAGAAATCAGAGTGGGGAAGCGTTACGAGCGGTGTTCCACAGGGGTCAGTGTTGGGCCCCCTGCTGTTCACAATCTACATAAACGACATAGATGAGGGCATAAAGAGCGACATCGGCAAGTTTGCCGATGACACCAAAATAGGCCGTCGAATTCATTCTGACGAGGACATTCGAGCACTCCAGGAAGATTTGAATAGACTGATGCAGTGGTCGGATTATTATTATTATAATCAAGGGGGAAGCGCTAAACCCGGAGGATTATACAGCGCCTGGGGGGGGATGTGGAAGGCATTCAGGCTTAATTCGGGGAACTGGAGCACAGATCCAATTCCCTAAATCAAGAGCCCCTCACCAACATCAAGGAACCTTCCTTGAGGGGCAGTGGTCGGAGAAGTGGCAGATGCAGTTTAATATAGACAAATGCAAAGTTCTAAATGTTGGACAGGACAATAACCATGCCAATATAAACTAAATAATGTAAATCTTAATATTACGGATTGCGAAAAAGATTTAGGAGTTCTGGTTAGCAGTAATCTGAAACCAAGACAACAGTGCATAAGTGTTCGCAATAAAGCTAATAGAATCCTTGGCTTCATATCAAGAAGCATAAATAATAGGAGTCCTCAGGTTGTTCTTCAACTCTATACATCCTTGGTTAGGCCTCATTTAGATTATGCTGCACAGTTTTGGTCACCGTATTACAGGATGGATATAAATTCTCTGGAAAATGTACAAAGGAGGATGACAAAGTTGATCCATGTATCAGAAACCTTCCCTATGAGGATAGACTAAGGGCCCTGAATCTGCACTCTCTAGAAAGACGTAGAATTAGGGGGGATATGATTGAGGTGTATAAATGGAAGACAGGAATAAATAAAGGGGATGTAAATAGTGTGCTGAAAATATCTAGCCTAGACAGGACTCGCAGCAATGGTTTTAAGTTGGAAAAATTCAGATTCAGGAAGGATATAGGAAAGTACTGGTTTGGTAATAGAGTTGTGGATGAGTGGAACAAACTCCCGAGTACAGTTATAGAGGCCAGAACGTTGTGTAGCTTTAAAAATAGGTTGGATAAATACATGAGTGGATTGTGGGTGGGTGTGAGTTGGACCTGATAGCTTGTGCTACCAGGTCGGTTGCCGTGTTCCTCCCTTAAGTCAATGTGACCTGACCTGACTAGGTTGGGTGCATTGGCTTAAGCCGGTAGGAGACTTGGACCTGCCTCGCATGGGCCAGTAGGCCTTCTGCAGTGTTCCTTCGTTCTTATGTTCTTATGTTCTTATGTTAGCTAAGCAAGTTACAGAAGCATTGATCTAATACTCATGGTCTTTTGTACGACATATATCAGGCCCGTCTTGATGTAGTACCAGCATGCAACCCTCACCTTACAGAGCGTGGTAGGACAATGAAGAAAGTGCAGAGGCATGCAAGGAAGCTAGTTCCAGAGCTATGAGGAAGTCTCAGAGGCTAGTTCCAGAGCTATGAGGAAGTCTCAGAGGCTAGTTCCAGAGCTATGAGAAAGGACCAGAGGCTAGTTCCAGAGCTATGAGGAAGTCTCAGAGGCTAGTTCCAGAGCTATGAGGAAGGGCCAGAGGCTAGTTCCAGAGCTATGAGGAAGGGCCAGAGGCTAGTTCCAGAGCTAAGAGTATGAGCCATGAGGAATTAGATCCGACTACATTAGAGGACAGAAGAACCTCGTTGATGTACACAACTAACTCCATGTCCGCTATCCATCCCTCTGCGATATCTCAAGTTATTCCTACAGTAGAAAAGGAATAGTTTATACAAATTAATATCCCCCCCCTCTCTCTCTCAATACCCAGCTGTCACCCAGCCCAACACGCTACCCCACGTGCCTTGCCCCAACCAGCCTCCACCTGCACCTCTCCCAGCCCTCGTTCTCCACATGTTCCTACTTCCTCCCTATCTCTCCTTTCTTCTTCCTCTCCTTGCCATGTGGTCTTCTCCCTAAAATTATCTTCAGTAATAGAACCCCTCTTCCTCTTTCCCTCCCTCTCTTCCCGTCTCTCCTCCCGTTTCTCCCTCCTCCCTGTGTATTGCGCTAACTTGCTTCCTCTCTCTTCTGCTTCCCTTCACATTATTCATCACCGTAAAAGATACCTTGAGAAACAGAAACAAAGAGAGAGAGAGAGAGAGAGAGAGAGAGAGAGAGAGAGAGAGAGAGAGAGAGAGAGAGAGAAAGAGAGAGAGAGAAAGAAAGGGGACACTACGGACAAGTCTCCTCACACCTGCTGCCCCTTTTCACCTAGCAATAGACACCTGGGAGTTAGTTAACAGTGGTGGGTTGCACCCTGGAGAAGAGCCTATTTTAAAGGAACTAAGCCAATAAGCCAGACAGCTTGGCTGTCTTCGATAATCCTGGGATATCAATACTCCAGGGTTATTAATCTAAATGAAGTCTTATACTTCATTTGATGTTCAGCGGAATTATGAGAATAGTAAGGCAATGGAGGGCTACTATATGTGCCCATGTGTGGGGGGGGAGGGAGATCACAAGAAACGACCAAGAAGTATGTGAAGAGCTAAAGACAAGATTTAAAGAAGTATTATCAGTGGAGACAGAAAGGACTCCAGCAAAAAGGAATGGTAGGGTACACCAACAAGTGCTGGACACACAACCAAGGAAGAAGAGGCTGCTAAGTGAATTAGATATCTCAAAGGCGGTGGGACCGGACATCTCTCCATGGCTCCTGAGGAAGCAGAGGCCCTGTGTGTGCCACTAACAACGATCTTCAACAAATCTATCGACACAGAACAACTACCTGAGGTGTGGAAGACAGTAAATGTAATCCCGATATTTAAGAGAGACAGACAGGGAGCATTAAACTACATACCGGTGTCACTGACATGCATAGTATGCAAAGTCATCAGAAGCTTATCGTGAGAAGAATGGTGTAGCACCTAGAAAGAAATGAGCTTATACACGATAACCAGCACGGTTTCAGGGAAAGGAAATCCTGTGTCAATAATTTACTGGAGTTGTACGACGAGGTCACAGAAGTAAGAGGAGAGGGAGGGGAGTTGACTACATTTTCTTGGACTGTAAGAAGGCTTTCGACGCACTTCAGCACAAAAGATTAGTGCAAAAGCTAGAGGAACAGGCAAGAATAACAGGAAAAGCACTCCAATGTATCAGATAATACCTGACAGGAAGGAAATAACACGTGATGGTACTTGTTGAGGTGTCAGAGCGGGCGCCTGTGACGAGCGGGGTTCCACAAGGGTCAGTCCTAGGGCCGGTGTTTTTTCTGTGTGAAGGATCTTGGAGTATTATACCGAGCACAGCTCTTGAGGGGCGCATCAAACAAATAACTGTTGCAGCATATGGGCGCCTGGCAAACCTGAGTAAGGAACCAAGGGACACAACGGGAAGTTGAGAACTTAGATGAGTCACAAGGATGTTAGGAAGTATTTTTTCAGTTATAGAGTTGTCAGGAAGTGGAACAATCTAGAGTGTGATGTAGTGGAGGCAGGATTTATGCGCAGATTTAAGAAGAGATACTATAAATCTCATCCAGCGGGGAGAGAATGGACCTAGTAGCAACCAGCGAAGATGTGGGGTCAGAAACTGTGAATCGACCCCTGCAACCACAAATAGGTGAGTACACACATACACACACACACACACACACACACACACACACACACACACACACACACACACACACTGGTGCTGACACTTCATACAGACACGGAGAATGACAAGCAAGAAACCATGACCGGAAATAATTTCGCGTTGCAAGCAACAGCGTTTTGTGGGACAAATAAAATGTTGCGAGACTCAAGAGAATTACATGTTTGTGTTTTTTC
>NC_069403.1:52860237-52877737 GCF_026875155.1 Cherax quadricarinatus
CTTGTGGAACAGAGCTTTTCACCGTAGCTGCCTCGGACTTTACTCTGTTGACGACTACTCTCTGTGTTCTGTTAGTGAGGAAATTATAGATCCATCGACCGACTTTTCCTGTTATTCCTTTAGCGCGCATTTTGTGCGCTATTACGCCATGGTCACACTTGTCGAAGGCTTTTGCAAAAATCTGTATATATTACATCTGCATTCTTTTTGTCTTCTAGTGCATTTAGGACCTTGTCGTAGTGATCCAGTAGTTGAGACAGACAGGAGCGACCTGTTCTAAACCCATGTTGCCCTGGGTTGTGTAACTGATGGGTTTCTAGATGGGTGGTGATCTTGCTTCTTAGGACCCTTTCAAAGATTTTTATGATATGGGATGTTAGTGCTATTGGTCTGTAGTTCTTTGCTGTTGCTTTACTGCCCCCTTTGTGGAGTGGGGCTATGTCTGTTGTTTTTAGTAACTGAGGGACGACCCCCGTGTCCATGCTCCCTCTCCATAGGATGGAAAAGGCTCGTGATAGGGCTTCTTGCAGTTCTTGATGAACACAGAGTTCCATGAGTCTGGCCCTGGGGCAGAGTGCATGGGCATGTCATTTATCGCCTGTTCGAAGTCATTGGCGTCAGGATAACATCGGATAGGCTTGTGTTAATCAAATTTTGTGGCTCTCTCATAAAAAATTCATTTTGATCTTCGACTCTCAGTCTGGTTAGCGGCTTGCTAAAAACTGAGTCATATTGGAACTTGAGTAGCTCACTCATTTCCTTTTTGTCATCTGTGTAGGACCCATCTTGTTTAAGTAGGGGCCCAATACTGGACGTTGTTCTCGATTTTGATTTGGCATAGGAGAAGAAATACTTTGGGTTTCTTTCGATTTCATTTATGGCTTTTAGTTCTTCCCGCGATTCCTGACTCCTAAAGGATTCTTTTAGCTTAAGTTCGATGCTTGCTATTTCTCTGACCAGTGTCTCCCTGCGCATTTCAGATATATTGACCTCTTTTAGCCGCTCTGTTATTCTTTTCCGTCGCCTGTAAAGGGAGCGCCTGTCTCTTTCTATTTTACATCTACTCCTCCTTTTTCTTAGAGGAATAAGCCTTGTGCATACATCGAGTGCCACCGAGTTAATCTGTTCTAGGCATAAGTTTGGGTCTGTGTTGCTTAGTATATCTTCCCAGCTTATATCGGTTAGGACTTGGTTTACTGGGTCCCACTTTATGTTTTTGTTATTGAAGTTGAATTTGGTGAATGCTCCCTCGTGACTAGTCTCATTTTGTCGGTCTGGGGCTCCACGCATACATGTCTGAACCTCAATTATGTTGTGATCTGAGTATATTGTTTTTGATATGGTGACATTTCTTATCAGATCATCATTGTTAGTGAAGATGAGGTCTAGTGTATTCTCCAGTCTAGTAGGCTCTATTATTTGCTGGTTTAAATTGAATTTTGTGCAGAGATTTAAAAGCTCGTGTGAGTGTGAGTTTTCATCAGAGCTGCCTCCTGGTGTTATTACTGCAACAATATTATTTGCTATATTCCTCCATTTTAGGTGCCTTAAGTTGAAATCCCCCAGGAGCAAGATGTTGGGTGCAGGAGCTGGAAGATTTTCCAGACAGTGGTCAATTTTTAACAGCTGTTCCTGGAATTGCTGGGATGTTGCATCCGGAGGCTTGTAGACTACCACAATGACTAGGTTTTGGTTCTCGACCTTTACTGCTAAAACTTCCACTACGTCATTTGAGGCATTAAGCAGTTCTGTGCAAACAAGTGACTCTGCAATGTACAGGCCAACCCCCCCCTTTTGCCTGTTCACTCTGTCACATCTGTATAGGTTGTAACCTGGGATCCATATTTCGTTGTCCAAGTGATCCTTTATGTGGGTCTCAGTGAAAGCCGCGAACATTGCCTTTGCCTCTGCAAGCAGTCCACGGATGAAAGGTATTTTGTTGTTTGTTGCTGGCTTTAGACCCTGTATATTTGCAAAGAAGAATGTTATCGGACTGGTGGTATTGTTGGTACTGGGGGGGGATTTTTTTTCCGGCATTAGTATCTGTATCTGTTGGTTTGGAGTGGAGGCCATCGACTGTGGTTCCACTCCAGGAATGACTGGATTTGGTGTACGATTTCTGCCATTTCCTGCCAGTTTTTTTTCCTTCCTGGCACTAAAGAACCTCTCCCTCTTGAGTGGCTGTGGCTACCCAGGTTTTCCCATGGCCTGGATGTTTTGTATCTTTTTGTCCCCTTTAGATGGTATGCCTGGCAATTTAAGTTATAGCACAGTCTTTCCTGTACTGAAGAGGTACACATTTCAGGGTGAAAAAGCTTACAGGAAGGGAGTTTGCATTTTCCTGTTGTCATATGGGCATGACATTTTCTAGGGTGGTCATAGTTGCATGTCCCATCTGTTTTTCCAGATTTCCCATGCCAGCAGATACCAAGTGCATAGTATGTGCACAGCATGGAAACAAAATTGTGGGATACTCACTTTGGTGATTCCCAAAGCGCACCTCACTTTGGAACACAGAACACCTAGCCAGGGCCAGGAAGCTTCTTGCAGTGCTAATATTCGGTAAGCCTCCTGTAACGCTCCTGCTCGGTAGGCCTCTTGCAGTGCTAATACTTGGTAAACATACACCTGACCTATTTCGGATGTTTTACCTACCTGGAGTATACATGGAGGATGTTCTGGAGATCAACGCCCCGCGGCCCGATCTGTGACCAGACCTCTCGATAGATTAGCCAGGCTGTTACTACTAGCCGCAGGCAAACCTACGTACCAACTACAGCCCGGTTGATCAGGTACTGACTTTAGATGCCTGTCCAGCTATCCTCTTGAAGACAGCCAGGGGTCAACTGGTAACCCCCCTTATGTATGCTGGGAAACAGGTGAACAGTCTTCGGCCCCTGACACTTATTGTGTTTTCCCTTAGCGTACTCATGGCGCCCCTGCGTTTCATTGGAAGATTGTTGCATCGGCTGCCAAATCTTTTGTTTTCGTATTGAGTGATTTCCATGAGCAGATTTAGAACTAGTGCCTCTAGGATTTTTCCAAGTGTATATTATCACTCATGAACAACAATAAGGCACAATACCGTGCCTGAACAATACACAAATAACCAGCATATAGAAGAAACAAGCTTATGACGACGTTCGGACGAAAAGTCGCCCTAAGCTTTTCTCTCCTGTAAAAACACCATACCACGGGTGGGGATAAAACCCGCGATCAGAGTCTCAAAACTTCAGACCGTCGCGTTAGCCACTGGACCAGCTAACCACAATAAGATTCATCCAACTAGGTATATTTCTGCCTACAACTAACGGTAGAAATATACCTAGTTGGATGAATCTTATTGTGGCTAGCTAGTCCAGTTGCTAACGCGGCGGTCTGGAGTTTTGAGATTCTCTGACCACGGTTTCCATCCCCGCCCGTGGTATGGCTTGTTTGCAATCGTGTCATTACGATTTCGTGAGCCATGTTTTCTCTCCTATGTGTGGATTATTTGCGTATTATCGGATGTATCTTTCTCGCCTGGGTTCCTAGGAGTACAGATCAAGGAACTTCAACTGTTCCCACTAATTTAAATGCTTTATTGTACATATACGTGCAATGAAAGCTCTCTGTATATTTTCCAGGTCTGAAATTTCGCCTGCCTTGAAAGGGGCCGTTAGGGGAACAACAGTACAGCATCATTATCCATCCTATCATATTCCTAGCAGATGTGGTAGATACATTGTTGTAAATTTTTTGAAAGCGAAAATTCTCTGACATTATCACTCCCAGGTCCTTCACTTTAGTTTTTCCCTCTCTATTTTGTAGCTGGAATTCGTTTTTTGTACTGATCCAGTTTTTATTTCCTCGTGTTTTCCATAGTAGAGTAAACGAAATTTTGTCCTCATTGAGCGTCGTATTGTTTTCCGATGCCCATTTAAAAACTGGTTAATATCCGCTTCTAGATTTGCAAGGTCCTCATTCAATTCAAATTCAAATTCAAAGTTTATTCCTATAAGATTACAATGTTGAGTTTACAGAAATTTGGTTATTGTGTGGTTTACATGTAGAAAAAATTGTGATTACAGAGTGTACCACTAGAACGCTTAGCATGGCTAGGCATTTCGGGCAACTTAGTTTTATTCTTAATTGTAAAATTTTAAACAAATTATGAGGTAAGTTGGTATTAGGGCTAAGTGACTAAATACTATTTTGTGAGTTTAGCAATGTGAATGCTTTTGTTTTGGCACAGTACATATTTTTTCAGTATTGGAGTATCACAGGATTTATTATTTTAAGATTGAGATTAATATTTCTGTTTATGGTCAAATGAGTGAGTGTAAGTGTGAACCACCAGGTGGTATTCGTGTAGTTAGTTGACGGGGGGTATCAGGGGGGATAAGATGTTTTCTAATGGTAGTTTTTTTAAGGTGATGAAAGTGTCTGCAGTTCTAGAGTTCTCAGGTAGGGTATTCCAGATTTTAGGGCCTTTGACATACATTTAATTTTTGTAAAGGTTTAGTCGGAAAACGGGGGAATGTCGTAGAGATGTTTTGTGTCTGGTGTTATGCCTGTGGGTTCTGTCACAACTATCAAGAAAGCGTTTTAGGTCAAGGTTGATATTAGAGTTTTAAGGCCCTGAGATGTAGATTGCACAGTAGTAAGTGTGGATGTACTGAACTGGGAGTAAGTTTAGGGGCTATGAAGAGTGGGGGGTGTGTTGCCAGGGATGGGGTTTAGTGATTATTCTTACTGCAGCTTTTTGTTGGGTTATTATTGGCTTTAGGTGAGTTGCTGCAGTTGATCCCCAAGCACAAATACATAGGGGAGGTATGGATAAATAAGTGAATGGTATAGTGTGAGAAGGGCATTTTTCGGCACGTAGTATCGTATCTTGGAGAGGATCCCAACCGTTTTGGATACTTTTTTGGTTATATGCTGGATATGGGTGCTGAAATTCAGGTTGGGTTTTCAAGGAATAAGCCTAGGAATTTCCCCATTATTTCTGGTAATTAGAGTGTTGTCAATCTTAATGTTAATTTGTGCATCTCCTGCTCTGCTACCAAACATAATATAGTAGGTTTTGTCAGTGTTAAGCGTAAGTTTATTGGCTGTCATCCAAGTCGATATTTTAATCAGCTCCTCATTCACAATGTGTTGAGGGTGGCAAGATTAGGGTGAGAGATGACATAAGTCGTGTCATCAGCAAAGAGAATGGGTTTCAGGTGTTGGGATACGTTTGGAAGGTCATTGATGTATATGAGGAAGAGCAGGGGACCAAGGACACTTCCCTGCGGAACTCCAGTATTAAGTGGCCTTGTTGCTGATGCTGTCTTTAATGGTGACATACTGATACTATTAGTAAATGTAAGATTTGAAATAAGCAAGCGCATGGCCTCTTATACCGTAATGATCAAGTTTGTGGAGTAGGATGTCGTGGTCTACTGTGTCAAAAGCTTTTCTTAGGTCAATAAAAATTCCTAGTGATATTCCTTATTTTCCAATGCTGTGTAAAGCAGATCATAGCATTTTTATGATTGCATCATTAGTGCTTTTATTTTTCCTGAATCCAAATTGGCAGGGTTGAGTATGTTTTGAGCCGTTATAAATGAATACAGTCTCCTGTGCACGAGTTTCTCAAAGATTTGGATAGCAATGGTAAGTTAGATATTGGCCTATAGTTGTTTAAGTCTGTAGGGTCACCACCTTTATGTATTGGTGTAACCCTTGCCATCTTGAGTAGTTTCGGGAAGGTGCTAGTCTCTAGTGACTTGTTAAAGAGTAATGAAATAGCATGCGAAAGGACGTGGGCCGCTCGCTTGTACAGTAATGGTGGGACATGAGACAGATTCCCCGAGTTATTTTTAAGTGACTTTATAATCTCAGTGACTTCCGTGGGCTCAGTTGGTGCAAGATAGAAGGAATTAGGGAAATTCCCATCTAGGTAGTCCCCGGCATGGGCATTGGTATGTGGGATTTTACTGGCGAGATTAGATCCTATGGTTGAGAAGAAGTCGTTTATCTTGTTATCTGTGTCAGTGGGATGTAGTGGTGTTTCATTAGGTTTTGTTAGTTAGGTAAGACACATATCAACTTTTCTGTACTCGACTGAAGAAGCCTACTGTGTAGGCGAAACGTTTCGAAATAAAGATACCTAACTGTTGCATATGTGTCTTACCTAACAATCTGTCGGTATTTTATACCATTTTAATGTTCAGGTTTAGTTAGGACAATATTCTTGGTTTTTCTCAGTTTGTGGGTCCCTAGAATCTGAGAGAGTGTTTTCCAGGTCTTTTTTATATCTCCTCTAGTGTCTGTGAATCTACTGGAGTAGTATAGTTGTTTGGCTTTCTTAATTACTTTGGTGAGAGCTGATGAATAGTGTTTAAGAATATCTTTGTGTATTAAGCCCTGTCTATATTGCTTTTCATATTGGTGTTTCTTGTCAATGGATTTCAGAATGGTGCTGGTTAGCCATGGGCAACCAAGCCGTTTGTTTGTGATCTGTTTTGTTTTTATAGGACAATGTTTGTTGTATAGTCTAAGTAATTTGTAAGAAAAATTGTCTGTCCAGTCATCAATACCATTGGCCTTGGAGAATTCTGTAGGCCAATCAACAGTCTCTAGGTCAGCTGTGAACTTCCTTACTGAGGCCTCGTCATGGAGTCTAAATGAGACTTTGTTGTATTCAAGTGGTGGTTTACTAATGTTGAATGACAGTCTTGCAAATTCTGATATCGTCAGCATAGGACAGAGTGTTGTGGCTTACATCTCTGTCTAGATATCATCCGGATATCTGACTGTACTGTACCTTGGGAAACATGTGTCTTGAACGTTCTCACTGGTGTTTGTTCTTGATAAATCTCATTGCTGAGTGAGACGTCCCACTCCTGGGTGAAACGTTCTACCAATTAAGACCAGTGATTTTTTCCCTATAATAATAATAATAATAATAATAATAATAATAATAATAATAATAATAATAATAATAATAATAATAATGAAGAAACTGCTGCTTACTTTGTTGCCGAGACAAGAGTTAAGGAAGTATAGATATTAACAACTGGATTTCTGTACTATCTCAGCCATCTAAGTTCTTTTTCACAGTCTAAGGCAATTTGTCCACCATCTCAGCCATCTCAATAACCATCTCAACGACTGGAACCCCTATATCAGCCACTGAAACCCCTATTTCAGCCATCTTAACAACCATCTCAACCACTAAAACCCCTATATCAGCCATCTTAACTGCTGTCTCAGCCATCTTAACCATCTCAGTCACTGGTACCCCTACATCAGCCATCTTAACCACCATCTTAGCTATCTTAACAATCAAGTCACCCATTTTAAGCACCGTCTCAGCCATCTTAAAACGACTATTTCAGCCACTTGATCCTCTGTATAAGCAATCTTAATCACCATCTCAGCCATCTTAACCACCATCTCTGCCATTTAAACCATCTCAGCCATTGAAACCATCTCAGCCATCTTAACCACCATCTCAGCCATCTTAAAACCACCATCTCAGCCACTTGACCCACGTAAAAGCCATCTTAACCACCATCTCAGCCATTTTACCCATCTCAGCTTAAAGAGATTGCTGTAATAAACCACGCAGGAAAAAATCACGTTATACAAAAATTCTCTCACGAGTCTTGAGTGTTGTAGTTTCTGTCTTGCAAGACGCGAGATTATGCAACAAAATCAAAGGCAACACCATACTGAGCATCCTCGTTTAGCCTTGAGATGATATAGATTTCGTGGGAAAAGTGAATAAGGTTGTCTAGGAATGTACAGTAGAGATGGGAAGAAATTGATAATAAGGTAGGAAGTTTGGAGAAACTGTCGACGAGGGGCAAGACCTTTGACACTTCTGAGTCACAAGGTCGGGCGAGTCAGAGACGAAAGTGGTAGGACGAGTTGTGGTGACGAACGAAGTGAAGGGAGGGGCCTTCCTTCCCTCTGATGGAGGGAAGGGCTGTTGGTTTCTCTGATGAAGGGAATGCATGGTAAGGATCGAGAAATGGTATGGTGATAGCAACAAGATGTGGCCAAAAGGCACTTATGTACAGTTCAGGACATTTATTAGGGGAAACGTATCGCCATGAGTGGTTTCTTCAGACGGAAGAAGCCACTCATGGCCACTCATGTTTTTTTTCCACATGGTAAGGATAGTCCATTCTTCTGGAGGAGGGAAAGGAAGAATCCTCTGTCTTTCTGGTGAAGGGAATGGGATGAGTCGTCCAACCTTCTGGCGGCTGCTGACGAGGGAAATAGAGTGTGGAAGTTGTAGCTGTACCCAGAGTTGTGTTGCTGGCCATGAGGATCTGCTAGCTGTACCAAGAGTTGTGTTGCTGGCCATGAGAATTTGCTAGTTGTACCCAGAGTTATGTTGCTGGCCATGAGGATTTGCTAGCTGTACCCAGAGTTGCGTTGCTGGCCATGAGGATTTGCTAGTTGTACCCAGAGTTGCGTTGCTGGCCATGAGGATTTGCTAGTTGTACCCAAAGTTATGTTGCTGGCCATGAGGATTTACTAGTTGTACCCAGAGTTGTGTTGCTGGCCATGAGGATCTGCTAGCTGTACCAAGAGTTGCGTTGCTGGCCATGAGGATTTGCTACTTGTACCCAGAGTTATGTTGCTGGCCATGAGGATTTGCTAGTTGTACCCAGAGTTATGTTGCTGGCCATGAGGATTTGCTAGTTGTACCCAGAGTTATGTTGCTGGCTATGAGGATTTGCTAGTTGTACTCAGAGTTGTGTTGCTGGCAATGAGGATCTACTAGCTGTACCCAGAGTTGTGTTGCTGGCTATGAGGGGCTGCTGGTTTCTGCAATTGCTGCAAGTGTTTTCAAAAGTCATCACATGCGCAAACCTAAATTAGGAATGGCCTACATAAAGCCGACCATGAACCCACCAAGTCAGTTCCTCAGCAGTTAGGCTGTGGTGCTTATCGTGAATTGTAACTTGTCGTACACACTGAACTGAAGGCTCCACAGAGTATCGAGACTCCACCACTCCTTGTAGCGAATGACCCACACGCTTAACTTAATGTAATCTCATATAACTACAAGTGCTGGCATCGTGCGGGACTTGTAAGCTGTAATCATGAGAATCGTGAAGAACATAACCTTGTTGTACGTAAGTGGACCACGTCATGCATTGAATCCAACTAGTAGCATCATTTCAATAAGCTTTTTATAAGAAATGAGAAATATATGATGAAATATATACTGGATTCTCTACTAATCACGGTGTTTCTCCTATGTAGGGATCAGTGGTCCCGGGTTCGAATCCTGGGCTAGGCGAAACCCGGGTTCTGATCCTGGGCTAGGCGATACCAGGATCCTGATCATAGGCTACGTGAGATGAATGAACAAAGTGGACACAAGAGAGCAGTGCCATCAACACTGAAGAAATGATACAGGTGCAGAACAAGCTTCTTTTAGAGTGACATCCTTTCCCCCTGCGCAAAGTTTTATTGCAAAGCTCCACACAGCGAAACGTTGCCACTATAAAAGCTTGGCCAGCCGATTTACATCAGTTCCCCTCCTTCACCCCTAGTTACCTAGCAAAAAAGAGCTACCTAGAAATTAGCCAACTGATATGGATCGCATCCTGGGTGAGGCTCATAGCACCCCCAACGAAAACAAAAAGAAAAACTGCTAGGCTTTTCTGAGGTATCCTGAAGAAGATGACTTCGAGTCCTACCCGTACTGGAGAAACGACGTAATTTTTTTTATGATGAAAACCGGCAGGTAAATGCTGACATGTGGTTAACGAAGCATGAGCACTCCATTAAGAAGGTCCCAGCGTCTTGTTTATGGAGTAAACAAGGTCCCAGAACCTAGTTCGTGGAATAAACAAGATGCCAGCACTTGTTTTTGGAGTAAACAAGGTCCCAGAACCTTTTTTTATGGAGAAAACAAGGTCCCAGGACTTGGTTATGGAGTAAACAAGGTCCCTGAACCTTGTTTATGAGGTAAACAGAATCCTGTGATATTCCAATACTGAAACTATGTACTGTGCCAAAACAAAAGCATTCACATTGCTAAACTCACAAACTAGTATTTAGTCACTTAGCCATAATACCAACTTACCTCATAATTTGTAATATTTTACAATTAAGAATAAAACTAAGTCTGCCCGAAATGCCTAGCCATGCTAAGCGTTCTAGTGGTACACTCTGTAATCACTATTTTACAACATGTAAACCACACAATAACCAAATTTCAGTAAACTCGGCATTGTAATCCTTATAGAGAATAAACTTTGAGTAAACAAGGTTCCAGGACCTTGTTTTGGAGTAAACAAGGTAACAGGACCTTGTTTATGGAGTAAACAAGGTCCCAGAACCTTGTTATTGGAGTAAACTAGGTCCCAGGACCTTGTCTTAAGTCCCTGCTCGATGCTTCTTAAGTGCTAGACTGCTGAATGGCAACACTTGCCGGCGAAAATTATGAAAAGACGCTTCGATCTGTGCAGAGCTTCACGCAGATAGAAACGTCGTCAGTAAAGATTTACTGCGCATATTTTGTCATCTTTTTACCACAAGTGTTGTCAACACTTAGGTCCCTCAGCTTCAAACCAGGGTTTGCAGGGGAGACAAGACACTGTTCCCTGAGGTCAGGGCTCACTTTTACTGGGTCAGGAGAGCGTGTGGTAATGCGGAACGAACAGGATATTCTCTTTACACTTTCAAAAGGATGTGTGACTCGCAACTCATCAGAGGGCAGGGGAGTAGAGCTTGGGCTCAGGGTGTGTTCACTCGTGTCCATGACTTAGGTTAGGTAAAGTTCGTCAGGAAACAGGACAAGTGTTTCCTGATACGGATGTAAGTCAGTCGATGATCTGCCACTGGGGCTTTTGGTCATCTGATAGAGGCCTTTCGCTGGCTTACCGGTACACTCATTTAAAAATTCTGGTCATATTTATAACCATTTATATATGACTTTAGTGTTGGAGGGTTACAGTAGAAACTAAGAAATGATGTTCCAGTGTATGCTTCTGTAAATAGCTCACTACGACTGTGACCAGATATAAACATGTAAATAGTTCATTACCACCGTAACTTGTCCAACTATCAAAATTTTGGGGCACAGTCCCTGGACCCATTATGCACCTCTGTAGTCCTTTGACTACTGCCCACAGGATGGGTATGGGGTGCATAATAAAGGTGTTAAAATAAATTAAACTAAGTGTAAGGTCCTCTCTCTGTCCACACACTTAGCATTTGAGTCTACTACTACTACTACTACTACTACTACTACTACTACTACTACTACTACTACTACTACTACTGCTACTACTATTACTTGTACTTGCACTACCACAATAACAACAACTACTACTACTACTAATACTAATAATACTAATAGCCCACTTAGAAAGCCCTTGTTTATATAGAGTATTTCGGGCACAGGGTTTACAGGATCAGTTTTTCACTCTCCCCTAAGAGGATTTACCGTTTTCGAACCTGTCCTGGTCGTTGCTCATGAAACCACGTCTCCCTGGGCGCTCTACCATCTTCCTGATCCTGCCTTCTTTACCTTATATGAATATGCTTGAGGGATTCATCCGCCTTTCGGTGTATATACGGTCAGACAGAGACACTAGCACCTTTTAGCGAATATATATCTAGTGTATATACACTGAGAGATATGTACCTCTCAGTGTATATACACTGAGAGATACATACCTCTCTGTGTATAAAGATTGTGTGTGGGATGCAGAGTTTGCATGAATCAGAAGTTGCCTGAGAGTGAAAGGGCGCTATAGGGCGTGGTGTTATCTCCCTGGATGCTGTTAAATTAGGTACAGGGCGTGGTACTATCTACCTTGATGCTATGAAATGCTGTGAAAGGGAGCTACAAGGCGTGGTGCTATTTCCCTGCATGCTGTGTAAAGGATTTACAGGGCGTGGTTCTGTCTCCCTGGATGCTGTGAAAGGGAGCTACAGGGTGTGGTGCTCTCTCCATGGACGCTGTGAAAGAGGAAGGTAGGGGGAAGGGGGAAGGAGAGCCTCACGTTACGTCAAAAACTGGTCCGGCGGTCGAGCCTTACCGAGCCTCACTCACGAAGTCCCACTAATGAAACGGTTTCATAACAGCGATCAAAACTGACAACGAAGGGAATGTATTTCGTCGTCGGAGCCGTACAGAGCCTGGCTCACGCCGGGACTCAATATGGTGCATGCTGTCGGTGGTCCTATAGTCCCCATGACGAAGAAGAAGCTCACAGAACTTTATTTTTAAGAATCGGTTTCAGAACGGCAATCCAAATGGTGTTCATTAACAACCGAAACAATCCGGGTAAAATTCTGGGCGAGAGGGCACGTGTGTTCAAGTCTCATAATATCGTCAGTTTCTCGTCACGTCCGGTAGGGCTTAAAGACTCCCGGTTAAAACTTAGGCACTGATATTTCGCGAGTCTGCCTGTACCTCTTGCTTTCAAAGCAGTTTTCAGGCCAGTATTTTGATCTATTTTTATTATTTTCATAAACCGTACATGCCTTTATGGGCTCAACTATCTGGTACTAGTATCTGCATTCAGCATGTACTCATAATCATTTTTTTTTGCACGAGCAGCATATTACAGACACAAGTCTGTGTAGCCTACAGCTGCAAGAACAGTTAGAGGCGCAAGTGTGAATACTGTTACAAGGACACGTGCAGACAGGTGTAAGTTTTCAGTATGGTGGACATATAATCAAAGAACATAACGTAGCAACAAGAAACACATCGAAGAGATCCTTGCAAGTATTTTCACTTGTCCTGTATCATCTCTCCTTTTCTTTCTTTCTTTCCCCATGTATGGGTTGTTGGCGGTGCGGTTTGTGACACAGCAACAGAGCGGCCAAGGTGAGCGGGTCAGCGGGGGGAGGAGAGTTTGGACTAGTTTTCCAGACCTATAACGTGGTTGCAGTAGTTTCCCCTTCTAGTTGCCCGTGGGAGGAAAACGTATTGAGTAAGACTTGCCTAAGGCGGTTCTTCAAGGCTCAGGGTAAATTACAACATTTTAAGGAACTGAGAAGAACCTCAAAGATGGTACAACTAATATATATAATATTATAATATATATATAATATATATAATATATATATATATATAATATATATATATATATATATAACAACACTGCGGCTAGCCGGGGGATCGAACCCGTGTTGTTTTCGCCCGCCTCGTGGGAAGCAAGTCAAAATTCACGACGATCTATACCAATGGACCATATGTAGGACTGTATGGTCCATTGGTTTAGAGCGTCGTGAATTTTAACTTGCTTCCCACGAGGCGGGCTAAAACAACACGGGTTCGATCCCCCGGCTAGCTGTAGTGTGTTATTGATTAAATACCACTTGTTCGGGGTTACAATTTCACACACACACACACACACACACACACACACACACACACACATATATATAATACATATATATAATATATAAAATATATATATATATATATATATATATATATATTATATATATATATATTATATATATGTTTGTAGGATTGACGTCACGATGGATAAGGTGACACGTATGTTGTGTTGTGTTGTCTATTGAGGCAGGACGATGTGTCGTGGGGTCGAACCCTGGCCTGCCCAGCTTATGTGTCATACGTGGCCTAGTGGATAAGAGCGCTGCCTGGGAATCTTGTCTGTCTCAGTAGCAGTATCGAGTCCTGCTGACTGCGATCTTTCTCTGTATATACCCACATGTTTCTGTGTGGTCCATTGATATAAAAAAAGCTTGAGAGGTCAGAACTTACAGGAGGAGATTGAAATAGCTTGAATCCATACTTTAGGCTCACTGAGGTGCCCGGGCTGGGAAAGAAACATGGCTTGTGAACCAGGTTGCCCAGGTTATGTGGTATTTGTGGCAGAGTGGATAAGAGCGCTACATGGGAATGTTGATCGTCCCCAGTAGCAGTATCGAGTCCTGCTGACTGTGATATCTCTCTCTCTCTCTCTCTCTCTCTCTCTCCTATATATATATATATATATATATATTATATATATATATATATATATATTGGAAGGAGAAATTACCTTGATACTGTTATACTTCTGGTCCTTCTCTGACGTGACAGATCATGAAAAGGTTACCATCTTTTTTATATCATGCAGAACTGGCCTGGCGTGCGCTTTCTGGAGCGTACGGACCAGGTCCAGCTTCCTGATTATTTAGTCCTGCTTCAGAGTAACAGAATACTGTAGTAGACAGAAGAAACGAAGCAATATAAAACAATTCGGAAATCTGCGGTGACGTGGGGAGGCCGCCCCATGGCCACCTGCAGCCGCGAAAGTTCAAAGTTGATGTGTTCAGTCGGCAGCAGTGAGGTGTGTGAGGCAGACCTGGCCAGGACTCGGCGGAGGCACCAGTCATCGTCTCACCATCACCACGGCTCCCACTTCACCATCATCATACATCACCATCCATCTCACCGTCAGAGAAGGTACTTTCTTACATTTAAAGGTGTTACATTTAAAGGTGTAATCCTGTTGTCTGAGAGATGTAATGTGTGGAGTGACACGGTCTATAACCTTTTGAGAAAATGTGTAACCTGGGGGTACCCAAATTGAGAGGGTAAGACTGTTAATAATTTTCACAGGTAGTGTTTTGAATTAAAGAGGCGGACCACAGCTATATTATACTGCAGCTTTGGTTCATTCTATAAACTTAGATAAGAAAAGCTTTATTCAAGAGATCTACAAATAATTTTGCACAGTGCTATACATGTGCGCGATGATTCTCAGGGTACAGGTTGTAGGCAAAGCTATTAGTACATTACACATATTTAACCAGGATAACTTAATGCAGTCGGGTTTAGAGTCCTTCGTTCCTCTACAAGTATGTGTCCTACGTTAATCGGCTATTACTTCTAGCTATCTCTTTATTGCTAGATGAACCTAGGCAGTAGACGTTTGAAAACTTACCTCTCCTGCCTCACCCAGCTCGAGACTAAGCCCTCCCTAATAACCCTATTGTCGAACACATCACTTTTCTCTCCAACACTAAATTACAAGTTTCCACCGCAGCATTTGCTTTCTTGTGAGCAAAGGTCTGAGTGTCACACTAGCATCTGCTGGGAACCCTATCATCCCTAATTCCTTGCTAGTAGTATGATAATCTCAGTTGAAGTGCGTCCACGATTTCAGATATTCTACCACTAATTTGTCTTTGGCAGCGTGAAACTCCTGCGTCTATCTACATTTGTGTGCATATTTTTCTAACACAATGCCCGTCTCCCACCAAGGTAAGGTGACCCAGATAAGGAAATACACTCACAATTATTCATTCAATAACTGTCTTGCCAGAATTGTACAGACATTACAATTCGAATAACCTTCAGAACTGCAACATCACCATTCCTTCAAAGTGCAGACAGTGTACTTCCCACCTCCAGGACTCAAGCTTGATGAACCATTTTCCCTTAATCCTTTCGTAAACATTATCCTCTCACATTCCACCAGCACGTCAGATCCCTAAAACCACTTGTCTCTACTCGCCTAGATCTAACACTCTAACACACCTGCTGTAACTAGCCCCTACCACTTAAAACTTTCTTAACATCCTCCCTACAACCTTTTTTGGGACGATCCCTATCCCTTCTTTCTTTCCTCTCGGATTTACACACTTTCTTGGTCATCTTACCGTACTCTATCCTTTCTTAATATCTAAACCACATCAACAACCCCTCCTCAGTCATCTGAATAATTTTGTTGTAACCCACACATTGTCTTCTATTTTCTATACTCTGAAGTTTTTGCATAATATTTACACCACATAATGCTGTCGAACATTACATCTCCGCTGCCTCCAGCCTCCTTCTTGCTATAAAGTTGACAGCCTGTGCTTCACAGCTATATAAAAGTTCTGGTACCACTATACTGATTCATTTTTTCTTTGCCTTCACTAACACCTCAACACATCACCTACCTTTTTACCCTTCGATTATTCTATCGTTCACTTCGTCTTCCATGAACCTATCTGCCGACAGGTACACCCCCAAATACCTAAATTCATTCTTCCTCCCTATAGTCTGAAATCCAATTTCTTATTGCATAAACTCTTTTGTTACTCTCATCACCTTACTCTTTTCTTTATTCACTTTTAATTTCCTTCTTTTAATAAATCCTCCCAAACTCATCCACTAAACTCAGCAGCATCTCTCCAGAATTTCCCAAAAGATCTGTGACTAGCAAAGAGTAATTGTGCCAACTCAGATTTTGTATCAGCATCCTCTACTCATTTCTTTTACCACATCATCTATAAATATCTCAAATAATAATAATGACACAACACATATCTGTATAATGTCTACTGTTACTGGAAAATAGTCATCATCTCTCCTACTTATCCTAACCTGAGTCTCGTTCTCGTCATAAAGAGTGTTTGCTGCAGTATTTTTCACTTTTATTCTTCGAAGTAAACACTTGACCTACACATCCTCTACCTTTCCTAAAAACCTCTTTCTTCCTCTGCACTTCTACTTTCTGTCTTACATCTGACTCGTCCATTAATAATTCTACCATACGTTTAACCCAGTATACTTAATATTATTATTACATTCTTGTTATTAAACTCTCTGTCATGTTCCCTGTTGCCTTATACAAATGAACTATGTATGCTCTCTGTCAGTTCTCATACACCTTCTCTTCTTAAACTCGTATATTGAGCAAATACATAAAACATTCAAAATAATACCCCTTTCCCCTCCATGATTTCATCATTTCACTCTTAATCCCATCTCTTCCAGCTGCTTTACTTCCTTTCATTTTACCCACTGCCTCATGCATTCACCCTCACACTCACATCTTCCTCTTCCTTACTCCTACCATATATTATTCCTCCCTGCCCAAGGCACAATGTCACTGCCTCTCTTTCACCATCATGATTTAATAACCCCTTAAAATATTCTCTTTGTCGTTCCAGCACATTTGCTCCCCATCTATTATCTCCTCTTTAACATTTTGAACTGGTACGTTCCTGTGCTCCTCAGGTGTTAGTCTCAAGTGTTAGTCTGACTCCATAGCGGTTTTTTTTTTATTCTCAGAAAATTTGCTGCTGAGCCGATCTATCACTGGCTCTCCTTGTCCACTTCCTCACCTCTGGGATCACCTTCCTTGTTTTTTCTCCACGTACTTAGCTTTCCGTATATCGTTTTTATATTATAAAACTCTCATATACTAACTTTTTCTCCCTTACCACCCTCTTTACCTCGTTATTCCATCAATCTCTCACTTTCCCTCTGATGCTCACCCTCCTAAACCCACAAACTTCTGCTGTGCACTAATACTGTATTTTTAAATCTATCCTTTACCACCCCTCGACGTCCTCTTCATTACCTGTACGCTCTCTCCTCCACTTATCGACTAACAATTACTTATATCGCCCAATAACTCCATTCTTCAGCTCATTCACTTTCACTTCTTTCCACCGACAACATTCTCCTTGCACTCACTCTACCTCTCACTCTCATTCTGGCTACCACTAAATAATGATGTGATATAACAGT
>NC_069403.1:52882737-52892737 GCF_026875155.1 Cherax quadricarinatus
ACCCCAATGGAAATAAGTTGGACAGTCCTCGATGACGCACTGACTTTCTTGGGTTATCCTGGGTGGCTAATCCTCCGGGGTTAAAAAACCGAACGAAATCTTATCTTATCTTATCTTAACAGGAAGGGCACTGCAATGGATCAGAGAATACCGGACAGGGAGGCAACAACGAGTCATGGTACGTGATGTGGTATCACAGTGGGCACCTGTGACGAGCGGGGTCCCACAGGGGTCGGTCCTAGCACCAGTGCTATTTTTGTTGTATGTGAATGACATGATGGAAGGGTTAGACTCAGAAGTGTCCCTGCTCGCAGATGATGTGAAATTAATGAGGAGAATTAAATCAGATGAGGATCAGGCAGGACTTCAAAGAGACCTGGACAGACTGCGCACCTGGTCCAGCAACTGGCTTCTCGAATTTAACCCCGCCAAATACCTAAGCTCTTGGGAGTTAGCGTGGGCTGTTACCAAGCACCATGGCTTGTTGTAGTGTTTTAGAATCTCAGGTTCAAGTGTTGAAGAAGGAGATTCTACTTCTTCAGGAGGAAAATAGGAGGCTGAAGCTTCGTATAGATGAGTTTGGGAGCGAGTGTGAGAAGGATTTAGCTGGTAAAGAAGGAATGGTCACCAGCAGTGATAGTGGCAGCCGCTTTAAGTGGCAAGTGGTTCACAGTTCAGGAAGAAGGAAGATGAGGAGAGTTAATAGAGAAGATGTGAAGGTAGGAAATTAATTCTCTGTTCTCCAAGACGAGTGTACTTCAGTGGTTAATGAGGTTGAACGTGCCACTGATTCCCCTGCTAATCAAGGTAAGAATATTTTAATAGTAGGCGATTCTCAGGTAAGATATATGGACCGTGCATTTTGTAACAGACAGAAAGGTCAGACAGAGAGCGTGTCTTCCTGGAGCTCGTGTTGGTGACATAGTCAGCAGGTAGGATAATATTATGGCAGGTAATGGGAACAAGCCCATTATCTGTCTTAGTGCTGGGGGAAATGACACTGGGAAGGGCAGGAGAGAGGAGCTGCTGGATAAGTACAGGTCAGCCATAGAAGTAGTTAGGTCTAAGGGAGGGATCCCAGTCATATGTAGCATCTTGCCTAGAAAGGGAGTGAGCAATGAATGGATGTCTAGGGCAACTGGTATAAATTGCTGGCTAGACAGGTACTGCAAGGAACTTGCAATCCCATTCATTGATAACTGGGACCTATTCTTTGGCAAACGTGATATGTATGCAAGGGATGGGGTTCATCTCTCTGGGGATGGAGTGGTTGCATTAGCCAATTCAATTGAGAGGGAAATTGATGACTTGTCTAGGAATTTAAACTGATAGATTGTAGAGGTATGGGTGTTTGTGGGAAACAATCAGGCTGCAGCATTAGGGTTAAAAACAGCAGTTATTACCGGGATACCTCAGGGATATGTTTAAAAGACAATATTCAAAATAAAGTTGCTAGTAATGGCAAGTCAATTGATCAACAAAAAAAAGAGGGTTAGTAGAGGCAACGAGTGACTAGCTCCTTAAGGTTCACTATAACAAATAGTAGGAGTCTAAGAAATAAGATAGGTGAGCTAAGATTACTTGCAAGTGTAGGTAATATAGATATTATTGGTATAACAGAGACCTGGTTCAACCTGAAAGATAGAGAAATGCCTTCTGAATGCAACATACAGGGTTATAAACTATTCCACACTGATAGGGTCAGCAGGAAGGGTGGTGGTTGTGGCGATGTATGTCAGAAAAAATTTAAATTGTTTGTCTTAGATATGATATAAGATTAGAAACATCGAACACAGAATCTGTTTGGCTACAGTTTCTCGAGGGACATGACAAATTAATTTTGGGTGTGATTTATAGGCCCCCAAACCTTGATGGGGAGGGCAGTAAGCTGTTATGGGACGAAATTCATAAGGCATCTAGATATGAAAATGTTGTGATAATGGGAGATTTTAACTTTAGACAAATTGATTGGAACAATATGACAGGAAATCTTGAGTCTAGTGACTTTCTTGATACGGTTCAGGATTGCTTTTTAGAACAGGTTGTGACAGAACCAACTAGAGGAAACAATCTGCTTGACTTGGTTCTTGCCAACAAAGATTCACTAATTAATAATCTTGAGGTTAATGATGAGCTTGGGAAAAGTGATCACAAATCACTTAGTTTTAATATATCATGGAATTACCCAGATAACTGCAATCAAATCTCTGTCCCAGATTTTTGCTTGGCCGACTTCATGGGACTGAAAAATTACCTGGGTGGGCTAAATTGGGATGTCCTGACTATGGGTCAGGTAGGTGATCTTGGTTGCCAATATGACGTTTTTCAGAGCATAGGTCTAGCTGCCCAGACAACTTTTGTTCCGAGTAGGGAAATTAGATCTAACAAAAATTATCCCAAATGGATGAACAATAGATTAAAACATCTCATTGGTCAAAAGAGAGGCATATATAGGCGTATCAAAAGAGGGGATGGGCAGTTAAGAAATCAATATGTTCAATTAAAGAGAGAAATAAAGAAAGGAATAAGAAGAGCAAAAAGGGATTATGAGGCTAAGGTTGCAAGGGATTCAAAGGCTAACCCAAAAGGGTTCTTTCAGGTATACAGAAGTAAGATTAGGGACAAGATTGGCCCACTTAAGAATAACTCTGGTCAGATCACCGACAGTGATAAGGATATGTGTGAAATTCTAAATACCTACTTCCTCTCAGTTTTCACCCAGGAAAATACTAGCGATATTCCTGAAATAATAGATTATGTTGAACAGGATGATAATAAACTATGTACGATTGCAGTAACTATTGACATGGTCCTCAGACAAATAGAGAAACTAAAACCTAACAAATCTCCAGGTCCTGATGAACTGTTTGCAAGGGTGTTACAGGAATGTAAAGAGGAACTTAGCATACCTTTGGCTAATCTTTTTAACATATCACTACAAAGTGGCATAGTGCCTGATAAGTGGAAAATGGCAAATGTAATACCTATTTACAAGGCAGGTGACAAGTCCTTGGCTTCGAACTATAGACCAATAAGCCTTACCTCCATAGTGGGAAAATTTATGGAATCAATAATTGCCGAAGCAATTCGTAGCCATCTTGACAGGCACAGATTGATTAATAAATCTCAACACTGTTTTACAAAGGGGCGTTCCTGTCTTACGAACTTACTAACTTTTTTCACTAAGGTGATTGAGGAGGTAGATCATGGTAATGAATATGATATTGTGTATATGGACTTCAGTAAGGCTTTCGATAGAGTTCCACACCAGAGGCTGTTGAGGAAACTTAAGGTACACGGAATAGGAGGAGAAATTTTTTCCTGGGTAGAGGCATGGCTGACAAATAGACAGCAGAGAGTTTGCATAAATGGGGAGAAATCAGAATGGGGGCACGTCACAAGCGGTGTTCCTCAGGGGTCAGTGTTGGGCCCGTTGTTGTTCACAAAAATTTCATAAACGACATAGATGAGGGAATAAATAGCGACATAAGCAAATTTGCTGATGACACCAAAATAGGCCATCCAATTCATTCTAATGAGGACACTAGAGCACTCCAGGATGATTTGAATAGACTGATGCAATGGTCGGAGAAGTGGTAGATGCAGTTTAATATTGACAAATGCAAAGTTATAAATGTTGGACAGTTAAATAACCATGCCACATATAAACTAAATAATGTAGATCTTAATACTACTGATTGCGAAAATGATTTAGGAGTTCTGGTTAACAGTAACCTAAAACTAAGACAACAGTATTACAGAATGGATATAAATGCTCTGGAAAACGTACAAAGGAGGATGACAAAGATGATCCTATGTATCAGAAATCTTCCCTATGAGGATAGACTGAGGGCCCTGAATCTGCACTCTCTCGAAAGGCGTAGAATTAGGGGGGATATGATCGAGGTGTATAAATGGAAAACAGGAATAAATAAAGGGGATGTAAATAGCGTGCTGAAAATTTCCAGCCAAGACAGGACTCGCAGCAATGATTTCAAGTTGGAAAAATTCAGATTCAGGAAGGATGTAGGAAAGCACTGGTTTGGTAATAGAGTTGTGGATGAGTGGAACAAACTCCCGAGTACAGTTATTCAGGCTAAAACGTTGTGTAGTTTTAAAAGTAGGTTAGATAAATACATGAGTGGGTGTGGGTGGGTGTGAGTTGGACCTGACTAGCTTGTGCTGCTGGGTCTGGTGCAGTGCTCCATCCTTGAGTGGAGATGATCAGACTGGGTGGGTCATTGGGCTAATCCGGGGGGGGGGTCATAGGTCTAATCCTGGGGGGGGCATGGACCTGCTCAGCATGGGTCAGTATGCCTGTTGCAGTGTTCCTTCTTTCTTATGTTATGTTCTTAAAGTCATGAAGACCGGGGAAGGGCACAGAAGACCGCGGACAGAGTATAGGCTAGGTGGCCAAGGCTACAAACCTCGCTCAAGAAGAAAGATCTTGGGGTGAGCATAACACCAAGCACGTCTCCGGAAGCACACATCAACCAGATAACTGCTGCAGCATATGGGCGCCTGGCAAACCTGAGAACATCGTTCCGATACCTTAGTAAGGAATCGTTCAAGACACTGAGCACCGTGTACGTCAGGCCCATTCTGGAGTATGCAGAACCTGTTTGGAACCCACACCTGATCAAGCACGTCAAGAAATTAGAGAAAGTGCAAAGGTTTGCGAGAAGGTTAGTTCCAGAGCTAAGGGGAATGTCCTATGAAGAAAGGTTAAGGGAAATCGGCCTGACGACACTGGACAGAATGGTCAGGGGAGACATGATAACGACATACAAAATACTGCGTGGAATAGAGAAGGTGGACAGCGACAGGATATTCCAGAGATGGGACACAGACACAAGAGGTCACAATTGGAAGTTGAAGGCCCAGATGAGTCAAAGGGATATTAGGAAGTATTTCTTCAGTCATAGAGTAGTCAGGAAATGGAATAGCCTAGCAAGTGAGGTAGTGGAGGCAGGAACCATACATAGCTTTAAGATGAGGTATGATAAAGCTCATGGTGCAGGGAGAGGACCTAGTAGCGCTCGGTGAAGAGGCGGGGCCAGGAGCTGAGTCTCGACCCCTGCAACCACAATTAGGTGAGTACATGTGCACTTGAGATCTGCGTAAAATATAAGTCTTACCATATTAGTAATAATAACATACGTAGTTATTACCAATTATTATTATTATTATTATTATTATTATTATTATTATTATTATTATTATTATTATTATTGTTGTTGTTGTTATGTCTTTGTAATTGGTTATTTGTGTCAGTGGGGCGTTAAGTTCAAGCTCTTGACCTTTGATCTAGTTTTCAGATCTCTTGGACTCTATCGTACCTACGCTTGAAACTGAGTATGGCGTCTGCTTGAACCTCTCTCTCTCTCTCTATTTCTCTGACAAATCACTGTAGACAAATTACTTTCTCTAGTCATGTCCTTGCCAACAACAGAACAACAACAACACCGTAACAGTGAAAAAGGTAACACTGTAACAATAGAAAAAGATAACACTGTAACAATAGAAAAGGTAACACTGTAGCAACAATAGCAATAACAAAGGTAACGCCGCAACAACGGCAGAAAGCGTTAGTAATAACGGTGGTCCAACTGAGAATATTTTCACACAGTTATATGTCTCTCTTGTGTCATACTGCCACTGTGAATACATAACACTGTCTTGTATCATTCTGCCACTGTGGATCCATGACACTGAATGTCTGTCTTGTGTCATTTTTGCCACACTGGATACATGACACTGTTTTGTGTTATACTGCCAGTGTGGATACATGTCAATGACTATCTTGTGTCATACTGCCACTGTGGCTACATGACAGTTTTGTGTCATACCTCCACTGTGGATACATGACACTGTCTCGTGTCATATCGCCATTGTGGGTATACGACAGTGGTAATCAGTTATATGGAATCTTTATTAACAACGTTTCGCCCAGAGTTTAGGCGAAAACTGCGTTAAAAAAATTTCCATATAACTGTACGTCTTCTCGCCACCTGGGAGGTAGGAACAGTTGATGTGGAACTTCTTAAGAACATGTCAAACCTGTTTTTGCCCGCTTCAAGGAGACACCTAGGAACATTGTTTTTTAGTGGAAAATCGACAGGAATGTACTCATGGATACCTTATGAAAGAATGTTGGGCATTGAGAAGTGGCAGCGGTTAATTCAAACCTATAGCATAAGTCTGAAGATTAACTTCAGTCTTATGCGTCGTCTCTTGTTTGTATTGTATCATTTATACTTTGGTTCGTGGCATCTATTGTTATGAATGTTATGGGCGTCGGCTGGGAAAAAATCAACGTGGTTTTTGATTCCGCCTTCAACAACAACGATGTTTCGGTCCTTGGACTTCAATCACTTCAAATACACCAAGCTCCAAGGACCGAAATATGTTCAATTGTCCAAGTGTGTGGATTCATGTCCGTTTCCCCAAGGTTTCAACAGTCATTTGTCTTTTTTTTTGCTTGCTTTCTGCATATTTACGGAGTCTTATTCTTCTGGATATTTGATTTTTCATGACTGTGTGACCAAGGAGATGCTTTCTTATTATTAAAAACAAAAACAAAAAAAAAACACACAGTTGATTGAGGAAGGTGCTGTTTATTACAGTTCAATTGTTTCATAGTAGTATATTTAAACAGTATTGTGCGTGATTCATGTCGGTCATGCACCGACATGCGTTATTATTCTTTATTCAGGAGAGATCGACACCATGCCTAACCCTTCTAGGGAAGGGTAGGTGCCTAAGTCCGAACTTTTAGCTCATAAGACTGTCATTCCCATTTGCTCCCTTGGGGCGGGGATGGCAGACCAGAGAGGCCTAGCTTGTGGCTAGGCCTGGGGACAGTTGGTCCCAAAGATGAGGAGGTACTTGTGCCTCCTTCCATGGGAGACTTCGGTCTCAGACACTCCCTAAAGAGGGAGCCAAGGCCGGGCCACCACTTGGAAAAGGCCCGGGCCGGGAGAATACCGGCGAATCTTTAATAATAATAATTTATTCAGGACACTCGCCCTCAGTGTTACGATTATGTCTGATTGTTTAATTTACTTTCACTTCCAGTGTTGTGGCTTTAATTTTCAACTTGTCTTATTAGAGGGAAGAAAATGGCGAGTGACCTTTTCGAAACGTTCTGGTAAACGGAGCCAGTTTTATCGCCTACTCCAAGGTGTGATTTGGCTCTCTCAAAACTTCGTATATTGTTCCCAAACATATGGAAATAAGATTCAAAGCTTTTCTGGATCTCTACTTACTGCACCTATGTTGCCCAAGTCCATCTGAGCTCTGGCCAGTGTCGCCTGTTGTAGTCCAAGACCATCTGAGTTTTGGGCTGGGCCGCCTGTTGTAGCACTAATTGTCTTACCAATTCATAGTGCTACATGCCGTTGGAAAAACCCTCAAGAGTGAGATGCAGCTAGTCACTGAGCCTCAGTCAATCTTTAAATAAAGATTTGAGTCTTGCATCATTCTCGAGATTGATGGATCCGGATATTGTGTTGATGACAGTAGTAAAGAGGAGACACGTTCCAGAAACAGCGAAACTTTGTCTTTTCTTCACTATTGTCTGAAATTCAAGGCCAGATGAAGCTTGAGTGATCTGGTGCACTTAACATGGCTGACGAGCAAATTAATAAATGCTTTTGTTTGTGTCTAGTGATGATTCATGCTGAGTGTCCCCAGAGTAAACATTTTTTTGGTCCTTATATCTGTACTCATATACCTTCTTGCGTATGTGTATCTCTGTTGCAGCGCATGTACACCTCTTTGTTCCAGCTTTATGCAACTTCCACAGCCCTTCCCTCCTGCCCAGTACTGGGCACGATGCTCATTCTGTTTGATTAAATTTTGCGTTTGCTGCTTCTCTCTCTCTTTTGATGTTTCTGCCATTCTTCTGCCCTTACGCTATCCAACAAATTCTATCCTCATAGTCTTAACTTCCGCTGCTTCTCTGGGAATGGGAACGGCAGGTCTAGGAGTAACAAATGATCCACGTGGGATGATGAATTAGACCCACGTGCAACATCCGAGTATCTTAAGACGTTTCGTCTACAAATAGATACCCAGATGTTGCACATGTGTTTAATGTATAGGATGATCCATTACCTTTGTAACTTGGTCATGATTGTGACCAGATCTACCTGGAGTTCATTACCTTTGTAACTAGTTCAGCTATCATAACTTTGGAGTCCAGTCCCTGGACCCATTATGTACCTCTGTAATCTTTTGACTACCACCCACAGGATGGGTATGTGGGGCATAATAAAGATATTTGGCTAACTTGTCGGTATTATATATTATTCATGTGCATCCACTTGAGGTTCTTGCTCATTGTTTATCTTTGTCTTTGTTTGTCATTGTTTATCTCTCTGTTATTGAATTTTTCTTGTCTCTATTCATTATTCAATCATTTCCTTCTTTTGCTCTTAATGTCTCTTTTCACGGAAGGTTAACACTATGTGGTATCTCGTCTCTCAAGGCTTCTCCGGCCTGATCGCCTCTCTCTCTCTCTCTCTCTCTCTCTCTCTCTCTCTCTCTCTCTCTCTCTCTCTCTCTCTCTCTCTCTCTCTCTCTCTCTCTCTCTCTCTCTCTCTCTCTCTCTCTCTCTCTCTCTCTCTGTTTTAAAAGTTTTGTTCTCATATTCTTGCTGTGTGTCTGTTTGGCTTCTCAACTTTCGGGTACCTACCTTCAAGAACTTTAATGTTCAATTGGCAAGATATAATAGTTTCTGAAACAGGTAGTGACGAATGAGTTAATAATAAATGAATAACTGTTACTGCAACTGTGCATGCTGGTTATACATACTGCTTTTCCTACTAGTATCTGCACTTATTCCACTTAAAAGAATATCATTTTCTCCCTCTTGTGCTGTTCTTGTACACCTCGTGATATTTAACGATCAAAATGTAGCTCTTTCCTTTACGTCTATGATACTTGTTTCTCTACGGTATTACAACTCGTCTCGGCCTCTAGCAATAAACTGAAGTTGTAGTTCTAACGGTGTTTAAGTGTGTTTACTAACTGTCACTACTTCAGAAGACTGTCACTCTGATTACGTCCCTGGACCAGACGCTTGAAAGTCGTCAGACATGCCTCATCAGAGCCGCTCATCGCCACGCCCTGACCGATTCAGCTACGTCATGATACTCTGATTTCCAATGGCCTAGAAACTAATTGCCGCTCAGAGTGCACAGTTTAATATACAAGAACGTGGCTCATCAGAGACTCCCCCTGATGAGCTTGTGTGAATAGAAATCGCCCTTCTGAAGGATACCCGAAGACCATTTGGGTATGGAAGGGGGAAGGAGGTATGGCCTTTACTAGTCCCAGAGCAGGTCTCCCTCGGCTTCACTGGCTTAACTGTTCGGCTTCACTGGCTTAACTGTTCGGCTTCACTGGAACGAGATACGTTTCCGCTCACGTCACATGTTCTCTGAAGGTTTTACATCTTGCACGGAAGTAAAGAAAAGCGAGATCGTGATGGCTGAGCCGTGCCAGAGAGAGAGAATCAACCCAGACAGGGAGAACCAAACTAAACAGAGAGAGAACCAAACAAGACAGGGAGAACCAAACTAGACAGAGACAGCCAAACCAGACAGGAAGAACCAAACCAGACAGAGATAACCAAACCGGACAGGGAGAATCAAATCAGACAGGAAGAAACAAACCAGACAGGGAGAAACAAACCAGACAGGGAGAGACAAACCAGACAGGGAGAGACAAACCAGACTGGGAGGACCAAACCAGATAGAGAGAACCAAATAGGTAGGGAGAACCAAACTAGGCAGGGAGAACCAGAGAGTAAGGCTTACTGAGTCTCAGTTAGCCTCAACACCAAGCAGTTGAGTGCAATATGGCAGGAAGTGAGCCGCGAGCAGGCCAGAACAATGACTGTTTGCGGGTGATGCAATTGCGATACGTGATACATATCAATGTGATACAGGCACGTGTCATGATACATCACATAATAATGATACCCTAGCCCCCC
>NC_069403.1:52897737-52900237 GCF_026875155.1 Cherax quadricarinatus
AACGTACGAACCACAGCCCGGCTGATCCGGCACCGTCTTTAGGTATCTGTCCAGCTCCATCTTGAAGACAACCAGGGGTCTTCCCGTAATGCTCCTTATTGCTGGTGGGAGGCTGTTGAACAGTCTTGGGCCCCGGACACTTATTGCGTTTTCTCTTAGTGTACCAGTGACGCCCCTACTTTTCACTGGGGGTATGTTGCATCGCCTGCCAAGTCTTTTACTTTCGTATGGAGTGATTGCTGTGTGCATATTAGGGACCAGTCCCCCCAGAATCTTCCAGGTGTAGATTATGATGTATCTCTCTCGCCTGCGCTCTAGTGAGTATAAGTCAAGTGCTTCCAGCTGGGCGCTCCCAGTAGTTAAGCCAAAATCGCAAGTTTTACTTAAACGGCGCGACACACACACACACACGCACACACACACACACACACACACACACACACACACACACACACACACACACACACACACACACACACACACACACACACACACACACACCATATATATATATTATATATATATATATATATATATTATATATATATATATATATTATATATATATATATATATATATATACCTCATCAGCTGAGGGCAAAAGTATGCTTTGGATGCTGGTGTAGTGTTCTTGATCCAACGAATTTTAGCTGCCCTCATCTTCCTCAGATCAAACTTAACCTCAGTTCTAAAAAACGTGGTTCAGTTCAGTGATTTACCTCCATCTTTGGACAAAGAATCCTTTCTAAAGCAATTTAATGTTTTTCGAGGACGGCTTCCAATTTTTGCATTGATCAACATTCGTGATGTAAATGGCAGGATCACGCAATGTTTCCAGGTGGGAGGATCACGCAATATTTTCAAGTGGGAGGATCACGCAATGTTTCCAAGAGTCGTGAGAGGATCACGCAATGTTTGCAAGAGTCGTGGGAGGATCACGCAATGTTTGCAAGAGTCGTGGGAGATCACGCAATGTTTGCAAGAGTCGTGAGAGGATCACGCAATGTTTGCAAGAGTCGTGGGAGGATCACGCAATGTTTGCAAGAGTCGTGAGAGGATCACGCAATGTTTGCAAGAGTCGTGGGAGGATCACGCAATGTTTCGAAGAGTCGTGGGAGGATCACGCAATGTTTCCAAGTGGGAGGATCACGCAATGTTTCCAAGTGGGAGGATCACGCAATGTTTCCAAGAATCGTGAGAGGATCACACGACGTCTGTAATCATAGTGGGTCGATATAATATTGTTGCAGCTCATCAAATATAAATTTTTGTAGGTTACTCTGCTTCGTATAATATAACAGAAAATACTAAACCTGCTTATGCCAGTCTGTGAAGTACAGAGTGTTTCAAAATGATGGACCCAAATTCAAAGCAGTATGCCTTGAAATTGGGTCCATCTATTTAAAACACCCTGTATTTCATTTTACAGGAAAACTTAAACAGAGAGAATGCATAACCAGGGAAAAGTCAGCACATCACAGTGATCTAATGAGGGGATAATTTTTTTTTCAAGGAAGCAGGGTAGCAGGCTCTGTGATAAGTGGAGCAAATAGTTAAAAGATGATGGATAGTCTGTATTCATCGGGTAATACTGGCAGTGTTAATAGGTCAGTCCCCATAAAGGGTAAACTAGTGTGGGTTGTTCAGCAGAATTAGCAAAAGAGGCTTAATTTTCCATGTGTTAATTGAGAGAGAAGTTATCACCCAGTATAGATAGTTGGGAACACAAACCTTCAGAGTGTGAGCGCAAGACTGATGCCATACCTATTTACACTCGCTTAGTTATCCCCAGAAAGTTACAAGATAACTGTTTGCGACACCAGACGGCAATGAAGTGAACTAGAAAAAAATAAAACTACGATTTTTTTTTTGGTCAACAAGATGAGCGTTGTTGGCACCAGTTTAGGCTGAAGTTCCTGGTTCTTATAATTCACTTTAATTTTGTACCTATTTGTTTAATTTACAAAACAGTCCCACCTAGATCTTGTGACAGTGACGTGCACACACGCACACATGCGTATATACACAGACACACGTACACACACACACACACACACACACACACACACACACACACACACACACACACACACACACACACACACACACACACGTACAAAAAAAAAGAAAAAGAAAATGCGGCCGTGAACACGACATTACAGAGCTACACTTGGTAGTCTTGACCTCATTGTACGGTAGTTAAGAGAGACGGCATGACGACGTGACGTGCATCTCCACACACAATGTAATACATATGTAGAGGGAGTCAGGGAGGGCTGGAGAAGGATGGGAGGGAGTTAGGGAGAGGGATGGGAAGGATGGGAGAAAAAGAGGAATGGGAGGGAGAGGGTGAGAGGAATGGTAGGAAGAGGGGAAGAAGGATGGGAGGGAGTTAGGGTGAGAAGGAGTACTTGGGATGGGCTGACAGAAGACCTGCCGGTGTAGATGGATGCTGTCTGCTGAGAATAACTAACTACACTCAGATTGTCTCTAAGTTTGC
>NC_069403.1:52902737-53020237 GCF_026875155.1 Cherax quadricarinatus
TGACTTCCATCCCCTCGTGAACTTAAACAGACAATCACAGGAACCTAATTGCAAATAGGTGAATGTAGACACCTAAACAAATCCCAGAGTAATAGCGTTCCAAAAGCGACTTTATAATGCCACACTCATTAAGATACAGGTAAACCTACTGACACAGGGTACACCTTCCTACATTATTATTCTTGACTCAGGATACAGACCGGATCAGATGAATATGAATGCAGTGAAATGGAACCACGTAACTCGATAATGGTGCCAGAAGGACTGAAATTTTCGTCTTTAAAGATTTCTGCTCAATATTTGAGGTGTTTAGCAATTGTCGCAGCCTGGGTGTTATGATGTGTACTTCGTAATAGAAACAGACTGCAAATACATTTCAAGTTGCTACTGAAGAGAGAGAGAGAGAGAGAGAGAGAGAGAGAGAGAGAGAGAGAGAGAGAGAGAGAGAGAGAGAGAGAGAGAGAGAGAGAGAGAGAGAGAGAGAGAGAGAGAGAGAGAGAGAAGTAGTATTGTCAACTTCTGTGTCCAAGGTCGTACCTTCATATACACGTCCAACTAGTTTCTGGCCCTCGGGCTCTATTGTCTAGTTCTTGGGAGGTATTATTATCATGAGTGAGTAACATTTTGTTTGGTAAGTCTCCTGGAGCGGAGCCTAGGTGTAGCCTGTGACCTGTGACCTAGCATGATGACCCAGCAGGTAGTTCCCCAGTGTCACGACTCTAGTACCGTTTTCTAATAAATGTGCGACCTTTGACCATATTCCTGATCACAGTGTGTTCCCCGAATTGATTTATAAGATCAGCAGTGGTAACCTTGAGCCAGGTTTCCATGTTTTTTTATGAAAGAAACCAAGCCTCAGTTGGATCCCTGTCTATTCACTGAGAGGTCTTCACTGTAGCATTCCCAGGAATCATTGACCAGGCTTCACTGTCTTTATTACTTCGGCTTAGGTGATTCTGGCCTGGTTTTAAAAACTCAGTTAATATGACCTTATTCCAAGTCGTAATACAACCCCTTTAAATGAATCTAGATATTCTGATAGATCATATAAATGGTAATACGACCCACAACCTAATTTCAGAGAACAATAAAACTGACTTCTGAATGATTTGGTTCTAATTTTTCAGTCTATTGTCATTTTTTTATCGCTCACAATCTACAGAACCCGGGTTTGATTTCCTTGAGAAGGTAGATATGCGTATATTTAACTCCTTTCCTTCCTGCCTTTCAGCTTTCCTCTGTCGGATGGCGCCGCATAATCCACAAGGGTCCGGAGCGTTTTCCTAGACTATAATTCATCTTTAAGTGATAACACACCGACTTCTGAGCCTTTATTTGCCTTCCCTACAGGAAGTTCAGCGGGATGAGGACCCACGGCTGCCTCCTGCTGCTGCCGCTTCTGCTGGCACCGCTGGTGGATCGGGCGAGCGGCTTTGGATTAGAGTTGATCCGGCGGAGCCGTCAAGCAGTCCAGTGTCAACCTGGGGACGTCTCGTGCGAAAAGTGTTCGAGGTCGTGTAGCAGTGTGGAGGTGTCGCGCCTGCCGGAGTGCTGTGAGGCCTATAACACTTGCTGCGACCAGTACTTCCAGGCCTGCAAGGTGAGGAGACTCACAGGGCCGGCGAGCTTGCCTTGGTAGCGGCCGCTCCTCTGCTTCAACTAACATTTGGTTGGACATAAATAATTGAACAAGGAGGCTTTAGGAAAGGTAGGGGGTGTGTGGACCAGGTATTTACAGTGAAACATATAAGTGAACAGTATTTAGATAAGGCTAAAGAGGTTTTTGTGGCATTTATGGATTTGGAAAAGGCGTATGACAGGGTGGATAGGGGGGCAATGTGGCAGATGTTGCAGGTGTATGGTATAGGAGGTAGGTTACTGAAAGCAGTGAAGAGTTTTTACGAGGATAGTGAGGCTCATGTTGGAGTATGTAGGAAAGAGGGAGATTATTTCCCAGTAAAAGTAGGCCTTAGACAAGGATGTGTGATGTCACCGTGGTTGTTTAATATATTTATAGTTGGGGTTGTAAGAGAAGTAAATGCGAGGGTCTTGGCAAGAGGCGTGGAGTTAAAAGATAAAGAATCACACATAAAGTGGGAGTTGTCACAGTTGCTCTTTGCTGATGACACTGTGCTCTTGGGAGATTCTGAAGAGAAGTTGCAGAGGTTGATGGATGAATTTGGTAGGATATGTAAAAGAAGAAAATTAAAAGTGAATACTGGAAAGAGTAAGGTTATGAGGATAACAAAAAGATTAGGTGATGAAAGATTGGATATCAGATTGGAGGGAGAGAATATGGAGGAGGTGAATGTATTCAGATATTTGGGAGTGGACGTGTCAGCGGATGGGTCTATGAAAGATGAGGTGAATCATAGAACTGATGAGGGGAAAAGGGTGAGCGGTGCACTTAGGAGTCTGTGGAGACAAAGAACTTTGTCCTTGGAGGCAAAAAGGGGAATGTATGAGAGTATAGTTTTACCAACGCTCCTGTATGGGTGTAAAGCATGGGTGATGAATGTTGCAGCGAGGAGTAGGCTGGAGGCAGTGGAGATGTCGTGTCTGAGGGCAATGTGTGGTGTGAATATAATGCAGAGAATTCGTAGTTTGGAAGTTAGGAGGAGGTGCGGGATTGCCAAAACGGTTGTCCAGAGGGCTGAGGAAGGGTTGTTGAGGTGGTTCGGACATGTAGAGAGAATGGAGCGAAACAGAATGACTTCAAGAGTGTATCAGTCTGTAGTGGAAGGAAGGCGGGGTAGGGGTCGGCCTAGGAAAGGTTGGAGGGAGGGGGTAAAGGAAGTTTTGTGTGCGAGGGGCTTGGACTTCCAACGGGCATGCGTGAGCGTGTTTGATAGGAGTGAATGGAGACAAATGGTTTTTAATACTTGACGTGCTGTTGGAGTGTGAGCAAAGTAACATTTATGAAGGGATCCAGGGAAACCAGCAGGCCGGACTTGAGTCCTGGAGATGGGAAGTACAGTGCCTGCACTCTGAAGGAGGGGTGTTAATGATGCAGTTTAAAAACTGTAGTGTAAAGCACCCTTCTGACAAAACAGTGATGAAATGAATGAAGGTGAAAGTTTTTCTTTTTCGAGCTTCCCTGCCTTGGTGGGAATCGGCCAGTGTGCTAATAAAAAAAATAATAAAAAAATAATTATTTAGAAATAAGCAGTGTAGCGGGACTATACACCATATTTAGATTGTAACTGACTATTTTCCGAAAAAGTAGAATAGTGGAGAGCAGTTTTACTAGACAAGTAGAGTAGTGAAGCAAGAAGGCAAATGACTGCCAGCATTTTGAGAAAAATTAACATACCACCTCTACTGAAGACATGTCGATCCTTGAGTCTTTATTCCTTTCAAGTCCAAAGCTCGATACGCCTACAGTAGAGATATCCTAAGGGACTTCATCCGAATGCATTTTCCTCAAGTAGCGTAGTGGAACAGTGTTGGTTACGCAGACTCTAGGATACAAAACAATATCAGATCGAGAGATAAAGACTTAAAAAAAAAAGGTAAGAATATCTCAAACAGAAACGGGAAAAACCCACCAGCAAACTGACTTGTCACACACAAGGAGATTCGTGGAAGGTTCTCAGGTGATCAAGTGATCAACACAAGCAGCTCAAGAACACAGGCTAAAGCAATAACACTGAATTTCCAACGATGGTTTTGATAAGGGAACAGTGAATAACAGGTAATGTCGAGAAGGGTGGTAGACAGCCACCTGGTACTGAGCCAACCTTGTTTATATACCACGTTTTGCTCTGTGTAGACCTTGTTCAAGCTCTACTCGGAGTGAAACAGTGTATATTACAGTGCATTTCCGCCATTTTGAAAGGCGGTCATTTAAAGTATTTATATATATTAATATATATATATATATAATATATATATATATATATATATATATATATAATATATATATATATAGGTTGACATATTTCCTAAGATGTGCACCTTCATATGATAACCCTATACTGCACGAATATGACAGTATTCTGAGGCAGATTTTTACGAAAGTACTTGACCTTACTCTAGACGACGGGCAGTGGAACCAAGCTACACTTCCAGTCAGACTAGGAGGCATTGGTGTCCGCAAGTCATCACAGATTGCGTTACCTGCTTTTCTGTCCTCGTGTATTGCATCCAGAGAGCTTGTAGCAGCGATTCTCCCTGAACATCTTAGGGACAAGATTGGAGTCCAGGACCAAAAATTCATTGACGGAGCAATGATCTGGGATAGTCTAACGGGCTCTGGAGCCAGACCTGCTCCCCCCAACAGCTACAAACAATCGCACTGGGATGGTCCAATAGTGGAAAATATTGCCTCAACAATGCTTCAGAGTGTGTCAGGGAAGGATAGAGCCCGCCTCCTGGCAGTGAGAGCCCCTCATGCTGGGCACTTTCTGTTGGCTGTTCCCAACTCCAGCCTTGGCACACGTCTCGACCCACAGACCATCCGCATCGGTGTTGCCCTTCGACTTGCCGCCCCTATTCTCGCCGAACACAGGTGTATTTGTGGCAGTGAAGCAGCAGACCGATTCGGGTACCATGGTCTTGTGTGCCGTAAATCCGAGGGAAAGATTACAAGACATGAGGAGGTTAATAGCATTATCAGGAGGAGCCTCACAACAGCTGGATGCCCAGCAGTAAGGGAGCCACCCCAACTATGCAGATCTGATGGCAGCCAGAAGCGTCCAGATGGTATCACCCTTCAAGCCTGGACAGATGGGAAGCAGGTGGTGTGGGACTATACATGTGCATCTACCTTGGCTGATACCTATCTCCAATACACCAGGGAGGAAGGAGGGGCAGCTGCCAGCTTCAGGGAGTCCCAAAAGTCTAGAAAATATGGAGAACTTGCCCATCATTATATGTTTGTTCCCATAGGCTCAGAGACCCTTGGCTCATGGGGAAAGAGTGCATCTAAATTCCTTAAGGAGCTGGGAAAAAGACTCATCAGGGTAACTAGGGATCCCAGGGCAGCTAGTTTTCTGTTCCAGCGGCTCAGTGCGGCTGTTCAAAGGGGTAATGCCTGCTGTATTTTGGGCACACGCCCCAGCTCTGAGGAGCTGGATGAGATTTTCGCCTTATAATCGGTGATACACACGTAACAACATGTACCGTATATGCCACCTTTATATTAACAATGTATCTCTTAAATCTTCTATACCATATTATGTAATAAAATATTCCTATTAGTAAAAAAAAAAATATATGAAAAGATGGGGTGGTAGGGGAAGTGGAATATTCAAACGGCTTCAGGAAGAAATCCAAATATTTTTCCTTGAAGCCTTTTTATCCACTTCTCCGAGGCTTTGGGTCCCACAATTTACACCAGAGGTGGACCCCATTCTATATATATATATATATATATATATATATATATATATATATATATATATATATATATATATATATATATATATATAATTAGTATTAAATAAATTTAGAGATACTTGTATACGCATATTTAGTCAAAGTCAACGCTATAATTTCCCTGGTATTGTAATGGGGCCTTCAAAGATCTAAGTATTGTCAATTAAATGTTCTTCACCCTCCCCCCAGACTGAACATGTTCCCTCCTCCACATAACAAAACACCATCACCACCACCACAAACATCAGCTTCAAGAACACCTTAGCAGACTTACGCTGACTCCAAAACGTGACTAGTTGCTGTAGTGTCGAAATGATGGAAGGTACGATGGTAGACACGACTCCCCACATACCAGAGGCTGAAGACTCTAGACCTATTCCACAGGGAGTAGGTGTATGACCCACACCAGTAGCAATGGGTCAGTGGGAGAGACCGAAGTCACATCCCAGATACTCCCAGTGTGTAAGTTTCAGTTGTTTCTTTATGTGATATATATATATATATATATATATATATATATATATATATATATATATATATATATATATATATATATATATATATATATATATATATATATAAAGTTATACTTTTCTTTCGTTATTTAAAAAGCTATGTGATTCTCTCTGTATGTGTTATTACCTATTCTACTGAAACTTGAAATCCATTCGAGAAGTGCTCCTCCAACGTGGGTCGTACACATGTAAATATTTTTTTTTAGTTTGTCTTTGTCATCATAGTAAGGTAGTATGCGTGGAACAGCCTTGATTTCTAGGCGACATTTTGCTTTACTAACTAGATAAACATCTACCTTGAGAGTAACGTCGTGGTCATGTCTTACCCACAAAGCGATGAAAAATATATATATATTCTGGTTAATATGGTCTATATCTATCGACTACACGAGGGTCACTAAGGCTCCATTGAACCTATTCACCAAGTAATCTGAAGTAATAGTAATTCCATTTCTGCTGGAACGAAACCTTTGAAGTTGCCCTGGCTTATAAACCCTTAATGAAATATCTGACAATATTCACTTATTTACCACTAGTTATGAATACTCAAATAGGGATTTAAATAAACTCTCAGTGTATATACACTGAGAGACATATATACCTCTCGGTACATACAGTATGTCCTATGTAAATGGATTAGTATACCTTTCATGGCTTTTATAAAATACTAGGGTTATTTTTTATATAATTTGAATTTTTATGTCAATATTACAGATTTATTATTATTATTATTATTATTATTATTATTATTATTATTATTATTATTATTATTATTATTATTATTTTATTATTATTACTATTAATCATTCTATGGTGGTTTAGAAATGCTCGAGTATGACGTCTAAGGACCAGTACTTCCCAGAGTACTGCTGCGCTTCCTTTACTGACTGCTGTCACCTCATCACCACCTTCAACACGCAGGTGAAGGTGAGTTGCTGTCACCTGTCCTTCCTTCTTCTGTCACCTACTCTTCTTTTCCAGCTGCTGTTCTCTTTCCTCTTCCTTATGTTACCCTAACCTTCCTTCAGTTTCGGTGGAGTAGGAGGAACAGGAGGTAAGGGAGTAGTTGGAGGAACAGGATGTAAGAGAGTAGTAGGAGGAACAGAAGGTAAGGGAGTAGTAGGAGTTGCATTGAATTGGCAGAAATTCTCACACGTTCATGTATACACATAGTATGTACCTAAACGCACACACGTTCATGTGCATGTGTGAGTTCACGTTTACTTGGGGTGAGAGTATGTGCATGATGTTCGTACGTTATTCTCACGTGCACGAGAGCATGTGTGTGTTTGCGTGTGTATTCGCCTAGTTAATCAGTACACCCACACGCGCACGTACACACACACTACCAGGCATACATGGCAGCACTCGTACACATAAGCACATATTTGCAGACACACACAGAGACACATATACCTGTAATCACACCTGCGTAATTAGCAGAGTGAACTTGCAAAATTCGTCACTAGTGAAAGTCTCCCGTGTGTTGTGATTACGCCATAACACGAGCCCCTTGTTGAGTACACGCATGAGCTAGAGTCCACGAAGCGTAGGTGCATCTATGAATTAATGGGGTTTCAAGCCTAGAGACTACACGAGGGTTATTTAGGCTGGAAGTCATCTGTTCACCACCAGTCAAAAACACTTCAGTGTCTTGAAGAAGGATTAAAATCTCAATGTATATATATACACTGAGAGTCATACTCCTCTCAGTGTACATACACCTGAGAGGTGAATGTGCTCGCCTCATACCACCTAGACAAGCAGAACCATTAGAAAAAATACTCTGTGAACTAATCATGTATGTTCTTAGCCTATAATTTATATAATTTATAAAATAAAACGATTGAGTTCAATTACATTAACTAAAACAGGCTTTAATATAAATATAGTCATGTAAATTGGGTAACAACCAGTTGACGTGTTATTTGGCCTGTCAACACACACACACACACACAAAAAAAAAAAAAAAAAAAAAAAAAAAACATTATTGAGGCGTGAAGAGAACACAAGCGAACTGTACTAGTTTTACCCAGGGATCTAGGCGAGTACAAATAGGAAGGACGTCTGTCTCGCGCTTAGCAGATGGAGCATCAAGCCTCCATCAAGTCTTGGGCTGAATAAATCACAAGAATTTAGCGCCTAACATGAATTATAAAATAAATTTGTCAACAACAAAGCGACAAGATACAGAGAAATGTATGACACAAACTGAATTTCTTTGCTTTTCAAGTTTCCTTTCCAATTTTGGTCGATTGATCACTGTTACCACTTGTTCTGCACGTTTTATGGTGTGTGAAACAGAACAAACATCTCTCTCTTCCCAGCCTCCTGAGCCGGTCAGAGCGCCGTCCAAATCCGCATCGCTGAAGATCCCGACAGTGGCGGCGCCGAAGCCTTCAACCTTCCCCGGCTCGAAGTTTTCGCAGAGAGGAACGCCGAAAAGCCAGAACGCTCCAGTGTTCCTCGATTCACAGGATGCAGCCACGGACTCTTTAGGGTTTGAAGCTTTCCAACCTCCAGAAATCAAACCGGATGAACCTCAGCCACCAGTGCCTCAGTCCCCAGTACAAGAGCCCCCAGAAGTTCAACCTACAGTAACTAGGGGTCCTGCCCAGCGTGGGGGTGGCAGAGGATCCCCGTCACAGGGAAGAGGGCAGCAACCAAGGCCCCGTCAGAGGCAACAAGGTGGTCATCGCCCCTCCCAGGTAAGAAAACTTAAATATGTCAACAGAAGCTTCAAGGTTTACGCACCAGAGGGGAGACGTAAAGTAGTACCTTGAGGATACTGATACACATAGAGTAACGATCGAATTGACAAACAGAAAATGGAAATTAGACTACGTTTCGGCCCGTTCTGTACCATGTGAAGTAACGAGTGACCATATAATGATCGAAACGTCGTCTGGTTGCCATTTCTAGTTTGCAGGTTAGTTTTGCATTGCGATTTTAACGCTTAACCTCCCAGTATAATTTATTTATCAAGCGATTCTGCCTCTTGCTATTGAATAAACATAACAATGATTTGAAATTAAAAGAAATGTTAAGTAATTACGACATCGTCTTAACAGAATTTAAGGTGAATGATATTAATTTAGTGAGAGAGCAACATGTCGCATCATACTTAGCAAAGTGATTGAGTAAAACATATAGAAGGTATAACCACAAGATAGACTATAGTATATAAATAGGTTATGTACTGATCAGTAGAACTTTTATTCTAAGATTAGTGACACCTTGAGCATTTACATATTTCATATGATGTCATTTAAATGTTCTAATGTTTCTTTACCTCGTCAGAACCTGGAAGAGAGACGGGGTCGAATCACTTCCCGTGGCCGAGTCATATCCTAGTCCCCAACCAAGTCTCCTAGTCCCCAGCTGATTGCCCTAGCCACCAGCTGGCTGCTCTCAGCGCTCTGGCTTTCTACCTAATTCTTCTCAGCTATCAGTCTTCTTATTCCAAAGTGGACGTCTCACGTCATATTATGTTAGAAGCCAGCTGGACTTCCTCAACCACCAAGCCCTCAGTCTTCGATCTTCTAGCCCCAAATGGCCTTTCTCAGCTCACGAGCTATAAGAAGCTCTTTTCAGCCCTTTGAACTCCTATATTCCTAAGTGGACCTAAACAACTCTTTGACATCCTAGTTCTAGGGGAAGGGAAAACCTTGGCCTTCTCGTTGCAGATGTCTCCCTACGTTCCAGCAGTCTGAGAGTCTCAGTAAACAAGTCCTCAGCCATACTTCCTCCCTGCTCATCCGTGCTCTCCAATGATGTTTTCAGAGACTATCCATACCTTTCGCACTGATTTTTGTCATAAAACTGACGATATTTCAATGTTTGGTTGACTTTCTTTATATTAAAGCCTCGATAGTTGTCATCCACACTCTACATCCTCAAGAAAATTGCTACCTGTCTCTGGAACTCTACTGACTCAACAACTTTCCTTCCTCACTCCGTGTACATAGTATCGCCAGTACCTTGGTATCTCTGTTATAAAGTATGAATGTCTGCGGGGCTTGTTACATTTCTGTATTTTGGGACCTTCTTACCAGACAGCTAACTCATCATTTCAACTCACATTGCTCCCTGAACCTGGTCCTCAAATATCCTTCCTCATCTGTTTGTGCTTTTACCACATCGGCATTACTAGTGGAAAGTGAAGTCTGATAAAGAAATGTGTCTGGGGCACGAAAAACATTGTGGAAGACTACCTTGCCAACTCAAATCTAATCTCCCTCAAATCGCCCGATGCTGCTACACGTAGCGCTGCAGAACTTACATATCCTAGACTTCACTAATCACTAAACATGCTCGTATGGTTACGGCCTAAAGTAGGACCAGCATTACCACCTTGCATCACCATCGTCTCCTTTATGCCTGTGACAATGTAGATGTCTGTGATTGTCTCCCTGATAACCTTTCTCTGTTACTTGTGTATTGTCTTCATCATCCGTTATCCTCCCATCTCTACCTGTTAATAGTGATGAGTCTTGCCAGCCCGAAGATGTGCCCCTACCTGCCACATCAACGCCTCTGCCACATCAACACCTCCGTCACACCTAAAGGCAACATCTCACTATCAAACCGAAAGGTGTCAAAATAAACATCTATGATTCCTCTCTGTATTTCCATTTCCTGTAACACACATACTATGCTTTATTAATAATTTCTCTTATTTTTTTTTTCAACTCTACTCTGAAAAAATATATCAACCAAATGTGCTTCATTTGCATGCAATGTTGTATAACACACACACACACACACACACCACATACACACACACACACACACACACACACACACACACAACACACACACACACACACACACACACACACACACACACACACACACACACACACACACACACACACACACACACACGCACACTTTACTAAGTTACTCAGGTTGAAAAAAAGACACAGGTACAGAACAAGCTTTGATTGTATTAACGTATTGCTCAGTGTCGCGATTAAAGCTTATTTTGCACATGTGTCTTTGTTTCAGCACTGTTGGTAGTACGCCTCTCTACATCCAAGTTCCTTTGTTGTACAGAATTCAACACATTTGGCCCGGGTCTCTAACACACTGCTGAAGCTCATGAGAGGCTCTGATACAATTTCTGGGAGTAAGGTTATCCAGGCTTCTTCAAAAAAAATAAAAACTCCATCATCTGTAAACTACAGCAATAATATCTGTAAATTAAAGATCTGTATCCCCCGGCCATATTCCCAAAAAGAAAAAAAAAATTTAAGTTAGATCCGCACCACTATTACGAACCTCTCCGTCAGTTTTGAAGAAGCCCAAATCTGAAAAATCTGATTTCCTCCTTTCCTTTTACCCACCAACACATTAATATCTTGGGGGGATCAGAAAGCTTCAACGATTATCATTTTTTCCCCAACCTCAGTGGACAAAATGTCCATGTCTGTGATGTCCAGCAAAACAAGAGGAACACAGCTGGTGCTTCATATCTCTTACGGTGTAATTCTCACACTTTTGATTACTCGAGGCTAACCTGGCATGTTTTTTTGTTTGTTCGACCCCCAGCTGCCTGCATCGTAGTAATAGTGCCTGCCAGTGCCTGCCAGGGAGTGCCGAAGGGGTGCCAGGAGTCCCATTTCGTGCCAAGAAGCTTCACACACAATAGACACTGTCTAAAATATAGACAGTAACTCTTCTCTAGAGATATAATAGCGATATCTCTCTGTCGACATTCTTTAACAGCGGCTGTTAGTCTCTGTCTGTGCGTATGTGTGTGTCTCACTCTTTATCCTGGTACGTCTGTCTGCATGCTTGTCTGTCTGTCAGAGTGTCTTACAACCTGCATGCCTGTCTGTCTGTCAGAGTGTCTGTACAACCTGCATGCTTGTCTGTCTGTCAGACTGTCTGTACAACCTGCATGCCTGTCTGTCTGTCAGAGTGTCTGTACAACCTGCATGCTTGTCTGTCTGTCAGACTGCCTGTACAATCTGCATGCTTGTCTGTCTGTCATACTGTCTGTACAACCTGCATACTTGTCTGTCTGTCAGACTGTCTGTACAACCTGCATGCTTGTCTGTCTGTCAGAGTGTCTGTACAACCTGCATACTTGTCTGTCTGTCAGACTGTCTGTACAACCTGCATGCTTGTCTGTCTGTCAGAGTATCTGTACAACCTGCATGCTTGTCTGTCTGCCATACGGTCTGTACAACCTACATGCTTGTCTGTCTGTCAGGGTGTCTGTACAACCTGCATGCTTGTCTGTCTGTCAGAGTGTCTGTACAACCTGCATGCTTGTCTGTCTGTAGTGTCTGTACAACCTGCATGTTTGTCTGTCTGTCAGGGTGTCTATATAACCTGCATGCTTGTCTGTCTGTCATACTGTCTGTACAACCTGCATGCTTGTCTGTCTGTCAGAGTGTCTGTACAACCTGCATGCTTGTCTGTCTGTCAGAGTGTCTGTACAACCTGCATGCTTTCGTCTGTCGTAGTGTCTGTACAACGCCTTGTCTGTTTGTTCTGTCTGTCAACTGGCATGTCTTTATTAACCTGCATGCTTGTCCGTCTGTCAGACTGTACAACCTGCATGCTTGTCTGTCTGTCAGACTGTACAACCTGCATGCTTGTCTGTCTGTCAGACTGTCTGTACAACCTGCATGCTTGTCCGTCTGTCAGAGTGTCTGTACAACCTGCATGCTTGTCTGTTTGTCATACTGTCTGTACAACCTGCATGCTTCTCCGTCTGTCAGAGTGTACAACCTGCATGCTTGTCTGTCTGTCAGACGCTTACAACCTGCATGCTTTGTCTGTCTGTCAGAGTGTCTGTACAACCTGCATGTTTGTCTGTCTGTCAGAGTGTCTGTACAACCTGCATGTTTGTCTGTCTGTCAGAGTGTCTGTACAATCTGCATGTTTGTCTGTCTATCAGAGTGTCTGTACAACCTGCATGATTGTCTGTCTGTCAGAGTGTCTGTACAACCTGCATGTTTGTCTGTCTGTCAGAGTGTCTGTACAACCTGCATGCTTGTCTGTCTGTCAGAGTGTCTGTACAACCTGCATGTTTGTCTGTCTGTCAGAGTGTCTGTACAACCTGCATGTTTGTCTGTCTGTCAGAGTGTCTGTACAACCTGCATGTTTGTCTGTCTGTCAGAGTGTCTGTACAACCTGCATGTTTGTCTGTCTGTCAGAGTGTCTGTACAACCTGCATGCTTGTCTGTCTGTCAGAGTGTCTGTACAACCTGCATGCTTGTCTGTCTGTCAGAGTGTCTGTACAACCTGCATGCTTGTCTGTCTGTCAGAGTGTCTGTACAACCTGCATGTTTGTCTGTCTGTCAGAGTGTCTGTACAACCTGCATGCTTGTCTGTCTTAACTCACATNCCTCCATCTTTTTTTTGTCACATCTTCAACCTTGATTTTGCTCCGTCTGATATTTCCTAATCCTCATGTTTCCTTCATGTCTTCAACTGCATGTTTCTTCTTCAGTGTTTTTCTGTTTTCTGTCTGTCAAGTGTCTGTCAATCCTGCTCTTTCTTCTTCTTCTTCAACCTCTTTTGTCTGTCTTCGATGTCTGTACACCTCATGTTTTGTCTTCTTCTGTCTCTGTACAACCTGCTCTTTTCTCTGTCTTCAGAGTTCTTACAACTGCTGTTTGTCTCTGTCTTCGTTCCTTCATCTGCTTTGTCTTCTTCTTCTTCTTCAACCTCATTTTTCTGTCTTCTGTCTGTCAACTCTCTGCTTTCTGTCTGTCATGTCTTACATCTCTGTTTTCTGTCTGTCATGTCTGTACTACCTTCTGTTTCTGTCTTCTAACTTCTCCTATCTTTTTTTTCACTTCCTTTTATTTCTGTTACTGTAATTTCCTAATCCTTACTGTTTCTTCTACTTTCTGTTTCTTCTTCTTTTTTTTTCTTTTTTTCTTTTTTCTTCTTCTTTTCTTTTCTTCTTCTTCTTCTTCTTCTTCTTCTTCTTTTCTTCTTCTTTCTTCTTTTCTTCTACTTCTTTTCTTCTTCTTTTCTCTCTTCTTCTTCTTTCTATCTTCTGTCTTCTTCTCACTTCTGTTTCTTCTACTTCTTTTCTTCTTACTTCTGTTTCTTCTACTTCTGTTTCTTCTACTTCTGTTTCTTGTCTACTTCTTTTCTCCTACTTCTGTTTCTTTCTACTTCTCTTTTCTGCTTCTGTTTCTTCTACTTCTGTTTCTCTACTTCGTTTCTTTACTTCTGTTTCTTCTACTTCTGTTTCTTCTACTTCTGTTTCTTCTACTTCTGTTTCTTACTTCTGTTTTCTTCTTTTCTTTACTTCTTTCGTCTCTTCTGTTTCTTCTACTTCTGTTTCTCTACTTCTGTTTTTTACTTCTGTTTCTTTTCTGTTTCTTCTACTTCTGTTTTCTTCTGCTCTCTTTTTCTACTTCTTCTTTTCTACTTCTGTTCTTCTACTTCTGTTTCTCTACTTCGTTTCTTTACTTCTGTTTCTTCTACTTCTGTTTCTACTCTGTTTTTCTACTTCTGTTTCGTCTACTTCTGTTTCTTCTACTTCTGTTTTCGTCTACTTCTGTTTCTTCTACTTCTGTTTCTTCTACTTCTGTTTCGTCTACTTCTGTTTCTTCTTCTGTTCTTACTCTGTTTCTTCTACTTCTGTTTCTTCTACTTCTGTTTCTTCTACTTCTGTTTCTTCTACTTCTGTTTCTTCTACTTCTGTTTCTTCTACTTCTGTTTCGTCTACTTCTGTTTCTTCTACTTCTGTTTCGTCTACTTCTGTTTCTTTACTTCTGCTTCTTCTTCTGTTTCTCTACTTCTGTTTCTTCTACTTCTGTTTCTTCTACTTCTGTTTCGTCTACTTCTGTTTCTCTACTTCTGTTTCTCTACTTCTGTTTTTACTCTCTTACTTTCTGTTTCTTCTACTTCTGTTTCTTCTACTTCTGTTTCTCTACTTCTTTTCTTTACTTCTTTCTTTACTTCTGTTTCGTCTACTTCTGTTTCTTCTACTTCTGTTTTCCCTTCTGTTTCTTCTACTTCTGTTTCTCTACTTCTGTTTCTTCTACTTCTGTTTCTTCTACTTCTGTTTCTCTACTTCTGTTTCTCTACTTCTGTTTCTTCTACTTCTGCTTTATCTACTTCTGTTTCTTCTACTTCTGTTCTTCTACTTCTGTTTCTTCTACTTCTGTTTCTTCTACTTCTGTTTCTTCTACTTCTGTTTCGTCTACTTCTGTTTCTTCTACTTCTGTTTCGTCTACTTCTGTTTCTTCTACTTCTGTTTCTTCTACTTCTGTTTCTTCTACTTCTGTTTCTTCTACTTCTGTTTCTTCTACTTCTGTTTCTTCTACTTCTGTTTCTTCTACTTCTGTTTCTTCTACTTCTGTTTCTTCTACTTCTGTTTCTTCTACTTCTGTTTCGTCTACTTCTGTTTCTTCTACTTCTGTTTCTTCTACTTCTGTTTCTTCTACTTCTGTTTCTTCTACTTCTGTTTTCTTTTTCTACTTCTGTTTCTTCTACTTCTGTTTCGTCTACTTCTGTTTCTTCTACTTCTGTTTCTTCTACTTCTGTTTCGTCTACTTCTGTTTCTTCTACTTCTGTTTCTTCTACTTCTGTTTCTTACTTCTTTCTTCTCTGTTTCTTTACTTCTGTTTCTCTACTTCGCTCTTTTCTTGTTTCTTCTACTTCTGTTTCTTCTACTTCTGTTTCTTCTACTTCTGTTTCTTCTACTTCTTTTCTCTATTTCTTTTTTTCTTCTACTTCTGTTTCTCTACTTCTGTTCCTACTTCGTTTCTTCTACTTCTGTTTCTTCTACTTCTGTTTCTCTACTTCTGTTTCTTCTACTTCTGTTTCTTCTACTTCTGTTTCTTCTACTTCTGTTTCTTTACTCGTTCTTACTCTGTTTCTTCTACTTCTGTTTCTTCTACTTCTGTTTCTCTACTTCTTTTCTCTTCTTTCTCTGTTCTGTTTCTTCTACTTCTGTTTCTTCTATTCTGTTTCTTTACTTCGTTCTTTTTTGTTTCTTCTACTTCTGTTTCTCCTACTTCTGTTTCTTCTACTTCTGTTTCTCTACTTCTGTTCTCTCTGCTTCTGTTTCTTCTACTTCTGTTTCTCCTACTTCTGTTTCTTCTACTTCTGTTTCTTCTACTTCTGTTTCTTCTACTTCTGTTTCTTCTACTTCTGTTTCTTTACCTTCTGTTTCGTCTACTCTGTTTTCCTCTACTTCTGTTTCTCTACTTTGCTACTTCTGTTTCTTCTACTTCTGTTTCTTCTACTTCTGTTTCTTCTACTTCTGTTTCTTCTACTTCTGTTTCTTCTACTTCTGTTTCTCTATTTCTGTTTTCTATCTATTCCTTGTTTCTTCTACTTCTGTTTCTCTACTTCTGTTTCTTCTACTTCTGTTTTCGTTTCCCACTTCTGTTTCTTCTACTTCTTTCTTCTACTTCTGTTTCTTCTACTTCTGTTTCTTCTACTTCTGTTTCTTCTTCTTCTGTTTCTTCTACTTCTGTTTCTTCTACTTCTGTTTCTTCTACTTCTGTTTCTTCTACTTCTGTTCCTACTCTGTTTCTTTCTACTTCTGTTTCTTCTACTTCTGTTTCTTTACTTCTGTTTCTCTACTTCTGTTTCTTCTACTTCTGTTTTCTTCTACTTCTGTTTTTCTTCTACTTCTTTTTCTTCTACTTCTGTTTCTCTCTACTTCTTTTTTTTCTACTTCTGTTTCTTCTACTTCTGTTTCTTCTACTTCTGTTTCTTCTACTTCTGTTTCTTCTACTTCTGTTTCTTCTACTTCTGTTTCTTCTACTTCTTTTCTCTCTTCTTACTTCTGTTTCTCTACTTCTGTTTCTTCTACTTCTGTTTTCTTCTTTCTGTTTCTTCTACTTCTGTTTCTTCTACTTCTGTTTCTTCTACTTCTGTTTCTTCTACTTCTGTTTCTTCTTCTACTTCTGTTTTCCTACTTCTGTTTCTTCTACTTCTGTTTCTTCTACTTCTGTTTCTTTTACTTCTGTTTCTTCTACTTCTGTTTCTTCTACTTCTGTTTCTTCTACTTCTGTTTCTTCTACTTCTGTTTCTTCTACTTCTGTTTCTTCTACTTTCTGTTTCGTCTACTTCTGTTTCTTCTACTTTCTGTTTTTCGTCTACTTCTGATTCTTCTACTATTCTGTTTTCTTCTTCCTTTCGTTTTCGTCTACTTCTGTTCTTCTTCTACGTCTGTTTCTTCTACTCTGTTCGTCTACATCTGTTTCATCTACTTCTTTTCATCTATCTTCTGTTTCTTCTACTTCTGCTTCTTCTACTTTTGTTTCGTCTACTTCTGTTTCTTCTACTTCTGTTTCGTCTACTTCTGTTTTTCTATCTACTTCTGTTTCCTTCTACTTCTGTTTCGTCAACTTCTGTTTCCTTCTACTTCTACTTATGTTTCCGTCTACATCTGTTTCTTCTACTTCTGTTTGTCTACTTCTGTTTCCTTCTACTTATCTTTTCTGTTTCTTCACTCAGTTTCTTCTTCTAATTCGATTCTCTACTGTCATTTCTTTTACTTCGGTTTTCTTGTACTTCTGTTTTCGTCTACTTACTGTTTCTTTTACTTCTGCTTCTTCCACTTCTGTGTCTTCTACTTCTGTTTTTCTTCACTTATCTGTTTTCGCCTACTTCTGTTTCTTCTACTTCTGTTGTCGTCTACTTCTTTTCTCCTACCAACTGTTACTCTACTCTCTTAAGTCTCTTCTGTTTCTTCTTCTACTTCTTTTTCTCCTACTTCCGTTTCTTTTTTACTTCCTGTGTCTCCTACTTCTGTTTTTCTACTTCTGTTTTCGTCTACTTCTGTGTCTCCTACTTCTGTTTCCTTCTACTTCTCTTTCGTCTGCTTCTTTTCTTCTACTTCCTGTTTCTCCTACTTCCGTTTCTTTACTTCTGTTTCTTCTACGTCTGTTTCTTCTACTTTCTTCTTCTACTTTCTGTTTCTTCTACTTCTGCTTCTTCTACTTCTGTTTCTTTCTACTTCTTTTTCTTCCTACTTCGTTTCTTCACTTCTGTTTCGTCTACTACTGTTTCTTCTACTTCTGTTTTCGTTCACTTCTGTTTCTTCTTTTTCTACTTCTGTTTCTTCTACTTCTGTTTCGTCTACTTCTGTTTCTTCTACTTTCTGTTTCTTCCTACTTCTTTTCGTCTACTTCCGTTTCTTCTACTTCTGTTTCTTCTACTGTCGGGTTTCTTCTACTTCTGCTTCTTTTACTTTTTGTTTCGTCCTACTTCTGTTTCTTCTACTCTTGTTTCGTCTACTTCTGTTTCTTCTACTTCTGTTTCTTCTACTTCTGTTTCGTCTATTTCGTTTCTTCTACTTCTGTTTCGCTACATCTGTTTCTTCTAACTTCTGTTTCTTCACTTCAGTTCGGCTACTCTGTTTCTTCTACTTCTGTTTCTCTTCTACTTCTGTTTCGTCTACTTCTTTCTCTCCCTGCTTCTGTTCTTCCTCTTCTCTTCTGTTTCTTCTAACTGTTCTGCTTCTTCTACTTGTTTCTCTCTACTTCTGTTTCTTCTACTTCCTGTTTCGTTCTACGTCTGTTTTCTTCTACTTCTGTTTCCTCCTACTTCTGTTTTCTCTACTTCTGTTTTTCGTCTACTTCTGTCTCTCACTTGCTTCTGTTTCCTTCTAACTTCTGTTTTCTTCTACTTCTGTTTTCTTCTACTCTGTTTCTTCTAATTCTGTTTCTTCTACATCTGTTGCTTCTACTTCTGTTTTCTATTACCTCGTTTCTCTCTCCTACTTCTTTTTCTCTCTACTTTTCTGTTTCTTCTACTTATGGCTCTTCTTCTGTTTCTTCTACTTCCTGTTCTTCTGCTTCTTTTCTTCTACTTCTGTTTCTTCTTCTACCTTCTGTTTCTTCTACTTCTGTTTCCTCTATTTCTGTTTTCTTCTACTTCTGTTTCTCCTACTTTTGTTTCCTCTCCTTCTGTTTCTTCTACTTCTGTTTCGGTCTCATCTGTTGCTCTACTTTCTGCTTCTTCTACTTCTGTTTCTTCTACTTCGTTTCTTCTACTTCTGTTTCCTTCTACTCTTTTTCTTCTACTTCTGTTTCGTCTACTTCTGTTCGTCTACTTCTGTTTCGTCTATATCTGTTTTTTCTACTTCAGTTTCTTCTACTTCTGTTTCTTCTACTTCTGTTTCTTCTACTTCTGTTCTTCGATTCTCTGTTTCATCTACTTCTGTTGCTTCTACTTCTTTTTCTTCTACTTCTGTTTCGTCTACATCTGTTTTTTTCTACTTCTGTTTCTTCGACTTCTGTTTCTTCTTCTACTTCTGTAAATTTACTTCCTGTTCTCTACTGTCTGTTTCTTCTACTTCTGTTTCTTCTACTTCTGTTTCTTCTCTTCTCTGTTTTCGCCTACTTCTGTTCTCTACTTCTGTATCTTCTGCTTCTGTTTCTCGACATCTGTTTCTTCTATCTTCTGTTTCCTTTGCTTCTACTTCTGTTCTTCTACGTCCTGTTTCTTTCTACTTCTGTTTCTCCTACTCTGTTTCTTTCTACTTCTGTTTCTTCTACTCTGTTTCTTTTAGACTTCTGTTTCTTCTACTTCTGTTTCTTTTACTTCTTTCTTCTACTCTGTTTCTTCTACTTCTGTTTCTTCTTCTACCTCTGTTTTCCTACTTCTTTTCCTCTACTTCTGTTTCTTCTACTTAATGCTCTTCTTCTGTTCTTCTACTTCTGTTTTCTTCACTTCTGTTTTCTTCTACTTTTTTTCTCCTGCTTCTGTTTCCTCTACTTCTTTTCTTCTGCTTAATGGGTCTTCTTCCTTCTGTTTCTTCTACTTTCTGTTCTTCACTACTGATTTCTTCTACATTCTGTTTCTCCTACTTTCTTTTTTCTTCTACATTCTTTCTCTAATACTTCTGTTACCTCTATTTCTGTTTCTTTCTACTTCTGTTCCTCCCTACTCTGTTTCCTCTACTTCTGTTCTTCTACGTTTTGTTTCTTTTACTTCTGTTTCTTCACTTCTGTTTCTTCTGCTTCTTTTCTTCTGCTTCAGTTTCGTCTACTTCTGTTTTTTCCTACTTATGTTTCCTCATACTTCTGTTTCTTTTACTTCTTCTTATTATTATCCTATCCTCCATTATCTTATTTATAACCTTTTTTCATTTTTCTTGTTTACCATATTCCTCATTTTTTTATATCCGTCCTCATTTTCTTGTTAATTTCTTCCCGCATTTTTCTGTTTTTTCTATCCTCATTATCATAGTAATCCTATCCTCATTATCTATATTATCCCCTTCAATATTGTTTATCGGTATCCTTATTATCTATTCTAACCCATTACAGTATTATCCTATCCTCATTATAGTATATCCTATCCTCATTATTTTATTATCCTACCCTTTTCTTTTTAGCCTATCCTCATTATCTTATTATAATATCCTTATCTTAATTTAATATCCTTTTCTTATTATCCTATTCTAATTATCTTATTATCCTATGCTTATCTTATTATCCCATCCTCATTATCTTATTATCCTATCATTATAGTATATCCTACCCTCATTGTCTTATTATCCTATCCTTATCTTATTATCCTATCCTCATTATCTTATTATTCTATCCTTATCTTATTATCCTATGCTTATTTTAGTTTCCCATCCTCATTACTTATTATCCTATCCTCATTATCTTATTATCCTATCCTCATTATCTTATTATCCTATCCTCATTATCTTATTATCCTATCCTCATTATCTTATTATCCTATTGTTATCCTATTATAATATCCTTATCTTATTATCCTCTCCTCATTATCTTATTATTCTATCCTTATCTTATTATCCTATCCTCATTATCTTATTATCCTATCCTCATATAGTATTATCAGATACTCATTTTCTTATTATCTTATCCCTAGTTTCTTATTATCCTATCTCTAGTTTCTTATTATCTTATCCCTAGTTTCTTAATTATCCTATTCTATTTCCTTTAATCTTATCCCTAGTTTTCTTATTATCCTATCTCTAGTTTCTTATTATCTTATCCCTAGATTCTTATTATCCTATCTCTAGTTTCTTATTATCTTATCCCTAGTTTCTTATTATCCTATCTCTAGTTTCTTATTATCTTATCCCTAGTTTCTTATTATCCTATCTCTAGTTTCTTATTATCTTATACCTATTTCTTATCCTATTCTCTAGTTTCTTATTATCTTATCCCTAGTTTCTTATTATCCTATCTCTAGTTTCTTATTATCTTATCCCTAGTTTCTTATTATCCTATCTCTAGTTTCTTATTATCTTATCCCTAGTTTCTTATTATCCTGTCTCAATTTTCTTGTCCTCTCTTCATTATCTAATTATTCTATCCTCTTATTATTCTCGTACCCTCATATTATTATCCTATCCTCATTATCTAATTATCCTATCACTTTCTTATTATCTTATCGTCGCTTATTTTTGTATCTTATGTCTCTTCCATCATTTAAATAACCTTAATAATCTCCTGTCTTCTGTCTCCTGTCCTCTCTCCTATTCTCTAGAATGTAGCTCCCCTTCGTCCTATCCCCTTCTCAAAGTTCTCTCTTATCTATCTCGTATCTTTTTCCTGTCTTTACCATATTTCTCTCCTGTCTTTCTATCTTCCATCTCTCTTATATCTCTCCCTCCTATCTTTCTCCTATGTCTCTCCTGTCTTTCTCCCTTCTATCTCTCTCCAATCTTTCTCCCATCTCCTATCTCTCTCCCATCTCCTATCTCTCTCCTATCTCCTGGCTTCACCTTCCACCTCTCCTATATTCTCTTACGCCGAATGAATTCGATGAGGGAATGGCGGAGCCAAACTCTGGAACACAGTTTCAAGTATAGGTATGACAGGTTACTAAAGTTTAAGGCACAGCGAAATATAATTTGGTAAGTTTCTATTCAGGGCGAAACCTAACTTGAAAAGGCTCTACTTTGAGCCATAATTAACTTGCTAAAAATCTGTACATAGTGAAATATAACTTGATAAAGCTCTATACATAGCGAATTATAACGTGATAAAGCTCTACAGAGAGCAGAACGTAAGTTGACAGAGCAGTGAACAGAGCAGCACTATCCTGGTCATACTAGTTTCCTGTTATTAAGCTCTTCTTACTTTCCTGTTACCCCAGGTGAATATCATCAATCTCTCGTATCATCCTTGTATCCTAGAATCAACTTCATGTTGATCTAACATCCTAATTTCCTATAATTAACCTTCTGTTTCCCTTCTATCATCCTAGTTTCCTATAATCAGGCTCTTGTTACTCTCCTATTATCCTAGTTTCTCCTCTTCCGTTTCACCATTCAAGGCCTCTTTTACTCTCTCGTATTACTGTTCTCTTTCTCAAGTTCTTTCTTTCAGCCATCTGTTTCCCTTCCTTCACCTTTTGTTTCCTTCTCTAAATCTTTTCATCTATTCTCTCCTACACTCTTTTCTTCTATCTGACTATTTTTCTTTCCGTCTGTCTCTCCACTACTTTTCTCTACTTCTGTGTTTCCTCCATTAGCATCGTTATTTTTTCTACCACTTTTTCTCATTACAACACTTTCTTCCGTTTATATTATTGCTTTTCTTTATATCCGATTCCTTCGTATACCACTTTTCCTTCTTATTTCTCGTCTCCATTTCTGTACCGACTGTTCATTTCTATAACCATTTGTTTACCTTTCTATGCCGCCGTTGATTTCTTCCTGAACACCTGTGTTACTCTCATACGCTCTGTTTCCTTCATATCCTTGCCTTCGTTTCCTTCATAAACTCCCCTCTAATTTCTTCTTTTATTCCAGTTTTCTTATTTATTTCGTTTTCTCCACCTTTTATCCCTCTGTTTCCTATCTTTCTTATTTACTATCTTTTTTTTTTTCCTTGCTATTTCATTAATATCTGCTTCCATTTCCTTTCCTAATTTTTATCTTTCCTTCCTGGTTTCCTTTCCCTTCGTTTCTTCAGTCACTTTGCTCCCATTTTTCTGTTTTCTTGTTACTTCCTTCTATTTTTCCCCTCCTATCTTTTAATTTTTCCTTTCCTTCCCCTCTCTAACTTCCTACTTTTCTTCCTTTACTCCCTTATCATCGTCCATCCCACAGTTTCAGTCCTTCGCCATCTGTGTTTATATTCATCATGTTATTTTTGCTTCCTCTCGTCTCTGTTTTCTACCTCCATCCTTCGTTTACATTATTTATATCCTCTCCTGCTTTTCTTGAAACTTTTTGTTTACTTTTTCCTACATACTTCTCTCTCATTTATTCTACTTTCTTGTTTCATTTTTATGCCTTCTGTTTCCTTCTCAAACTTCATTTTCCATCCTCCACATCTGTTTCTTTCCTCAATCCTGTTTCCTTCCTCCACTTCTACTTACCTTCCTCCATCTCTGTTTCCTTCCTTCACATCTATTCCTTCCTACACCTCTGTTTTCTTCCTTTACATCTGTTTCCTTTCCTCAGCCTCTGTTTTCTTCTTCCACCCCTGTTTCTCTTCCACCTCTGTTTCCTTCCACCATCTTCATGTTTCCTTCCTCCATCTCATGGTTCCTTCTTACCTCCTGTTCCTTCTTCCCACCTCTGTTTCCTTCTTCCACCTCTGTTTCCCTTTCTTCCAACCCTGTTTCCCTTCTAAACCTCTGTTTCCCCTTCTTCCTCCTCTGTTTTCCCCTCTTCCACCTCTGTTTTCTCCTCAACTTCTGTTTTCCTTCCTCCACTTCTGTTCCTTCTTCCACATCTATTTCCCTTCTCCTCTGTGTTTCCTTCCTCAACTCTGTTCCTTCTCCATCTCTGTTTCTTTTCCTCCCCGCTGTTTCCTTCTTCCACCTCTGGTTTCCTTCCTCCATCTCTGTTCCTTTCTTAACCTCTGTTTCCTTCTCCACCTTGTTTCCTTCTTCCACCTCTGTTTTTCCTTCTCCCACCTCTGTTTCCTTCTTCCATCTCTGTTTTTTGTCTTCCACCTCTGTTTTCTTCCTTCTCCTCTTTCTTCAACCTCTGTTTTCCTTCTCCTTGTGTTTCCCTTTTCTCCTTTGTTTCCTTCCTCCATCTCTATTTCCTTCCTCCAACTGTTTTTTTCCTTCCTATACCTCTGCTTCCTTCTCCCAATCTGTTTCCTTCTTCCGTATATCTGTTTCCTTCCTCAACCCCCCCTCTGTTTTCATTCCTCCTCCTCTGTTTCCCCTTCCAACACCACCAATTCTGTTTCCTTCCTCCATCTCTATTGTCATCAACAACTGTGTCTTCCTCTCATCTCTGTGAATATTTTCTTCCCCTTCCCCTCTAATTTCATTCCATCATTCACTAGACTTTCCTTCAACCATTTGTTTGGTTTCTTTCTTTCCGATTTTATTTCTCCCGTCCTCACGTTTATTTTCTTTCCTACTTGCTTTTGTTTCCCAATTCGCTCTCTGATTTTTTAGTGGAAAACAGTTTCCTTCTTTCCTCCCTTCCTTTTTCTTCTGCTCGTCTCTATTTTCCTATACTTTTCTGAATCCTTCCTTCATTCTTCTAATTGTACACTACACCCATAGATTGTCTTCCGATCGCCCTCTCTGTTTCCTTCCTTCAACTCTCTGTTTTCCTTCTCCAACACTCTGTTCCTTCCTCCAACCGCGCGTCTTCCTTCCTTCCACACTCTCTATTTCTTTCCTCCACCCACTCTGTTTCTCTTCGTTCACTCCGCTTCTCTGTTTCTTTCCTCCCCTGCTATTGTTTCCTTCCTCCACTATTCTGTTTTTCTTTCTGCGCCTCTCTGTTCTCTTTCTCCGCTAACTCTGTTTTCTTCCTCCGCCTCTGTGTTTCCTTCCTCCACTTGTTTTCTTTCCATCGCCTCTCTGCTTCCTTACTTCACTCTCTTTGCTTTCCTCAACTACTCTGTTTCCTTTCTCCATCTCCTGTTTTTTTCATCCACACTCTGTTTTCCTTTCCTTCCACCATTCACCTTTTTTTTCCTCCACCACTCAACCTTTTTCTCCTCCCACTATTATTGTTTACTTTTACTATCTCCTCTACCTCTCATTTTCTTTATCCTCCCACCACTATGTTTCTTTCCTGCACTTATTTATTTTCTTCTCCTATACTCTGTTTTCTCTTTCATCCGCCCTCTCTGTTCCTTCTTACCACCCTCTCCTGTTTCTTTCCTCCATTACACAGTTTCTTTCCCTCACTACTGTTTCTTTCCTTCAACCCTCTTGTTTCTTCCTCCACTACTCTATTTCTTTCCTCCGACCTCTCTGTTTCTTTTCTCCTCTTCCTCCACTATTTTGTTACTTTCTCCGCGTTACAGTTTCCTTCCACCACTGCACTATTCATTTCATTTCGCCCTCTCTGATTCCTTCCTCCACTACTCTTTCTTCACACTACACTGTTTCTTTGATCCACCTCTATGTTACTTATCCACTACTCTATTTCATTCAAACCGCCTCCTCTGTCCTTCCTCCACTACTCTTTCTTTTCTTTTCCTCCACTACTATGGTCCATCACCTCTCTGTTTCTTTCATCCCTACACTTTTCTTTTCCTCCACCTCTCTGTTTACTTCTCCACTGCTCTGTTTCTTTTCTCCACTTCCTGTTTCTCTCCTCCACCTCCTCTGTTTCCTTCATTCCACTAGTCTATCTATTTCCTTCCTCCACATCTCTGATTCTCTTTTCCTCCAATACTCAGTTTCCCTTCTTCCGCCTCCCCAATTCTTTGCTCCACTACTCTGCTTCCTTCTCCCCAAATCTCAGAATCTCTCCTCTGCTATTCTGTTTTCTTTCCTCCGCCTCTCTGTTTCCTTCCTCCACTTGCTCTGTTTCTTTCCTCCACTGCTCAGTTTATTTCTACTGCCTCTCTGCTTCCTCCTCCATCTCTCAGTTTTTTTCCTTCCACTACTGTTTCCTTCCTTCACCTCTCTGATTCCTTTACTCCACTACTGTTTTATTTCTCTCCACATCTCTCTTTCTTCCTCCACTACTCTGTCTTTTTCATCTGCCTCTCTGTTTCGGTTCCATCCACTTCCTTTTTTCTTTCCCTCCACTACCCTGTTCTCTTCCACCACCCTCAGTTTCTTTCCTCCCCTCTTTGATTCCATTCTACACCTCATCAGTTTCTTTCCTCCGCCTCAATGTTTTCCATTCTAACACCTCTCTTTTCTTTCCTCCACTACCTCTCTTTCTCTCACTCACTTCTGTTTTTTCGTTTCATTCACCCTCTGATTCCTACCTGCACTACTTTGTTTCTTTCCTCCCACCGCTCAGTTTCTTCCTCCACCTCTCAATTTCTTACTTTCCCTCCACTGTTCTGTTTTCTTTCATATCCGGACGCTCTGTTTTCCTTTCTCCTCCACTTTCAGTTTCTTCCCCCTCTACTACTCTATTTACTTCCTCCAATTCCTGTATCTTTCCTGTTACTGCTCTGTTTCTTTCCTCCACCCCTCTCTGTTTCTTTCCTACACCTCTCTGTGTGTTTCCTCCACTATCTCTGTTTCTTTCCTCCACCCTCTCAGTTTTCTTTCCCTCCACAACTCCTGTTTCCTTCCTCCACCTCTCAGTTCTTTCCTCCACTACTCTGTTTCTTTAACCCATCTCTCTGTTTCCTTCCTCCACCTCTAAGTTTCTTTCATCCACTACTCTGTTTCTTTCCTCCTCCACTCTGTTTCCTGCCTCCACTACTCTGTTTCTTTCCAACCGCCACTCTGTTTTCCTCCTCCACTACTCTGTTTCTTTCCTCCACTACTCTGTTTCCTTCCTCCACTACTCTGTTTCCTTTCCTCCACTACTCTCTTTTTCCTTTCTCCACTTCTCTGTTCTTTCCTCCACTACACTGTTTCTTTCATTCGCCTCTCTGTTTCCTTCCTCCACTACGCTCTTTCTTTCCTCCACCATCTCTGTTTCTTTCCTCCACTACCTGTTCTTTCCTCCTCTACTTCTGTTTTCTTTCAATACCGCATCTCAGCTTCCTTTCCTCCACTACTCTTTCTTTCCTCCTACACTCAGTTTCCTTCCTCCATCTCTTCTTTTCTTTTTCCTCTCACTAAGGCTGTTTCATTCGTCTACCTCTCTGTTTCTTTCCTTCACTAACTTCTTTTCTTTCCCTCCAACTCTATGTTTCCCTTCCTCGACGACATCATCTCCATTCCTCCACTACTCATTTCTTCCTCCACCCCACTCTTTTCCTTTCAACCCACTCTCTGTTTCCTTCCTGCACTTTTCTCTGTTTCTTTCCTCCATTTCTCTTTTTTTTTTTTCCTTGACTCTCTGTTCTTATTCATCCACTACTCTCTGTTTTCTTTCATCAGCCTCTCAGTTTATTTCCTTCCACTTCTCGTTTTCTTTCACCTGCCTGTCTGTTTTTCCATCCTGCACCTTTCAGTTTCCTTCCTTCACTACTCTGTTTCCTCAAACCGCCTCTCTGTTTCCTTCCTCTAGACTCTGTTTTTTTCCAAATCTCCTGTTTCTTTCCTTCACTACTTCTGTTTCCTTCCTCCACCACCCCTCTTTCCTCTTCTCCAGTACTCTGTTTCTTTCTTCCGCCTCTCGTCTTCATTTTTCTTCCTCCTCACCTTTAGTTTCTTTCATCCTCTACTCAGTTTCCTTCGTCCAACTCTCTGTATCCTTCCTCCACATACTGGTGTTTCTTTCCTTCACGATTCTGTTCTTTCGTCCGCCTCTCTGTTTCCTTTCTCCACCTCTCCGGTAATCTTTTCTCTCCACTACTCCTGTTTCCTTTCACACCTCCCAGTTTCTTCCTCCACTACCTGTTTTTTTTTCATCAGCTCTCCTGTTTCCTTCCTCGCTCCTCTCTCTTTCTGTTCTCTCCTGTTCCTCTGTTTCTTTCCTCTGTCTCCCTGTTTCGTTCCTCCAACTCTTTGTTTCTTTTCCTTCACTACTCTGTTTCTTTCATGCGCCTATCTTTTTCTTTCTCCACCTCTCTGTCTTTCTTATCTCCAATACTCTTGTTTCCCATTCATCACCTCTGTTTTCTTTTCTCTAACACTCTGTTTCTTTCCTCCAATACTCTGTTTTCTTTCCCTTCAACCTCTTTGTTTTCTTTCCTCAACCCTCCTGTTTCGCTTTCCTCCGACCTCCCAGTTTCTTTCCACACTCGTTTTCTTTCTCCTCTTCTTATTTTTTCCTCTTCTACTCTGTTTCCTTTCCTCCACCTCTTTGTTTATTCCTCCACTACTCTGTTTCTTTTCTCTGCTCTCTGTTTCCTTCCTCCACCTCTGTGTTTCTTTTCCTCCACTACTCTGTTTCTTTCCTAACACCTCTCCGTTTCTTTCCCCGCCTCTCTGTTAGTCTTCCTCCAATACTCTCTTTTTTTTTTCCTTCTCTGTCTGCGACTTTCCTTCCGCACTACTTTCCTTTTTCCATTTCGCTGTTTTCTTTCCCCATATACTCCGTTTCTTTTCTACCCTCTTTGTTCCCTCCCTCCACCTCTGTTTCCCTTCCTTCATCTCTCTGCTCCTTTCTTACACCCCTCTGTTTCATTCCCTTCACTTCTCTGTTTCTTTCTGCCCACTACTCTGTTTTCTTCCCTCATCCTCTCTGTTTCCTTTCTCATCACTCGGTTTTCCCTCTTTAACCTCTTTATTCTTTCCTCCTCTACTTCTGTTTTTTTTCTCCTCACTGTTTCCCCTCCACTACTTTCTTTTTTCCTTTTTCTTCCACTACTCTGTTTTCTTTCCTCCGAGTCTCTGTATCCTTTCCTCAATACTGTGTTTCTTCCTTCACTACTCTGTTTTCCTCTCTGTTCCTCTCTGTTTTTCCTTGCACTTCTCTGTTTATTGCCTCCCACACTCTGTTTCTTTCCTCCACCACCTTTGTTTCTTCCACCACTAACTCTGTTTCTTTCTTCCTCCACCTCTATGTTTCATTCCTCCACCTCTCTGTTCTTCTTTCCTCCTCTACTCGTTTTCTTCCTTATCACTACTCGGTTTTCTTTCCTCTCTATACAACTGTTTTCTTTCCTCCACTACTCGGATCCATTTCCTTTACTACTTAGTTTCATATCATCCCCCTCTCTGTCTCCTTCTCCACTCTCAGTTTCTTTTCTTCCACTAATCTTTACATTCACCTGCCTCTCGTTTCCTTCCTCCACTTCTCAGTTTCTTTCCTCCCAACCTCTGTATCCTTCCTCCTCACCCTGTTTCATTCGTCCATTACAACGGTTTTCCTTTCCTTCCCCCCACTTCCTCTTTTTCTTCCTCCAATACTTTGTTTCCATTTCCTCCACCTACTGTTTCTTTTCTCGACCACTCTGTTTCCTTTTCCTCCCCCTGGTCTGTTTCTTTCCTCAACCCTTTGTTTTCCTTTCCTCTTCTACTCTTTTCTTTCCTCCACACCTCTTTTTCCCAGTTTTCATATCTCCACCACTCTGTTTCCTTCCTTCACCCTCTCTATTTCTTTCCTCCACACTCTTATTACTTTCCTCCAAAACTCTGCTGAGCTCATGAGAGGCTCGATACAATTTCTGGGAGTAAGCTTATCCAGGCTTCTTCCAAAAAAAATAAAAACTCCATCATCTGTAAAACTACAAGAAATAATACTGTAAATCTTAAAGATCTGTAACCCCCGCCACATTCACAAAAAAGAAAAAAAAACAAATTTAACGTTAGATCCGCACCACTATTACGACACTCTCCCGTCAGTTCTCTGAAGAAGCCCAACTGAAAAATCAGATTTTCCTCCTTCCTTTTACCCACCAACACATTAAATAACTTGGGGGGAATCAGAAAGCTTCAACGATTAATCAGTTATTTCCCCAACCTCAAGTGGACAAAATGTCCAACGTCTGTGAAGTCCAGCAAAACAAGAGAACACAGCTGGTGCTTCATATCTCTACGTGTAATTTCCAAACTATCTGATTACTCGACTCGATGCTAAAAACCGCTGTTTTTATTTGTTTGAGTTCGACCCCAGCTGCCGCATCGTAGTAATATGCCTGCCAGTGCCTGCCAGGGAGTGCCGAAGGGTCCAGGAGTCCCATGTTCGTGCCCAAGAAGCTTCACACACAATAGACACTGTCTAAAAATATAACACGTCCTCTCCATAGCAGATATACTTAGCGATATCTCTCTGTCGACATTCTTTAACAGCGGCTGTTACTCCTCGGTCTGTGCGATGCGTGTGTGTCTCACCTAGCCTGGTACGTCCTGTCGCATGCTTGTCAGTCGTGTCAGACAGTGTCTACAACCTCAGGCCTGTCTGTCGGTCAGAGTGTCGTACACAACCTGCCATGCTTGTCTGTCTGCACCCACCACTGTCTGTACAACCTGCATGCCCTGTCTGTCAGTCAGAGTTTCTGTACACACTGCCTGCTTGTCGTCTGTCAACTGCCTGTACATTCTGCAGCTTGACTGTCTGTCATACATGTCCTGTACAAACCTGCATACTTGTTCTGTCTGTCAACAACTGTCTGTACACCTGCATGCTTGTCTGTCTGTCGAGTGTCCTGTATCAACCTGCAAACTTCGCTGTCCTGTCAAACCTGTCTGTACAACCTGCATGCTTCTCTCCTCTTCAGAGATAGTCTGTACAACACTCATGCTTTGTACTGTCACACGCCCATACGGTCTGTACAACCTACATGCTGGCCTGTTTCTGTCAGGGTGTCTGTACAACCTCATGCTTTGTCCTGTCTGTACAGAGTGGCTGTACAACCTGCACTGCTCTGTCTGGCTGAGTGTCTTCTAACCTGCATGTTTGTCTGTCTTCAGGGTGACTATATAACCTGCATGCTTGTCTGTCCTGGTCATACTGGTCTGGTACAACCTGCATGCCTTGTCTGTCTGTCAGAGTGTCCTAGTACAGCCTGCATGCTTGTCTGTCTGTCACACTGTCTGTACTACCGGCATGCTTCTCCGTCTGTCAAGTGGCCTGTAACAATCATGCATGCTGTCTGTTGTCAGACTGTCTGTACTACCTGCATGCTTCTTCCGTCTGGTCAGACTGTACAACAAAGCTGCATGCTTGTCTGTCGTCAGAACTGTAACCCTGCTTGCTTGTCTGTCTGTCAACTGTACAACCTGCATGCTGTATGCTGCAGAGTGTCTGAATACACCTAGCATGTTAGTCTGTCTTCAGAGTTTCTGTACAATCTGCATGTTTGCTCTGTCTATTCAGAGTGTTCTGTACAACCTGCATATTGTCTGTCTGTCAGAGGTGTCCTGTACAACCTGCATGGTTTGTCTGTCAGAGCTCTCTACACCTGCATGTGTTGTCTGTCTGTCGGAGTGTCTGTACAACCTGCATGTTTGTCTGTCTGTCACAGTGTCTTACAACCTGCAGTGTTCTTGTCTGATCTGTCCAGAGTGTCTGTACAACACCTCATGTTTGTCTGCTGTCAGAGTCGTCCTGTAAACACTGCATGTGTGTCTGTAACTGTCAGAGTGTCTCTGACAACCGCACGGCAGCTCTGTCGGTCACGTGTCTGTACAACCTGCATGCGTGTTCTGTCTGTCAGAGTGTCTGTACAACCTGCATGAACTGTCGTCTGTCAGAGTATCTGGTACAAACCTGCATGTTTGTCTGTCCTGTCAGAGTGTTGTAACACCTGCTAGCTGGTTCTGTCTGTCAGAGTGTCAGTAAACAACCTGCATGTTTGTCTGTCTTCAGAGTATCTTCTTACAACCTGCCAGCTTTGGCTGTCTGTCAGAGTGTCTGTACAACTGCATGCTTGTCGTCTTCCAGAGTAGGTCCCTCAGTACAACCTGCATGTTTGTCCTGATCCTTCAAGAGTGTCTGTACAACCTGCATGCTTGTCAATCTGTCAGAGTGTCTGTACAACCTGCATGCTTGTCCCGTCTGTCAGAGTGTCTGTAAACCTGCCATGCCTTGTCCTGGTCTGTCAGAGTGTTGTACAACCTCAGGTTTTGTCTGTCCTGATCAGAGTGTCTGGTACACCTGCATGCTTGTCCTGTCTGTCTAAGTGTCTGTACAACCTGCATGCTTGTCTGTCTGTCAGAGTGTCTGTACAACCTGCATGTTTGTCTGTCTGTCAGAGTGTCCTGTACAACCTGCATGCTTGTCTGTCAGTCAGAGTGGTCTGTACAAACCTCATGTTTGTCTTGTCTGTTCAGAGTGTCTGTCCAACCTGCCATGTTTGTCTGTCTTGGTCAAGTTCTGTACAACCTCATGCTTGTCTCTCTGTCAAGAGTGTCTGTATCAACCTGCATGTTTGTCTTCTGTCAGAGTGTTCTGGTACAACCTGCATGCTTTGTCTGTCTGTCAAGAGTGACTGTACAACCTGCATGTTTGTCTGTCTGTCAGAGTGTCTGTACAACCTGCATGCTATGTCTGTCTGTCAGAGTGTCTGTACAACCTGCATGTTTTTCTGTCTGTCAGAGTCTCTGCACAACTGCATGTTTGTCTGTCTTAACTCACATCCCCCCCCCCCCCCCCCCCCCCCCCCCTCGGGGGGGGCCCCCCCCCCTCCCATCATTTTTTTTCACATTCAACTTGTAGTTCTGCCTCTTCAGAATAATTTCCCTAATCCTCTACTGTTGTTCCTTCATGCTTCAACGGCCTGTTTCTTCGTCTTTTTTTCTTTTTTTTTTTTTGTTTCTGCTTCTCTTCTTCTTTCTTCTTCTTGCTTTCTTTCTCTTCTTCTTCTTTCTTCTTCTTCCTTCTTCCTCTTCTTCTTCTTCTTCTTCCTCTTCTTCTTCATTCTTCTTCTTTCTTCTTCTTCATCTTCTTCTTCTTCTTCTTTTCTTCAGGGGGGGGCTCTTCTTCTTCTTCTTTTCTTCTTTCTATGCTTCTTCCTCTTCTTCATCTTCTTCTTTCTGTTTCTTCTCGCTGTTTATTGTACTTCTAACTTCTCCTACTTCTGTTTCTCCTGTTTCTGTTTCTTTTACTTCTGCTTCTGCTCTTTCGTTTCTTCTACTTCTGTTTCTTCTACTTCTGTTTTCTTCTACTCTGGTTCTTTTACTTCTGTTTCTTTTTACTTCTGTTTCTTCTACTTCTGTTTTCCTTCATACTTCTTTTTCTTTTACTTCTTTCTTGTACTTCTGTTTCCGTCTACTTCTGTTCTTTTACTTTCTCTTCTTCCACTTTCTGTTTTTCTTCTACATCCGTTCTTCTACTTCGTTTTTCTCCTACTTCTGTTTCTTCTACTTCTGTTTCGTCCCTACTCTGTTTCTCCTACTACCTGTTTCTTCTACTTCTCTAAGTCTGCTTCTGTTTCTTCCTACTTCTGTTTCTCCTACATCGCGTTCTTTTACTTCTGTTTCTTCTACTTCTGTTTTCTCTACTTCTGTTTCGTCTACTTCTGTTTCTCCTACTTCTGTTTTCTTCTAATAAAAAAAAACTTCTCTTTCGTCCCTGCTTCTGTTTCATGTCTACTTCTGTTTCTCCTACTTCCGTTCACTTTACTTCTTTCTTCTACTTCTGTTTCTTCACTGCTCTTCTTCTACTTCTGTTTCTTCTACTTCTGCTTACATCTACTTCTGTTTCTTCTACTTCTGTTTCTTCTACTTCTGTTTCTTCTACTTTCTGTTTCGTCTACTTCTGTTTCTTCTACTTTCTGTTTTTCGTCTACTTCTGATTCTTCTACTATTCTGTTTTCTTCTTCCTTTCGTTTTCGTCTACTTCTGTTCTTCTTCTACGTCTGTTTCTTCTACTCTGTTCGTCTACATCTGTTTCATCTACTTCTTTTCATCTATCTTCTGTTTCTTCTACTTCTGCTTCTTCTACTTTTGTTTCGTCTACTTCTGTTTCTTCTACTTCTGTTTCGTCTACTTCTGTTTTTCTATCTACTTCTGTTTCCTTCTACTTCTGTTTCGTCAACTTCTGTTTCCTTCTACTTCTACTTATGTTTCCGTCTACATCTGTTTCTTCTACTTCTGTTTGTCTACTTCTGTTTCCTTCCTTTTCCCCTACTCTATTTTTTTCCTCCAAATTTTTTTGTTTTAAATTTTCCCCCCAAATTTTTGTTTCTTTCATCCGCGTCTTTTGTTTTTTTTTGCTCCACTTGTCGTTTTCCCTTTCCCCCCTTTCCCCCTCTCTTTTCTTTCCTCCACTTTCCTTTTAAAATTTTTTTTTTTTTCCACCTCTTTTTTCTTTCCTCCATCTCTCTTTTTTCTTTCCCCCCTTTTTTTCCTTTTCCCCTTCCCCCTTTTTTCCCCCCTTTTCCCCCCCCCTTCCCCCCCTCGCTTTTCTTTCCCCCCTTTTTCCTTTCCCACCCCCTTTTTCCCCCCCTTTCCCTTTTTTCCCCCCCTCCCTTCCCCCCCCCCCTTTTCCCCTTTCCCCCTTCTCTGTTTTCCCTTTTAACCTCTCTTTTTCTTTCTCCAAATTTTTGTTTCCTTCCTCCACCCTGTTTTCTTTTCCAAAAAACTTTGTTTTTTACCCCCCTTTTCCAAACCCTTTTTTTTCTTTCCTTTCCTTCCCCCTGTTTCCTTTTTCCACTTTCTGTTTTTTCTTCCAAAAACCCCTTTTTTTCTTTCCTTCCCTTTTCCCCTGTTTTCCCTTTTTTTTTTCCCTTTTTTTTCCCAAAAATTTTTTTTTCCCTTTTTGTTTTTTTTTTCCCCCTCTTCTGTTTCCCCTTTCCCCCCCACTACTCTGTTTTTTTCCTTCAAAAACCTTTTTTTTCCCCCGTTTCTTTCCCTTTCCCCCCCTCTTTTTTCCCTTTTTCCATTTTTGGTTCCTTTTTCCTCCTCCCTCTGTTTTTCCCTTCTCCACTACTCTGGTTTTTTCCCTTTCCCTTCCCCTGTTTCTTTCCTCCACCCCCTTTTCTTTGTCCACCTCTCTGTTTCTTTTCCCCCCCTCCTTTTTCCCTTTCCCCCCACTACTTTGTTTCCTTTTCCCCCTTTCTGTTTTCCTTTTTTTCCCCCCCTTTTTCTTTTCCCCCACCTTTTCTGTTTTTTTCCTCCCCCTCTCTGTTTTCCTTTTCCCCCACTACCCTTTTTTTTCTTTTTCCCTTTTTCCCTTTTGTTTTTTTTTTCCCCCCCCCTCTGTTTCCTTTTCCCCCACCCCCCGTTTTTCCCCCCTCCTGTTTCCCTTTTTCCCCACCCCTCCCGTTTCTTTCCTTAAAACCCCTCTGTTTTTTTTTTTCCTCCCCCTCTCTTTTCCTTTCCCCCACTACCTTTTTGTTCTTTTTTTCCCCCCCCCCTCTGTTTCTTTTTTTTACTATCCTTTTTTTTTCCCCCACCCCTTTTTTTTTCTTTTCTTTAACCCCGCCTCTCTTTTTTTTTTTCCCTAGGACCCCCCTTCCCCCCCTGTTTCCTTTCCTTCCCCCTCTCTGTTTTTTTTTCCAAATTCTCTGTTTTCCCCCTCTCTGTTTCTTTTTTCCCCCCCCACCACCCCCTGTTTTTTTTCCTCACCCTTGTTTTTCCCCTTTCCCCCACCTGTTTTTCTTTCCCCCACTTCTCGTTTTTTTTCCCCTTTTTCCGCCTTTTTCCCCCGTTTTTTTTTTCCTCCAATACTCTCTTTTTTTTTTGCTTCACCTCTCTGTTTCTTTCCTCCTACTTTTTGTTTCCTTCCCCCCCTAAATCTGTTTTTTTTTTTCCTTCACTACTTTTGTTTTTCCTTTCCCTTTACTTCTCTGTTTTTTTTTTCCCACTAAATCTGTTTTTTTTCAGGCCCCTCCCCCTGTTTCTTTTTCCCCCCCTCGCAGTTTCTTTCCTCCACTACTCTGTTTTTTTTTTCTTGAGCCTATGTGTTTCCTTCCCTCCACCATTTGCTTTTTCCTCCACCCATTTTTGTTTCCTTTTTCCTTTGCTACCCTTTTTTTCCCTTTCCCCACATCTAGTTTTTTTCCTTTACACCTGTTTCTTTTTTTTTTGCCTCCTATTTTATTCCTCCCAACTTTTATTTCTTTTTCCCCCAATAAATCGTTTCAAACCCTCCAAACCCCCTTGATTTTTTTTCCCCCCCCTTCTCTGTTTCCTTTCTCCCCCCTCTCGGATCTTTTTTTCCACTGCTCTGTTTCTTTCTTAAACACTTTTTTTCTTTCATCTTCTACTTTTTTTCTTTTCCCTTTCCTCTCTGTGTCTTTCATCCACTACTTTCCCTTTCTTTCCCCCAAATTTTTTTTCCTTCTTCCCCCCCTCTCTGTACCCTTTCCCCCCACTTTTCTTTTCTTTCATCTGTCCCCTCTTTCTTTACTAAATCTGGCCCCTTTTCCCCCCTGCCTATGGTTTTCTTTCAACCATTTTCTCTGTTTCTTTCCCAAAGCTTTTCTCCGTTTTTCCTTCCAAACCCTTTCTTTTTTTTCTTCCCCCCTCGTCTCTGTTTTTCCCTTTCCCCCCTATTCGTTTCTTTTTTCCCGCACTCCTCTGTTTCCCTTGCTCCACCCTCTGTTCCTTTCCTCCACTACTCCCGAATTTTTTCCCTCCACCTCTCTGTTTCCTTCCCCCACTACTCGTTTTTTCTTCCACTTTTTCTAAAAACCTTCCTTTTCCAATATTGTGTTAAATTTCCCTTTACTACTCCCTTTTCTTCCTCCATCCCTCTGTTTTTTTTCCCCTGCCTCTTTTTTCCTTTTCCCCCCACCTCTGTGTTTCTTTCCTCCACCCCTCCCAAATTTTTTCCTCCGCCTCTCTTTTCCCTTTCCTTTCCCCTTCCTGTTTTCCTTTCCCCTTTTTCCTGTTTCTTTCTTCCCCCGGGTTTTTTTTTTTCTTCCTCCACCACTCTGTTTCTTTCCTCCACCTCTCTGTTTCTTTTCCCCCAAAACTCCCTTTTTTTTTTCCCCCCTGTCCCGTTTTTTTTCCTCCGATCTCTGTTTTCCTTCCTCCACTAAATGTGTTTTTTTTTCCTTCACTACCTGTTTCCTTTCTCCACCTCTCTGTTTTTCCCCGCACTTTTTTTGTTTTTCCTCCAATACTCTGGTTCTTTCCCTGCCTCTCGGTTTTCCCTTTTTCCACCTCTTTGTATCTTTTTCTCCAAAACACGTTTCCTTTTTTCCACCTCTTGTTTCTTTCCTCCTCTAAATCTGTTTTTTCATCCGCCTGTCGGGTTTTCCTTTTCTCCAATTCCCCAGTTTTTTCCCCTCACTCTGTTTTCCTTTCCTCCAAACCCCTCTTTTCTTTTCCCCACCCTGTTTCTTTCCCCCCACCCCTCTGCTTCTTTTTTTCCCCTGCCTGTTTCTTTCATGCGCCTCTTTTGTTTCTTTCGTTCACTTTTTTCTTTTTTCCTCCACAACTCGTTTCTTTCCTCTTTTTTTACTCTTTTCCCTTTTCCAAACCCACCCGTCTGTTTTTTTTTCTCCAAATTTTTCATTTCCCTTTCCCCCTCTACTCTGTTTTTTTTCCTCCACTACCCCCTGTTTCTTTTTTTCCCCTACTTTTTCTGTTTTCCTTCCCACACCTCTGTTTTTTTTTTTCCAGAACTCTGTTTTTGTTTCCCCCCAAACCCTGGGATTTCTTTCCTCCACCTCTCTGTTCCTTTTTTCCACTTTCTTTTATCTCTTTTTCCCCCTATTGGGTTCCTTTCCCCCCCCTTCTCTGTTTCCTTTCCCCCACAACTTTTTTTCTTTTCCCCCACCTCTCTGTTTCTTTTCCCATTTCCTCTCTGTTTTCCTTTCCCCCACTACTCTGTTTTCCTTCCTCTTCCTCTCTGTTTTTTTCCTCCAAAACCCCCTGGTTTTTTTTTTCCTCCACCCCCCTCTGTTTCTTTTCCCCCGCCTCTCTGTTTCCTTCCTCCACTACCTGTTTTTTTCCTTCGCCTCTCTGTTTCCTTTTTTCCCCCACCCCTCTGTTTCTTTTCCCCCACCTCTCTGTTTTTCCCTTTCCCCCACTACCGTTTTTTTTCCTCCACCCTCTGTTTCTTTTTCCCTTTGCCTCTCTGTTTTCTTTTTTTCCACCTCTCGTTTCTTTCCTAGGCCTCTCTGTTTCCTTCCTCCACACTTCTGTTTCTTTCCCCACCCCTCTGTTTTTTTTCCTCCAAACCCCTCTGTTTCTTTTCCCCCGCCTCTCTGTTTTTTTTCCTCCGCAAATCTGTTTTTTTTTTCCTTTTTCCCCTCTGTTTCTTTCCTCCACCCCCTGTTTCTTTCCCCCACCTCTCGTTTCCTTTTTCCCCCCCCCCCTTTTTTTCTTTTCCTCCCCCTCCCCTGTTTCTTTTTCCCCCACCTCCTTTTCCCTTCCTCTTCCCCCTCTGTTTCTTTCCCTTTCCCCCTGCCCGTTTCTTTTATAACCCTCGTTTCTTTCCTCCCCCAATCTGTTTTTCCCTTCCCCCCACCTCTGTGTTTTTTCCCCCCACAACTCTGTTTCTTTCCTACACCTCTCTGTTTTTTTCCTCGCCTATTTTGTTTTTTTTTCCCAATACTCACTTTTTTCCTTCACCTCTTTTGTTTTTTTCCCCCCGCTTTTCTGTTTTTCCCTTTCCCCCACTACCTTTTTCTCTCCTCCAAACTCTATTCCCCTTTTTCCACCTCTCTGTTTTTTTTTCCCCTACTCTGTTTCTTTCCCTCCTCTACCGTTTTCCCCCCCTTCCTCGACGCTCTGTTTCTTTCCTCAAACCCCTCTGTTTCTTCTCCGTCTCCTGTTTTTTTCCTCCACCCCCTCTGTTTTTTTCCTCCACTACCTATTTCTTTCCCCCCACCCCTCTGTTTCCTTTTCCCTTCCCCCTCTCTGTTTCTTTCCTTTCCGCCTCTCGTTTTAATTTCTCCTCTTCCCCTATTTAATTTTTCCCACCTCTCTCTGTTTCATTTTTGCACCCTTGTTTCTTTTGGGCCACCTCTGTTTCCTTCCCCACTACTAAAGTTTATTTTTCCCCCCAAACCCCCTGGTTTTTCCCTTTTTCCCCCTCTCGTTTTTTTTTCCCGCCTCTCTGTTCTTTCCTCCATACTCCCGTTTTTTTCCCCCATCCCTCTGTTGCTTTCCCTTTCCCCCTCTTTGTTTCTTTTGTTTTTCCTCTCTGTTTCCTTTCCCCCACTATTTTGTTTTTCCTTTTTCCCTTTTTCTCTGTTTCTTTTCCCCCAACCTTTTGTTTCTTTTTCCCTCCACCTCTGTTTTCCTTTTTCCCCCGCCCCCTCTGTTTTTCCTCCTTTCCACTACTCTGTTTCTTTCCTCCACCCCCCCCTGTTTCTTTTTCCTCCACCCCCTTTTTTTTTCTTTTCCCCTTCCTCTCTGTTTTTCCCTTTCCCCCCTACTCTGCTTATTTCCTCCCCCCTCTGTTTATTTTCCCCCGCCTTTTTTGTTTTCCTTTCCCCCACTACTCTGTTTCCCTTTTTTCCCGCCCCGCTGTTTTTTTTTTCCCCCACCCCTCTTTTTTTTCCTCTATCTTTCTGTTTGGTTTTCTCCATACTCCTTTTTTTTTTTCTCCTCTCTGTTTCCCTTTTCCCCCGCTTCTTTGTTTCCCTTTCCTACACCCCTCTGTTTTTTTTCTCAAACCTTTTGTTTTCCTTCATTTCCCTACCCTGTTTCCTTCATCCACCTCTCTTTCATTTTCTCCTCCCACTCTGTTTAATTTTTTCCCACATCTCTCTGTTTGATTCTTGCACCTCTTTTAAAACTTTTAAACCACCTTTTGGGGTTTCCCCTTCCCCCACTATTAGGGTTTTTTTTCCTGCACCAAAACCCGTTTCTTTACCCCCACCCCCTTTTGTTTTTTTTTTCCTCCACCTCTCTGTTTCTTTCCTCCCACCTCCTGTTTCTTTCCCCCACTAAAACTGTTTCTTTTCCCCCGCCTCTCTGTTTTTTCTTCCGCCTCTCTGTTCTCTTCCTCCACTATTCTGTTTTTCTTTCCCCCCGCCTCTCTGTTTTTTTCCTCCACCCCTCTGTTTTTTTTCCCCTACCCCCTCTGTTTTTTACTCCCCAAACTCTCCTTTTTTCCCTTTTTCCTCTCTGTTTCTTTCCTCCACTTTTGTTTTTTTTTCCACACCTCCGTTTCTTTTAAATCGACATTTTTGTTTCCCCCTGTTTTCCCTTTAAACCCCCTACTTTGTTTCCTTCCCTTCCTCTCATTTCTTTCTTCCACTGCTCCCGTTTTTTTTTCAACCACCCTCTGTTTCTTTCCCCCCCTCTGTTTCCCCCTTTTTCCCAAAACTTCCTTTTTTTTTGCTTCACGCTCGTTTCTTTCCTTTCCCCCCTCTCTGTTTCTTTCGTCCAATACTCTCTTTTTTTTGCTTAAACCCCTCTGTTTTTTTCCCCCCCCAACTCTATGTTTCTTTACTCCAAATCTCTGTTTCTTTCCTCCAACTTTCTATCTCTTTTCCCTTATTCTTTGTTTCTTGTTTTTAACTCTGTTTCTTTATTTCAACTCTGTTAATTTATACCATTTTTCTGTTTTTTTTTTCCTCCACATCTGTTTTCTTCCTTCATCTCTTGGTAAAATTTTCTGTTGCAACTCTCTTATTCGCTAAGTTCCGTTATCTTACTGTTTCCTTCGTGTTCCACTGTTTCCATCATTCCATTTGTTTTATCCTCCCCTTCCTTCTTCATCTCTTTTCTTTCCTTCCTCCTCCCCATTTGTTCCACCACTCCTCTCTGTTCATTCTGTTTTTCCTTTATCTGATTGTTCCGTTCCATCACTTCTGTTTCTTCCTCCTCTGTTTCCTTCCTCCATCTCTGCTCCCTTCCTCCATCTCCTGTTTCCTTCCTCCATCTCTGCTCCCTTCCTCCATCTTCTGTTTCCTTCCTCCATCTCTGCTCCCTTCCTCCATCTTCTGTTTCCTTCCTCCATCTCTGTTCCTTTCCTCCATCTTCTGTTTTCTTCCTCCATCTCTGTTCCTTTCCTCCATCTTCTGCTTCCTTCCTCCATCTCTGTTTCCTTCCCCCACATCCTGCTTCCTTCCCCCTCCTCTGTTGCCTTCCTGTATCTCTGTTTCCTTAATCTACCTCTGTTTCCATCCATCATCTCTGTTTCTTTCATACATTCCTCTACTTCTTTATTCCAATTTTCTTCCGTTTTCCAAGTCTTCGTTATCTCTTTACTCTGTTGTTTTTTCCTTCCTGATTTCTTTTTCTCCACTTTCCTTTTTAGTTCATTTGTCCTTTCATTTATTTCCTTCTTCCTCATATTTTTTTCCACCCCTTCCATTATTTTTTTCCTTCTTTTCTACTTCATTTCTCCTTCTATTTATTCTTCCATCCTTATTTTTACTTCCTTCATCTTTCTGTTTCCTTCTTCCTTCTATTTCTTTATCTCCTTCTTCCTTCTATTTCTTTATTATCGCCATCCTTCCATATCTTATTTATTTCTTCCATCTTTCTATTTTCTTCTATCCCTCTATTTATTCCCTCCTTTATATCTTCCTTCAATCTACGTTCCTTTTATCCTCTTTATTTCCTTCTTCCATCACTCTATTTTCTTATTTTCTTTTCTCCTTCCTCATTCTTCTGTTTTGTTCCTTCACATTACGATTATTTCCTCCACCTCTTCCTTCTCTATCCTTCAACTCCTTCTTTCCTTCCTTTAATTTCTTCTCTGTTCCTCCATTCCATTATTTCTTTCCTCCACCCTTCTGTTTCTCTCTTCACCCTACCATTTCTTCTCCCATTTTTTATTCATTTCTTCCCTACTATTTATCTTCCTTCCTCCACCTTTCTGCTTCCTTCTTTCTTCTGTTTCCTCCCTCCACACACATTTTAATATTTTCTCCCTTCTGTTTACTCCCTCTTTCTTTTTGGTTATTTCTCTCTTCTTCTTCACCTCTCTGTTTCCTCATAATTTCCTTTCTCTTCTTTTTCTTCTGTCTTCTCACCTGTTTATCTCATCCTCTTCATCGTATCCCTCTTTCAAAACTTCTGTTTTCTTCTCTTCTGTTTATTTTCTTCTGTTTCTTTTATTAATTTTCTTCCCATCTGTTTCTTCTCTTCTATTTCTTCCCTTCTGTCTCTTCTCTTCTGTTTCTTTCCTTCTGTTTCTTCTCTTCTACTTTTTCTCTTCTGTTTCTTCCCTTTTAGTTTTTCTCTTCTTCTTCTGTTTCTTCTCTTCTGTTTCTTCTCTTTTGTTTCCTTCTTCTTCAAGTGTTTTTTTATTTTTCTTGATTTCCATTCTCCTTCATCCTTGAATTTTCCTCTGTTTACTTCCTCCATCTCTTCCTCCATTCCCTGTTTCTCTCTCCTGTTTTTTTCTGATCGCTTCCTTCACTCTTTTCTTTGTTTTCCTATAATCTTTTTTCTTCTTTCTGTCTCTTCGTTTATTCTCCAAACTTTTTTTTTCATTCTATTCCCTCTGTTTTCTTCTTCTCCCCTTTGTTTTCTTCCTCTTCATTTTAATTTCTTCCTCTTTCCTCTGTTTCAGTGCTCTTCCCTATGTTTTCTTCCTCTTCTTCTTGTTCCTTTTCTCTACCACCTCTTCCGTTTCTTTCCTCTGATCTCTTGCGTTTTCTTCCATCCTCCTTTTCATTCCTCTCTCTCTATTTTCTTTGTCCATCCCTCTGATTCCTCTCTCAAACCTTCCGTTTACCGATTTATCGCTGTTTCCATCTTCCATCTGCATATTTACTCCTATTTCCCTCTGTTTCTTTCATCGACATCTCCTCTTATTCTTCATTCATTTCAATCCTTCCCTCTCCTTTCTTCTTCCCTCTCCCTGATTGTTTCTTCCATTTCGTTATTCTATTTCTTTTCTTTCTGTTTTCTTTCTTCTATGGTATTTTTCATTGTTATTTGTATTTTCCTTCTATATCTTTCTATTTCCTTCTTCCATCTTTCTCTCTCATTCTTTCCTTCCTGTTTCACTTATCTTTTATTCTATTTCTTTACTTTTCTACTTTTCTTCCTTCCTATTTTTTTCATTTTCTATTATTTTCTTCCTTTCTATCTTTGTATTTCTCCATTCATCTCTCATTTTCTTCCTCTCCGTCTCCCTGTTTCCTTCTTTCATCGGTTGCTTCCTTCCTCCAACCTTCGTCTGCTTCTTCCATTTCCTCCTCCATCCTCTTCCTTTCTATTTATTTCTTCATTTCTTCTTATTTTTCTTCCTACACTTCTCCAAATTTTTCTTTTGCCTCTTCCTTTATCTGTCTTTCAACCTTCTGTTTCCTTTCTGTTCTAACGCCTCTTCCTACCTTTTTCCTTTTCCTCATTTTCTTCCTCTTCCTCCTCCTGGTTCTTCATTCACTATTTTCATCGTTTTTTTCCTTTTCTTCCTTTACTCCTTTGATTGTTTTGCATGTCTCTTTGTTTCCTTCATTCCTTCTTTCCTGCATACTACTGTTTTCTTCCTTCATTCTTTCCTTCCTGCACGCTCCTATTTTATTCCTCCATTCCTTATTGCGTGCTTCTGCTTCCTTCCTCCATTCCTTTTCTTCATTCCTTCTTGCATGTTTCTGCTTCCTTCATTCCTTCTTGCATGTTTCTGCTTCCTTCCTTCATTCCTTCTTGCATGTTTCTGCTTCCTTTCTTCATTCCTTCTTGCATGTTTCTGCTTCCTTCCTTCATTCCTTCTTGCATGTTTCTGCTTCCTTCCTTCATTCCTTCTTGCATGTTTCTGCTTCCTTCCTTCATTCCTTCTTGCATGTTTCTGCTTCCTTCCTTCATTCCTTCTTGCATGTTTCTGCTTCCTTCCTTCATTCCTTCTTGCATGTTTCTGCTTCCTTCCTTCATTCCTTTAGCATGTTTCTGCTTCCTTCCTTCATTCCTTTTGCATGTTTCTGCTTCCTTCTTCATTCCTTCTTGCATGTTCTGCTTCCTTCTTCATTCCTTCCTGCATGCTTCTGTTTCCTTCATTCCTTCCTTCCTGTCATTTCCTTTGCATGCTTCTGTTTCCTTCCTCCGTTCCTTCCTTCCTTCATTTCTTCCTGCATGCTTCTGTTTCCATAATTCATTCCATCCTGCATGTTTCCGTTTCATTCCTCCATTCCTTCCTTACTGCATGCTTCTGTTTCCATAATTCATTCCATCCTGCATGTTTCCGTTTCATTCCTCCATTCCTTCCTTCCTGCATGCTTCTGTTTATTCTTCCTTTCTTCTGATCTCTTCCTGCATGCCTCTATTGTCTTCCTTCCTCCTTTCCTCTATTTCCTTCCCAATGTCTCTGTTTTCATCCTCCATTAATCTGTTTACTTTCTGCGTACATCTGTTTTCTTTATTTTTCTTCTCCATCTTCATGTTGTCTTATTCAAAGTCTAAGTTTATTTCTCCTTTTAATTTGTTTATTCACCCTTCTATTTTCTTTATTCACTTTTCTGTTCTCTTTATTCACCATTCTGTTTTCTTTAGTCGCCCTTTTGCTTTCTTTACCTACTCTTCTCTTTCCTCTATCCACCCTTTCGTTTTTATCCGTCCCTCGGTTCCTTTTATTGACTCATTCTTTTCTATATTCATCCAACTGTTTTCTTTATTTCATTATCTGCTTTCCATTTTCTTTCTGTTTTATTTATTCACCCGTTTGTTATCTTAATTCATCATTCTGATTTCTTTATTCATCCTTCTTTTTTCTTCATTCGTCCCCTTTATTCCCGTCACCTTCCTGATGTTTTTCTTCCCTCTTTATTTCCTTCCTCCATTATCAACATTAATCCATCGACATTCTGTTTCTACTCTTCACTCACCTGTTTCTTTCATTTAACTGTTTCACTCCTCCACCCTTCTGTTGTTTTTCCCGTACTTTCTGTTTCCTTCCTCCACCCTTCTGTTTCCTTCCTCCACCCTTCTGTTTCCTTCCTCCACCCTTCTGTTTCCTTCCTCCACCCTTCTGTTTCCTTCCTCCACCCTTCTGTTTCCTTCCTCCACCCTTCTGTTTCCTTCCTCCACCCTTCTGTTTCCTTCCTCCACCCTTCTGTTTCCTTCCTCCACCCTTCTGTTTCCTTCCTCACCTTCTGTTTCCTTCCTCCACCCTTCTGATTTTCCTTCCTCCACCCTTCTGTTTCCTTCCTCCACCCTTCTGTTTCCTTCCTCCACCCTTCTGTTTCCTTCGTCCACTCTTCTGTTTCCTTACTCCACCCTTCTGTTTCCTTCCTCCACTCTTCTGTTTCCTTCCTCCACCCTTCTGTTTCCTTCCTCAACCTTCTGTTTCCTTCCTCCACCCTTCTGTTTTTTTCTTTCTTTTGCTTTCTTTTATCTTTGCTCTTCTATTCCACCCTTTTGTTTCTTTCCTTCACTTCTGCATCCTTCCATCAATTCTCTCTTTCCTTCACTTATCTCTTTCTTTCACCTCTCTGTTTCCACTACTTCTCTCTTTTTTCCTTCATTTCTCTCTTTTTTTCCTTCATTTTTCTCTTTTTTCCTTCGCTTCTCTCTTTTTCCTTTCTGTTTATATGCTTCTCTCCTTCCTTTCTCCATTTCCTTCACTTCTCTTTCTTTCCTTCTCTTTATCTATTTCTTTCCTCTGTTTTCTCTTTTTTTCCTTCATTTCTCTCTTTCTTCCTTCTCTTTATCAGTTTTTTTTCATTTCCTTCTCTCTTTATTTCTTTCACATCTCTCTTTCTTTCCTTCCCTTATCTGTTTCTTCCTTCATTTTTATCTTTCTTTCCTTCACTCCTCTCTTTCCTTCTCTTGTTTCTTTCATTTATCTTTTTTCTTCCTTCACCCTTTTTTCTTTCCTTCATTTATCTTTTTTTTTTTTACTTTTTTCGTCTATTTTTTTTTCTCCTTTCACATTTCAGTTTTTTCTTGCACCATTTTTTCTCTTTTCTTTCTTTCTTCTTCTTCTTGTTTTGCATCTCTGTTTTTCCTTCCATCTCTCTTTTTAATTTCACTTTTTTTCCTTCATTTACAACTTTGTTCTTTCTTCTACTTCTTTCTTTCATTTTCTTTCTTTCTTTATCTATTTTTTCTTCTCTCTCGCTTCTGTTATTTGTTCCACTTTTCTTTTTTTCTGCATCTCTTTTATTTTCCTTCTTTCAACCTCTGCTTCCTTCTTTCATTCATTCATCATCAATTTGCTTTATTTCCTTCGTTTATTCATATGTTTGTTCTCTGCTTTCTTCTACCAATCTTTTCTTTCCTTTCACCGTTTCTTCCTTCCCCTGTTTTCTTTAATTCCTCTATATACACTTTTCTTCTTCTTCTTCTTCTTCTTCTTCTTCTTCTTCTTCTTCTTCTTCTTCTTCTTCTTCCTTCTTCTTCTTCTTCTTCTTCTTCTCTTCTTCTTCTTCTTCTTCTTCTTCTTCTTCTTCTTCTTCTTCTTTCTTCTTCTTCTTCTTCTTCTTCCTTCTTTCTTCTTCTTCTTCTTCTTCTTCTTCTTCTTCTTCTTCCTTCTTCTTCTTCTTCTTCTTCTTCTTCTTCTTCTCTTCTTTTCTTCTCTTCTTCTTCTTCTTCTTCTTCTTCTTCTTCTTCTTCTTCTTCTTCTCTTCTTCTTCTTCTTCTTCTTCTTCTTCTTCTTCTTCTTCTTCTTCTTCTTCTTCTTCTTCTTCTTCTTCTTCTTCTTCTCTCTTCTTCTTCTTCTTCTTCTCTTCTTCTTCTTCTTCTTCTTTCTTCTTCTTCTTCTTCTTCTTCTTCTTCTTCTTCTTCTTCTTCTTCTTCTTCTTCTTCTTCTTCTTCTTCTTCTTCTCTTCATTTCTTTCTTCTGTCTCTGTTCCTCTGATTTGCCACTTCGTTTCCATCCATCACTGTTTCCTTCCTTCCTTCCTTCTCCTTGTGTTTTTCTCCTTCCTTCTCGTTCTCTTTTTTCTTCCCTCCTCATCTGTTTGCTATCTCCTTTATGCATTCCTTTCTTCTTTCACCTTGCTTCCTTCATTCTCGTTTATCTTTTGTTTTTCCTTCATTTTCTCTATTCTTCCTTCTCGCCTGTATTTATTTCCTCAATTCTTTTTTAATTCTACTATTCTTTTGATTTTTTCCTTCTATTTTGTACATTCTTCCTCTATTTTTTATTTCCTTCCTTTAGCCCTTTATTTGCTTCTTCCATGCTACTTTACTGCATTCTTCCTCCTACCTCTGTTTTCTTCCTCTAATTTTCTTCCTCCAGTTTTCTTCCACCTTCCTCTTTCTTCCTCCTTTGTTTTTCCCGCCTCCTATTTTCATCCTTTCGTTTTCTTCCTCTTTTCTTCCTCCTTTTGTATCCTCCCGTTTTATTCCACATGTTTGATTCCTCCATGTTTGCTTCCTCCATGTTTGATTCCTCCATGTTTGATCCCTTCATGTTTGCTTCCTCCATGTTTGATTCCTCCATGTTTGATTCCTCCATGTTTGATTCCTCCATGTTTGATTCCTCCATGTTTGCTTCCTCCATGTTTGCTTCCTCCATGTTTGATTCCTCCATGTTTGATTCTTCCATGTTTGCTTCCTCCATGTTTATTCCTCCATGTTTGATTCCTCCATGTTTGATTCCTCCATGTTTGATTCCTCCATGTTTGCTTCCTCCATGTTTGCTTCCTCCATGTTTGCTTCTCCATGTTTGATTCTCCATGTTTGATTCCTCATGTTTGATTCCTCCATGTTTGATTCCTCCATGTTTGCTTCCTCCATGTTTGCTTCCTCCATGTTTGCTTACTCCATGTTTGATTCCTCCATGTTTGATTCCTCCATGTTTGATTCCTCCATGTTTGCTTCCTCCATGTTTGCTTCCTCCATGTTTGCTTCCTCCATGTTGATTCTCATTTTGATTCCTCCATGTTTGCCTCCTCCATGTTTGCTTCCTCCATATTTGATTCCTCCATGTTTGATTCCTCCATGTTTGCTTCCTCCATGTTTACTTCCTCCATGTTTGCTTTCTCCATGTTTGATTCCTCCATGTTTGATTCCTCCATGTTTGATTCCTCCATGTTTGCTTCCTCCATGTTTGCTTCCTCCATGTTTGCTTCCTCCATGTTTGATTCCTCCATGTTTGCTTCCTCCATGTTTGCTTCCTCCATGTTTGCTTCCTCAATGTTTGATTCCTCCATGTTTGTTCCTCCATGTTTGCTTCTCCAGTTTGCTTCCTCCATGTTTGTTCCTCCATGTTTGATTCCTCCATGTTTGCTTCCTCCATGTTGCTTCTCCATATTTGATTCCTCCATATTTGATTCCTCCATGTATTGCTTCCTCCATTTTGATTCCTCTATGTTTGCTTCCTCCATGTTTGCTCCTCCATGTTTGCTTCCTCCATGTTTGCTTCCTCCTGTTTGATTCCTCAATGTTTGATTCCTCCATTTTGCTCCTCCATGTTTGATTCCTCCAGTTTGATTCCTTATGTTTGCATTCCTCCATGTTTGCTTTCCTCATGTTTGCCTTCCTCCATGTTTGCTTCTCCAGTTTCTTCCTCCATGTTTGATTCCTCAATGTTTGCTTCCCTGTTTGCTTCCTCCATGTTTGCTTCCTCATTGTTTGCTTCCTCATGTTTGATTCTCAATGTTTGATTCCTTCAGTTTGCTTCCTCCATGTTGATTCCTCATGTTTGCTTCCTCCATTTTGCTTCCTCCATGTTTGCTTCCTCCATGTTTGCTTCCTCCATGTTTCTTCCTCCATGTTTGCTTCCTCCATGTTTGCTTCTCCATTTTGATTCCTCCATGTTTGCTTCCTCATGTTTGCTTCCTCCATGTTTGCTTCTCCATGTTTGCTTCCTCCATGTTTGTTCCTCAATGTTTGCTTCCTCCATGTTTGCTTCCTCCATGTTTGCTTCCTCCATGTTTGCTTCCTCCATGTTTGCTTCCTCCATGTTTGCTTCCTCCATGTTTGATTCCTCTATGTTTGATTCCTCCTTTTTTTCCTTTCTCCATTTTCTCTTTTCTTCCTCCATCCCACAGTATCATTCCTCCATATCTGCTTCCCTTTTCATCCCCCTCTCTTCCATCTATATTTATATTTACTTTCTTCTTTTTCTTCTTTTCTCAGACATTATTCACTTCTTTTCAACACTATTTCCTTCATTTATCTGTGTTTGAGTCCCCTTTCCTTTTATTCCCTTCCTCTTTCCTTCTGTGTCCTTCCTCTTTCATGCTTTCCTCCTCTTCCCTTCTGTTTTTCCCCTCTTCTTTTGTCTTTCTTTCCTCTTCCATTCTGTTTCCTTTATTTTTGTTTTGTTTCCTTTAGTTTCCTTCCTCTTTCCTTCAGTTTTTTTCACCTTTCCTTCAGTTCTTTCTTTTTCCTTCAGTTTCTTTTCTCTTCTTCAGTTTCTTTCCTCTTTCCTTCAGTTCTTTCCTCTTTCCTTCTTCTTTCCTTCCTTCAGTTCTTTCACCTTCCTTCAGTTCTTTCCTTTTCCCTTCAGTTTCTTTCCTCTTTCCTTCATTTCTTTCCTTCATTTCTTTCACCTTTCCTTCATTTTTCCTCTTTCCTTCGGTTTCTTTCCTCTTTTCCTTCAGTTCTTCCTCTTTCCTTCAGTTTCTTTCACCTTCCTTCAGTTTCTTTCCTCTTTCCTTCAATTTCTTTCACCTTTCCTTCAGTTTCTTTCCTCTTTCCTTCAGTTTTTCATCTTTCCTTCAGTTTCTTTCACCTTTCCTTCAGTTTCTTTCCTCTTTCCTTCAGTTTCTTTCCTCTTTTCTTCAGTTTCTTTCCTCTTTCCTTCAGTTCTTTCCTCTTTCCTTCAGTTTCTTTCCTCTTTCCTTCAGTTTCTTTCCTCTTTCTTTCGGTTTCTTTCCTCTTTCCTTCAGTTTCTTTCCTCTTTCCTTCAGTTCTTTTGCCTTTCCTTCTGTTTCTTTCATTTTTCCTTCTGCTTCTTCCCCTCTTCTCTTCTATTTCCTTCCTCTAACCTTCTGATTAATTCCTATTCTTTTTATTCTTTCACTTTTTTCTGTTTCCTTCCCCTTTCCTTCTTTCGCTCTCAATTTCTATTTCCTCCCCTTTACCTTCTGTTTACTTCCTTTTCCTTCTGTTTCTTTCCTCTTTCCTTCTCTTTCTCTTCGTTTCATCCTCCAGTTTCCTTCTTCCCTTCTGTAGACTCCTTCCGCTTTTCTCTTTCCTTACTCTTCTCGCCTGTTTCCTTCCTCTTTCTTTTCCTTCCTTCCTCCTCTCTTGCATTTCCTTCTCCTTTACTTCTGTTTCCTTCCCTTGTATTTTTCTACCTTTTCTCTTCTGTTTCATTCCTCTTTCTCTTCCCCCCTATTCCCTTCCTTTTTATTTCTTTTCTTTTCTATTTCCTTGCTCTTTTCCTCTTTTTTCTTCCTCTTCCCTTGTGTTCCCTTCTGTTTTCTACTTTATCTCCATCTCTTTTCCTCTTCTCTTCTTTCTTTCCACATTTCTCTTTTATTTAATTTCTGTTATTTCCAACTGCGTCATGTTTCCTTCATTTTGTTATCTCTCTCCCTTCCATTCTTTTTACTTCCTCCATCGTCTCGTTTCCTCCTTTCTACCTCCGTCTCCTCCCTCTTTTTATCCAGTTTTCTGTCTCCCTCAATTATCTTCCAATCTTCTATTTCCTTCCTCCACTTGTGTTTTTCTTCCTCCATTTCTTTCTCTCATTTACTCATTAGTTTCTTCGTTCCATCCTTCCTGTTTACCCGTTTCCCTTCTAGTTCCTATTTATTCCTCCAACTTAAGTTTTCTTCCTCTCTGTTTCATTTCCGTTTCTTCCTACCACTGTTCTACTGTCTTCTTCTTACCTCTTTCTGTTTTCTTCACACTCCCCCGTTTCCCCTTTCCATATTTTTTTTCTTTTTCATTTAGCTCATTTCCTTCTTCTATCCTCTTCTTTCTCTTCTTCTCTTATTTGTTTCTGCTCTGCTCTATGTTCCTCATCCGCTTTTCTATTTCCTTCCTTTATCCCTTTTTTTTTTCTTTTCCATCTCTATTCGCATTCCATATTTTGCCTCTTTCTACTCTCTTCTTTTTTTACACCTCTCTTCCTCCACTACTTTTTCTCCTCCACTCCTTCATAATTCTTTCTCCGCTATTATTTTTCCTACTCTCTGATTCTATTCTTCACTTCTCTCTTTCTTTTCTCTTACGTCTGTATATTTCCTCCATTCTATGTTACTTATCTTTATCATGTGTTGCTTTTCATCTTCTGTTTTCATACTATATTTTCTTTTCTAATTCCCACTCCCTTCCCCTTCTCTTTCCTCCTTCCCTTTCTCTTTCCTCCTTCTCGTTCTCTTTTTTTTCCTTTCTCCACCTTCTGTTTGCTACCTCCCCTTATCCTGTCTTTCTACCTACACCCCTTTTTTCTTCCTTTTTCGTTGTTTTCTTTCTCATCACACTCTGTTCTTCTCCACCTTTCGTTTCATTCCTACACTCTCTCTTTCCTTCTTACATATTCTGTTTCCTTCTGACACTCTCTGTTTCTTTCTTACACTCTCTGTTTCCTTCTTACACTCTCTGTTTCCTTCTTACACTCTTGTTTCCTTCTTACACTCTCTGTTTCCTTCTTACACTCTTTGTTTCCTTCTTACACTCTCTGTTTCTTTCTTACACTCTCTGTTTCCTTCTTACACTCTCTGTTTCCTTCTTACACTCTCTGTTTCTTCTTACACTCTCTGTTTCTTCTTACACTCTCTGTTTCCTTCTTACACTCTCTGTTTCCTTCTTACACTCTCTGTTTCTTTCTTACACTCTCTGTTTCCTTCTTACACTCTCTGTTTCTTTCTTACACTCTCTGTTTCCTTCTTACACTCTCTGTTTCCTTTCTTACACTCTCTGTTTCTTTCTTACACTCTCTGTTTCTTTCTTACACTCTCTGTTTCCTTCTTACACTCTCTGTTTCCTTCTTACACTCTCTGTTTCTTTCTTACACTCTCTGTTTCCTTCTTACACTCTCTGTTTCTTTCTTACACTCTCTGTTTCCTTCTTACACTCTCTGTTTCTTTCTTACACTCTCTGTTTCTTCTTACACTCTCTGTTTCCTTCTTACACTCTCTGTTTCTTTCTTACACTCTCTGTTTCTTTCTTACACTCTCTGTTTCCTTCTTACACTTTCTGTTTCCTTCTTACACTCTCTGTTTCTTTCTTACACTCTCTGTTTCCTTCTTACACTCTCTGTTTCTTTCTTACACTCTCTGTTTCTTCTTACCTCTCTGTTTCTTTCTTACACTCTCTGTTTCCTTCTTACACTCTCTGTTTCTTTCTTACACTCTCTGTTTCTTTCTTACACTCTCTGTTTCTTTCTTACACTCTCTGTTTCTTTCTTACACTCTCTGTTTCTTTCTTACACTCTCTGTTTCTTTCTTACACTCTCTGTTTCTTTCTTACACTCTCTGTTTCTTTCTTACACTCTCTGTTTCTTTCTTACACTCTCTGTTTCCTTCTTACACTCTCTGTTTCTTTCTTACACTCTCTGTTCCTTCTTACCTCTCTTTCTTTCTCTACACTCTCTGTTTCCTTCTTACACTCTCTGTTTCCTTCTTACACTCTCTGTTTCTTTCTTACACTCTCTGTTTCCTTCTTACACTCTCTGTTTTTTCTTACACTCTCTGTTTCTTTCTTACACTCTCTGTTTCCTTCTTACACTCTCTGTTTCCTTCTTACACTCTCTGTTTCTTTCTTACACTCTCTGTTTCCTTCTTACACTCTCTGTTTCTTTTTACACTCTCTTTTCTTCTTACACTCTCTGTTTCTTTCTTACACTCTCTGTTTCTTTTCTTACACTCTCTGTTTCCTTTCTTACACTCTCTGTTTCCTTCTTACACTCTCTTTTTCCTTCTTACACTCTCTGTTCTTCCTTTACACTCTCTGTTTCTTTCTTACACTCTCTGTTTCCTTCTTACACTCTCTGTTTCTTTCTTACACTCTCTGTTTCCTTCTTACACTCTCTGTTTCCTTCTTACACTCTTGTTTCTTTCTTACACTCTCTGTTTCCTTCTTACGCTCTCTATTTCCTTCTTACGCTCTCTGTTTCTTTCTTACACTCTCTGTTTCCTTCTTACGCTCTCTAATTTCCTTCTTACACTCTCTGTTTCCTTTCTATACTTCCTGTTTTCTTCCTACATTTTTTTTTTTGCATCTCTCAACTCTTGTTTCCTACTTTATTTATTTTATTTGTTTCCTTCTCTCTTTGTTCCCTTTGGTTTCTTCCTCTTTCTTTTTTCCCTCCGTTTTTTTTTATTTTTGCTTTCTTTTCAAATCCCTCTTTTTAATTATATTATTCCTCTTCTTCCTTCTTGTGATTTATTTATTACTTCTGCCATTTTTCAATTTGTCTCTCTCCTCTGTTTCTTCCCTCTTGTCCCTTTTTATCTTTCCTCCAAATATTTGTTACTAATTCTCTTCCTCTTTCTAATCTTCTCTGTTTATTTCGTCTTCCTTTACCTTTCTCTTCAACCCTTATATTTTCTTCTTGTATTCTTCTGCTACCTTCTTTCTCCTGCATGTTACCTTCCTTCCTTTAGCCCTTCCTTCATAACTCTGTTTCTTTCTGTTCTCTCCCTCTATTTCTTGCTATAACCCTCTGTTTTCCTATTTCTAATCTGTTTCCATTTATTGACTTCATTGTTTTCCTTCTCCACGTCTTTGTTTCCTTCGTGTTATCCTTTTTTTTTTTTACACAGGGTTTGACAAGGTTAAGGATCCCTAGCTTTATTGGCAAGCTATTTACAGGTTAAGGATTCCTAACTTTATTGGCAAGCTATTTACAGGTTAAGGATTCCTAACTTTATTGGCAAGCTATTTACAGGTTAAGGATTCCTAACTTTATTGGCAAGCTATTTACAGGTTAAGGATTCCTAACTTTATTGGCAAGCTATTTACAGGTTAAGGATTCCTAACTTTATTGGCAAGCTATTTACAGGTTAAGGATTCCTAACTTTATTGGCAAGCTATTTACAGGTTAAGGATTCCTAACTTTATTGGCAAGCTATTTACAGGTTAAGGATTCCTAACTTTATTGGCAAGCTATTTACAGGTTAAGGATTCCTAACTTTATTGACAAGCTATTTACAGGTTAAGGATTCCTAACTTTATTGGCAAGCTATTTACAGGTTAAGGATTCCTAACTTTATTGGCAAGCTATTTACAGGTTAAGGATTCCTAACTTTATTGGCAAGCTAAGAGCTGTTACCTACATCAGCTCATTTGAAAGCATTTTTATTGTCCTTGGCTGTCCTTGTCCTTACATCTCCTGATTTGTTCTTGCCTGTCCTTGTCCTTACATCTCCTGATCTGTCCTTGGCTGTCCTTGTCCTTACATCTCCTGATCTGTCCTTGGCTGTCCTTGTCCTTACATCTCCTGATCTCTCTCTCTCTCTCTCTCTCTCTCTCTCTCTCCTTCTCTCTCTCTCTCGTTTAGTTCCTCCTTCTCACTCTTTTCTTTTATCACTTGTTTCCTTCCTACATCTTCTGTTTCGTATCTACTCTATTCTACTTTTCCACCGCACTATTTCCTCTTCTCCACCTCTCGGTTTTTCTTCCTCCCCTGTTTCTTTACTTCACTTTATTTCTTTCCTTTGCTTCTCTGTTTATTTCTTGCAACCCTTCTGCTTCTTTTCACCTACTTGGGCTTTCTTCCTTTCTCCTTCCTTCTTTTCTTTCTTGGCTTTTCTTCTGTTTCTTCCTTCTGCTTCTCTATGTTTTCTCCCTACATACATTTTATCCCTTCTTCTTCCCTCCATTTTCTTCCAACATCCTCGTTTACGCTTATTCTACTTTTCATTTCCTTTCTCTTCTACATCCTCTTTTTCTCTTCTATTTGCTTCCCTCAATTATTTATTTCCTTATTTCTCTTCATTTTTTATTTGTGCCCAATCTCTTCACAAATAACCCCATCCTTGTTTGTCCTTGTCCTTACATCTCCTGATCTGTCCTTGGCTATCCTTGTCCTTACATCTCCTGATCTGTCCTTGGTTGTTCTTGTCCTTACATCTCCAGATCTGTCCTTGGCTGTTCTTGCCCTTACATCTCCTGATCTGTCCTTGGCTGTTCTTGTCCTTACATCTCCTGATCTGTCCTTGGCTGTCCTTGTCCTTACATCTCCTGAACTGTCCTTGGTTGTCCTTGTCCTTACATCTCCTGATTTGTTCTTGCCTGTCCTTGTCCTTACATCTCCTGATCTGTCCTTGGCTGTCCTTGTCCTTACATCTCCTTATCTAGATGGCTCAAGTATTTTTTTTAATAAAAAACCTGCTTCGTTCTCTTTACTCTTGATATCAACCTTCTTTTTTCCCTCTTTAGACTAATTCATCTTCCATAACCTGTCGTATCAGCTTCCATAACCTGCCGTATCTTCCATAACCTGTCGTATCAGCTTCCATAACCTGCGTATCATCTCCATAACCTGCCGTATCAGCTTCCATAACCTGCCGTATCTTCCATAACCTGTCGTATCAGCTTCCATAACCTGCCGTATCTTCCATAACCTGGCGTATCTTCCATAACCTGCCGTATCTTCCATAACCTGCCGTATCTTCCATAACCTGGAGTATCCAGCTTCCGTTACTGCTCTGAAATCTACTACAAAACCTAGTCATCTTTCCCTCTGGCTAATTCATTTCGGTTCTTGTCGTCGAGGATTTCCACCGTAAGGCCGAGTTCTTTGCTCACAGGCTCTCGCTTTTACACTCCTCTTGAAGCTCTCTCGATCGCATCACCAGGGTTTTCAACTTCATATTGCATTCTCTGTTCAGTCTGCCATCTGTGAGCCACCCTCTTGTTTTCTTATGCAAAATAATTCCCCTTAGAAGATCTGTTTCTCATCCTCTTGCCTTCTGACTTACTGAAACTTTTGCTCCTTGTTTTGAATCTTCTTCTCTCACTCGCCTCTATTACTTTCAAAGTTTCATACCAGCCAGTGTGGCCACTCGCGGCCTACAAGATGGTGAGTCTTGATGAAGCGTCACTCTTTACTGACGTTCCTCCTAGTGATGTTGCCGGTTTTCACAGAGTGATGGCTAGTAAGAGGCTAGTTTTTTCTGTCTACTTATGTCTCTCTTGACCTTATGGGTCTTTGTGAGAATTCTATTTAATATTATTTCTAAGGAACTACCAAGAATGACTTAATTTTCGAAGGTAACTAAATGTAATTTTCATAGGTAACTACAAAACGTAGATATTATTCTCAGACTTTTGGTGTTGTGGGCTCACTCCGATCCCCTGTTCTTGCCAGCCTTCATATGCAATAGAAAGTTCAGATGTTGTTCTACTTCACCCTATTGGTATAAGTTTTTTTTTTTCTCCGGCTCATCTCCACTCTGAGACTGCATGACTCTGGCCTCTCTCAACTCTTCCTTGCTGCTCTTTACACTCTTGCTCCGTCTATCAAGCTTAAAGCTGCTGGGAAGCTTACCCACTAATTCCCTTTCTTGATGTTCATCTCCTTGCTCTGTAATTGGTTTTTTTCCTGTTTACCGGGAAAAAAAGGCTAGTAGGAGGCATATTCATTACTTTTCTTATTATGTACCTCCTACCAAGGGAGGTATTCTGGTTTATCTCTTCCTCTGCGCCCTCTACATCTGTGATTTCCAAGTTCTTGACTGAAAAATTTCACTCTTTGCTGTTCGTTCTCTTGTTTTCCTTCCTTCCTAATTTCAAAATATCTCATGCTATATAAACGTCCTTCTCTCCTAGGTCCACTTTTTGTCTCAGAACTTGTGTGCTTTCCTTAGTTTTTATTTATAATTTACAAAATCGCAATAAGACCCTTCGTCATATGGAAATTAAAGTTGCATTTCGCCAAGTCAGTGCACTTCGCATGAACGTGGTTCATACTTCCCCAACTCATACTTCCGGAATTCATTCTATTTCCCCCTCCTTTTACCCTCTCCAGTACATTAGTGGTAGGGCAAAAGCACATGTCTACACAAAAGGCCTAGTTTCTCAGCTCGGCCTTTTGTGTATTCATATACTCTTGCGCTACCCTCCACAGGATGGAAAAGTGGCGCAGACTGAACTAGTCATTTTGACGACGTTATGTAACCTATTCCGATAGACTTTAAAAGCGTAAAAGAAATATTCACCTTTCTGACATTAGCAATGTCCTGTAATGCTACATCAGAGATCACAGCCAGAGATTTATTCCTGTTTTATCTGTTCCTTTTGTAGTTGTTACAGACGCCGTGTTGTTAAAGCAGACCTCAGACCCAGAACACTTTCAAAATATATCCTCTGTGCACTGTTAAGTGTTCTGGTCTTCAGGACACACTCCCAGTGCATTTCCCAGTGTTCTGGTTTTCAGAACACATTCCCAGTACCTTGTCAAGTGTTCTGGTCTTCAGAACACATTTCCAGAACTTTGTCAAGTGTTCTGGTCTTCAGAGCACATTCCCAGAACTTTGTCAAGTGTTCTGGTCTTCAGAACACATTCCCAGTACTTTGTCAAGTGTTCTGGTCTTCAGAACACACAGTAAACTGCCTGATCACTGTTTCTTCCATTTATCTGGTTTCTTCTGGTAACCTCATTCACTGCTTCTGTCTCCATCTTTCATCTGTTTAGTGACTTTCTCTCGTACTCTTCGCCTGTTTGATCTTCTAGACCTTCCCCACTTTCCGTTCATCATAATCTGTTTTCTACTCTATGTATCCCTCTACCACTCTTTATTTTTCCCAAACTGTTCGTTTCATATCACTGATTCCTTTCCTTCGCCACTATTTATGTTGTCCTGCACTTCAAGTTTCTCTTCTTCCTTCACCCTTCGTTTCTTCCAACCCTTCTGTTTCTTCCAACCTTCGTTTTCTGCCTTCTGTTTAATTCTACCCTTGTTTCTTCAGAACCTTCTGTTATTCTACCCTTCTGTTCTTCTGCTTCTGATATCTACCCTTCTGTTTTCTGCCTTCTGTTTAACTACCATTCTGTTCTTCTGCCTTCTGTTTTTTCCTCGTTTCTTCGCACATTCGTTTTCTACCTTCTGTTTCTTCTGCCCTTCGTTTATTCACCCTTGTTTCTTCTGCCCTTCTGTTTATTCTACCTCTGTTCTTCTAGCCCTTCTTTATTCTACCCTTCTGTTTCTTCTGTCCTTCGTTACCATCTTCCGCAACTTTCTTAATTCAACGAAACTCTTCTTCTTCCCTAACTTATTCTTCTTCCACTAATTTTTTCTTTTACCTCTGTTCTGTTTCCTTTCTCCACTCCTCCGTTTTCTTCCTCCACCTTTTGCTTCATTCATTATTCCTCTGTCCTCTACATTCACTTCTCTGCTCACTTTCAACATTACTCTGTATCCTTCTTCTACATTTCCGTTTTCTACATTCTTTTTGTTCCTTTCCACCTTTTTTCTTTCCTATATTTGTTTTCTTATCAAGCATTTCCTTCTTCTACATTTTCTTCCTTTTGTTTCCTTTAGCTCTCCGTTTCCTTTAATTCCCTTTTTTTTAATTCCTTCGTTTTGTTTTCGTTTTATGTTTCTCCCTCATTATTCCCGCTCCAACGTCTCTACTTTCTATCCCCCTTCCTCTTTTTTTCTTCACTCCTATTTTCTTCCCCTCTATTATCCTTCTGTCTCGTCTTTCACCCTGCCTTCCCTTTGTTTCCTCATTCTCATTTTTCATTTCGTCTTTCCTCTATTTCCATTTACTATATGTCTTCATTTTTCTTTCCTCAATTCATCTCCTATCATCCTTCACCATTTTGTGTCCATCCTCCACTCTGCTTTTCTTTCTTCCACCCTTCTGTTTTCTTCTTTCATCTTTCTATTTTTTCCTCCATCTTTCTGTTTTCTTCTTTCATCTTTCTCTTTTTTCCTCCATCGTTCTGTTTTATTCCTTCATCTTTCTGTTTCCTGCCTCCATCTTTCTGTTTCCTTTCCTCCTGCTTTCTGTTTTCTTCATCCATCGTTCTTTTTTCTTCCTCCAGCTTTCTGTTTTCTCCCAACATCCTTCTGTTATTTTCCCCGATCTTTCTGTTTTCTTCTTTCCTCGTTCTGTTTTGTTCCTCCATCTTTCTGTTTTCTTCCTTAATCTTTCTGTTTGTTCCTTCATCGTTCTGTTTTATTCCTTCACTTTTCTGTTTTCTTCCTCTATCGTTCTGTTGTCTTCCTCCATCTTTCTGTTTTCTTCATCCATTGTTCTATTTTCTTCCACGTTCTGTTTTCTTCCTCTATCCTTCTATTTTCTCCCTCCCTCTTTCTGTTTTCTTCCTTCCTCGTTTTATTTTCTTTCTCCATCTTTCTGTTTTCTTCCTCCATGGTCCTATTTTCTTCGTCCATCTTTCTGTTTCCTTCCTATTTCATTCTGTTTTCTCCCTTCCTCTTTTTATTTTCTTCCTCCATCTTCCTGTTCTTTCCTCCATCCTTCTGTTCTCTTTCTCCATCTTTCTGTTATCTTCATCCATTGTCTATTTCCTTCCTTCATTTTTCTTTTTCTGCCTCCATCTTTCTGTTTTTCTGCCTCCGTCGTTCTCTTTTCTTTCTCCATCTTTCTGACTTCTTCCTATATTATTCTGCTTTCTTCCTTCCTTGTTCTGTTTACTTCCTCCATCTTTTTGTTTTTTCAGCCATCTTTCTGTTTCCTTCCTTCATCTTTCAATTTTTTTTACTCCATCCGTTCTATTTTCTTCCTTCATCGTTTCCTTTCTATTTCATTCCTCTATTGTTCTCTTTTCTTCCTCCATCTTTCTGTTTTCCCATTCATCGCTCTGTTTTCTTCCTCCATTTTTCCGTTGTTTCCTTCATCTTTCTGCTTTATTCCTCTATCGCTCTATTTAATTCTTTCATCGTTCTGTTTTATTTCTCCATCTTTCTGTTTTCTTCCTCCATCGATTTGTTTCCTTCCATCATCGTTATTTTTCCTTCCTCCACCGTTCTATTTCCTTCTTCCAATGTTCCTTTCCTTATTCCAGTTTTCTGCTTCCTTTCTCTGTCTCCTTACTCTCTTTTTTGTTGTTTTTAAAATTTCCTTTTCTTTCTTTATTTACTCATTTTTTCCTTCTTTCATCCCTTCCATAACTCTCTCTGTCCTCTATTTCTTTCTTCTTTCTCCCAGTTTTTTCTTCCTCTTCCCTTCTTTATTTTCTTCCATCCATTCTGTTTCATTTCTTTTAATTTCTGCTTATTCCCTCAATTCTTCTTTTACTCTCTTCTGTTGTCTTCCTTCAACCATCTACTTCTCTCCTCCACTTCTCTCCTCCACTTCTCTCCTCCACTTCTCTCCTCACTTCTCTCCTATACTTCTCTCCTCCACTTCTCTCCTCCACTTCTCTCCTCCACTTCTCTCCTCCACTTCTCTCTTTCTTTCCTCCATCCACCAACATTTTCTTCTTTTATTTTCATGTGTTTCTTCTGTCTATTTTCTAAAATTAAATCTTCATTTCTTCGATAGAATTTCTTCACGTTCTGGTGTCTTCCTTCATTCTTTCTTTACTTCACCCTTCCTTTACTTCCTTCACCCTTCCTTTACTTCCTTCACCCTTCCTTTACTTCCTTCACCCTTCCTTTACTTCATCCTTTCTTTACTTCCTTCACCCTTTCTTTATTTCCTTCACCCTTTCTTTACTTCCTTCACCCTTTCTTTACTTCACCCTTTCTTTACTTCCTTCACCCTTCCTTTACTTCACCCTTTCTTTACTTCCTTCACCCTTTCTTTACTTCACCCTTCCTTTACTTCCTTCACCCTTTTTACTTCCTTCACCCTTCCTTTATTCCTTCACCCTTCCTTTACTTCCTTCACCTTCTTTACTTCATCCTTCTTACTTCCTTCACCCTTTCTTATTTCCTTCACCCTTCTTTACTTCCCTTCACCCTTTCTTTATTCACCCTTCTTTACTTCCTTCACCCTTCCTTTACTTCAACCCTTCCTTTACTTCCTTCACCCTTTCTTTACTTCCTTCACCCTTTCTTTACTTCCTTCACCTTCTTTACTTCCTTCACCTTTCTTTACTCTTCACCCTTTCTTTACTTCCTTCACCCTTCTTTCTTTACCTTCACCCTTTCTTTACTTCCTTCACCCTTCCTTTACTTCCTTCACCCTTCTTTACTTCCTTCACCCTTCTTTACTTCTTCACCCTTCCTTTACTTCCTTCACCCTTCCTTTACTTCCTTCACCCTTCCTTTACTCCTTCACCTCTTTCTTCTCACCCTTCTTACTTTCACCCTTCTTTACTTCACCCTTCTTTATCCTTCACCCTTCTTTACTTCCTCACCCTTCCTTTACTTCCTTCACCCTTCTTACTTCCTTCACCCTTCCTTTTACTTCCTTCACCCTTTCTTTACTTCCTTCACCCTTCCTTTACTTCCTTCACCCTTCTTTACTTCCTTCACCCTTTCCTTTACTTCCTTCACCCTTTCTTTACTTCCTTCACCCTTCTTTACTTCCTTCACCCTTCCTTTACTTCCTTCACCTTTACTTCCTTACCTTCCTTTACTTCCTTACACCCTTCTTACTCCTTCACCCTTCCTTTACTTCCTTCACCCTTCCTTTACTTCCTTCACCCTTTCTTTACTTCCTTCATCCTTTCTTTACTTCCTTTACCTTCCTTTACTTCCTTCACCCTTTCTTTACTTCCTTCACCCTTTCTTTACTTCCTTCACCCTTCCTTTACTTCCTTCACCCTTTCTTTACTTCCTTCACCCTTTCTTTACTTCCTCACCCTTCTTTACTTCCTTCAACCTTTCTTTACTTCCTTCACCCTTATCTTTACTTCCTTCACCCTTCCTTTACTTCCTTCACCCTTTCTTTACTTCCTTCATCCTTTCTTTACTTCCTTACCCTTCCTTTACTTCCTTCACCTTTCTTTACTTCTTCACCCTTTCTTTACTTCCTTCACCCTTCCTTTACTTCCTTCACCCTTTCTTTACTTCCTTCACCTTCCTTTACTTCCTTCACCCTTCCTTTACTTCCTTCACCTTTTATCCTTCACCCTTCCTTACTTCCTTCACCTTCCTTTACTTCCTTCACCCTTCTTTACTTCACCTTCACCCTCTTTACTTCCTTCACCCTTTCTATTCTTCACCCTTTTTACTTCCTTCACCCTTTCTTTACTTCCTTTACCCTTCTTTACTTCCTTCACCCTTTACTTCCTTCACCTTTCTATTACTTCTTACCCTTCTTTACTTCCTTCACTCCTTCACCCTTCTTTACTTCCTTCACCTTCTTTACTTCACCTTTTCTTACTTCCTTCACTCTCCTTCACCTTCTTTACTTCACCCTTCCTTTACTTCCTTCACCTTCTTTACTTCTTCACCCTTCTTTACTTCCTTCACCTCCTTTACTTCCTTACCCTTCCTTTACTTCCTTCACCCATTCTTTTTTTTCTTACTTCCTTCACCTTCTTTATCCTTACCCTTTCTTTCTCCTTCCTTTCTTTACTTCTCCCTTTCTTTACTTCCTTCACCCTTCCTTTATTTCCTTCACCCTTCCTTTACTTCCTTCACCCTTCTTTACTTCCTTCACCTTTCTTACTTCCTTACCTTCTTACTCTTCACCCTTCTTTACTTCCTTCACCCTTCCTTTACTTCCTTCACCCTTTCTTTACTTCCTTCACCCTTTCTTTACTTCCTTCACCCTTTCTTTACTTCACCCTTTCTTTACTTCCTTCACCCTTTCTTTACTTTACCTTTTACTCTTCACCCTTTCTCTTACTTCCTTCACCCTTTCTTTACTTCCTTCACCCTTTCTTTACTTCCTTCACCCTTTCTTTACTTCACCCTTTCTTTACTTCCTTCACCCTTCCTTTACTTCCTTCACCCTTCCTTTACTTCCTTCACCCTTTCTTTACTTCTTCACCCTTCTTACCTTCACCTTTCTTTACTTCCTTCACCCTTTCCTTTACTTCTCCTTCACTTCTTTATCTTCACCCTTTCTTACTTCTCACCCTTTCTTTACTTCCTTCACCCTTTCTTTACTTCCTTCACCTCTTTCTTTACTTCTTCTTCACCCTTTCTTTACTTCCTTCACCCTTTCTTTATTCTTCACCCTTTCTTTACTTCCTTCACCCTTTCTTTATTCCTTCACCCTTTCCTTTACTTCCTTCACCCTTTCTTTATCTTCACCCTTTCTTTACTTCCTTCACCCTTCTTTACTTTTACCTTCTTTACTCTTCACCCTTTCTTTACTTCCTTCACCTTTCTTTACTTCCTTACCCTTTCTTTTCTTCCTTCTACCCCTTCCTTTATTCCTTCACCTTCTTTCTTTACTTCCTTCACCTCTTTCTTTACTTCCTTTCACTCCTTTCTTTACTTCCTTCACCCTTTCTTTACTTCCTTCACCCTTCTTTACTTTACTTCCTTTCACCTCTGTTCTTTACTTCCTTCACCCTTTCTTTACTTCCTTCACCCTTTCTTTACTTTCCTTCACCTTTCTTTTATTCTTCTACCTTTTCTTTACTTCTTCCCCTTTCTTATTCATTCCTTCACCCTTTTCTTTCCTTTTCCTTCACTTCTTTCTTTACTTCCTTTCAACTCTTCTTCTTTCTTCCTTCTTTACTTCCTTTACTTTATTATTACTTTCTTTACTTATTATTATTATTTTATTCTATTCACTTTATCATTTACTTCTTACTTTTATTTTATCTATTATTCTTTATTACTTTATTACTTTTACTTTTTTCACTTCTTTATTATTCACCTTTCTTTACTTATCTACAACCCTTATTATTCTTTACATTTTACTTTATTCTTACTATTTTTTTACTTATCTATCACTACTTATTACTTACTTTCTTACTTCTTCTTTATTCTTCATCATTTCTTACTTTCTTACTTTTTTATTTTCACTTTTATTACTTCTATTACTATGCATTATATAATAATACCTGTAGATTTATCTTCACCTTTTAATACTGTAAATAATTACTTTGTTAAAATTATCTAAGGACACCTCTTGCAACTTCCAAATTACATTCGTTACTTCCTTACACCCATGCATTTATTCAATTGCACTTATCTTATACTTTCTTCACCATTCTTAAATAATCCTTTCTACTATCTAGATATTTTTTTTAACCTTAATCTTACTATACTGATTACTCATCTCTCCATCTATTACATCCAAATTCACCATCTGTACACTATCCTTCAAATTGTTATCATTGTCATTAGTAAGTATATTGATCTAAATCCTTTCAAACATTTAATGTCATTTGCATTTTTCAATAAGTTACACAATTAGATTTTTTCTTGACCTTATTTACAGTTAAGGCACTTTAACTTCTGTTAAAATATGCTTTACACCTTGTTTGACTCTGTCAGAACGCATGCACAGAGGTTTGCCTATAACACGCTCTTATACAGGGATTAGCGTCCTGGCACCAACGTTGTAGAGAGAGTCCGCTCTCACGTGTAGCTAGATACTTTTCTCAACTCACATGATTAGCATAACTGAACTTTGTGAGACTTATTCCATCATTTCTTTCGGTGTACATTATTTCCTCACTCTTCATGCATTCATTGTAATACTTTACTTCTAAACACTTTAAGGTCATACTCTGCATTAATGATGATTACTTAACACTAATCTGCTTCGATCTTGTTTTCTATCTATTATTAGGTTTTAATGATTTAAACTTTGATACACAAATCATTAGCTTCACTATGTTTGCACAGAATTACTTATCCTATAAATCAGAATAAAGTATTATTTGTCAGTACAAGGGAGCCTAATTCCAGTTCATATATATGTATACGATTCATAATCTTTGAATATTAGATTATTTATCTTTATTATTATTATATTATTAATTTTAGTATTTATTATATTGCATATTATATTTATGATGTATTTGTTATTATTTTTTATTGTTATTATTGTTATATTATTATAAATAGCATATAGTTTGTAATAATAGCGTGTAGATATCATTTTAATAATAACTGTAAGATAAATTACTTTGGTGAAAAGTCTATCGAAAAGGGACACCATCGGCAGCACTTCCAAAGGTGACAGTGTCGGTGGACTCTTCCCTTACAGCCCCAGGCAGTGTGTGAGTGGTGAGAGAATGCATCTTGATCTACGGAACCGTTGTGGCTGGCACCGAGTGCAGAGAGAGAAGACGTCCGGTCTACGTGAGTCTAAGAATGATTTTTTTTAACCATGAATCAATAGAAGACTGAACGGGGGGGGGGGATGATGGAGACTCGATCTGCGGTCCAGGCATATAACAGTCCCAAGGATGCACCACTGAGCCACGAGTCCCGGCTCTAAATTGTTATCGGGATTGAATTAAGGTGAAGAATATTGATCTAAATCCTTCTAAACATTATAATGTCATATGTTGGCATTAATATTGCGAAATAAAGTTACAAACAATTAGATTTTTGTATTTGACGTTAATTTTAGCAAGGTTGGAAGGGTAACTATGTTAACTTTGGTTAAAAAATTATGCTTACACAAACCTATGTTTGCTACAGGTTGTGTCAGAGAAGCCAGGATGGACGACAGAGAGGTCTCGCCTCAGTGAGAAGACGCCTTCACTAGCCAGCGAGGAGTTAGCGAGATCCTGGCAAACGTGTAGAGAAGAGGTGCCCAGCTACTGGCAACGTGTAGCGAGGACTTATTGAGCTTCTAGCAACGTGTAGCAAGGAGTGAATTAGCATAATGAACTTAGTAGAGACTCTGTGTTCCAGCATTTTTATCGGTGGTCATTATTTCCAGTCACTCATTCAAAATGCATCAGTTGTAAATACATTAGCTTAAAAAAACAGCCCATGTTTAAAAGGTCAACTCGTGCATATAAATGGATGATACCTGGTGAACACTAAGTCTGCTGGTCGAGTGGCTTGTGTCTCTACCATAGTTGGTTGGTTAATGGGATTTAAAAGCCTTTCGACTACACAAAGGTCATTAAGGCTGCACGTCACCTGTTCGCCACCAACGAAAAATACTCTAATCCCTAAAACAGGAATCAAAGTAATCTATTTGGTGCAGATACACAGGGAGACACAAACCTCTCCGTGTACATATATACTGTATACAGTATCTCAAGTCTTTGAATGATTGTTCACCTTCTTTATATTGAGCTCAGTGTAATCTCTAGTGTGTTTATCATTGCATAAGTAAACTTTGTATGATGCAAAATACTGACTGTGGATCTGAGCTCAATTTTTTCTTCTTGTCGGTTATGATACAAAGTTTGCAAGAGGCGCTATGTAGGTGATAAATATGTCAACAGTTTAACTCGCACCTCAGAAAAATAAAAATATTACAAAGATCCTCCAGCCATGTCTTTCATATACACCTGTTGACTGATACACTGTGTGTTGTTGACCGGTAGACTGTGTTACTGACTGATAGACTGTGAATGTGTTGTTGACTGATAGACTGTGAGTGTGTTGTTGGTTGATAGACTGTACGTTGACTGACAGAATGTGTGTTGTTGACGGGTGGACTGTGTGTCACTGACTGATAGACTGTGAGTGTGTTACTGACTGATGCAGTGTGTGCAAATGTTACTGACTGATGCAGTGTGTGTGAGTGTTACTGACTGATGCAGTGTGTGAGTGTTACTGACTGATGCAGTGTGTGAGTGTTACTGACTGATGCAGTGTGTGCAAATGTTACTGACTGATGCAGTGTGTGTGAGTGTTACTGACTAATGCAGGTGTGAGTGTTTGACTGATGAGTGTGTGATGTTACTGATGATGCAGTGTGTGTAGTGTTACTGACTTGCAGTGTGTGAGTGTTACTGACTGATGCAGTGTGTGTGAGTGTTACTGACTGATGCAGTGTGTGAGTGTTACTGACTGATGCAGTGTGTGCGAGCGTTACCGCCTGATGCAGTGTGTGTGGGTGTTACTGACTGATACAATATGTGTGAGTGTTACTGACTGATGTAGTGTGTGTGAGTGTTACTGACTTATGCATTGTGTGTGAGTGTTACTGACTTATGCAGAGTGTGTGAGTGTTACTGGCTGATACAGTGTGTGTGAGTGTTACTGACTTATGCAGTGTGTGAGTGTTACTGACTTATGCAGTGTGTGAGTGTTACTGACTTATGCAGAGTGTGTGAGTGTTACTGGCTGATACAGTGTGTGTGAGTGTTACTGACTGATGCAGTGTGTGAGTGTTACTGACTGATGCAGTGTGTGTGAGTGTTACTGACTGATGCAGTGTGTGTTACTGACTGATGCAGTGTGTGCGAGCGTTACCGCCTGATGCAGTGTGTGTGGGTGTTACTGACTGATACAATATGTGTGAGTGTTACTGACTGATGTAGTGTGTGTGAGTGTTACTGACTTATGCATGTGTGTGAGTGTTACTGCTTATCAGAGTGTGTGAGTGTTACTGCTGATCAGTGTGTGTGAGTGTTACTGACTTATGCAGTGTGTGAGTGTTACTGACTTATGCAGTGTGTGAGTGTTACTGACTTATGCAGAGTGTGTGAGTGTTACTGGCTGATACAGTGTGTGTGAGTGTTACTGACTGATGCAGTGTGTGGGTGAGTGTTACTGCTGATGCAGTGTGTGTGAGTGTTATGCTGATGCAGTGTGTGTGAGTGTGAACTGACTGATGCAGTGTGTGAGTGTTACTGACTGTGCAGTTTTGTTTAGTGTTACTGACTGATGCAGTTGTGTGTGTGTGTGTTGTGTTGGTGTGTGAGTGTTAATGACTGATGCATGTGTGTGTGAGTGTTACTGACTGATGCAGTGTGTGTGTTACTGACTGATGCAGTGTGTGTGAGTGTTACTGACTGATGCAGTGTGTGTGAGTGTTACTGACTGATGCAGTGTGTGTGAGTGTTACTGACTGATGCAGTGTGTGTGAGTGTTACTGACTGATGCAGTGTGTGTGAGTGTTACTGATGATGAGTGTTGATGTGGTGTGTGTGAGTGTTACTGACTGATGTAGTGTGTGTGAGTGTTACTGACTGATGCAGTGTGTGTGAGTGTTACTGACTGATGCAGTGTGTGTGAGTGTTACTGACTGATGTAGTGTGTGTGGTGTTACTGACTGATATGTAGTGTGTGAGTGTTACTGACTGATGCAGTGATGGTGAGTGTTACTGACTGAATGCAGTGTGTGAGTGTTACTGACTGATGCTAGTGTGTGGAGTTTACTGACTGATGCAGTTGTGTGAGTGTTACTGACTGATGCAGTGTGTGAGTGTTACTGACTGATGCAGTGTGTGTGAGTGTTACTGACTGATGCAGTGTGTGTGAGTGTTACTGACTGATGCAGTGTGTGAGTGTTACTGACTAATGCAGTGTGTGAGTGTTACTGACTGATGCAGTGTGTGAGTGTTACTGACTGATGCAGTGTGTGAGTGTTACTGACTGATGCAGTGTGTGAGTGTTACTGACTGATGCAGTGTGGGTGAGTGTTACTGACTGATGCAGTGTGTGTGGGTGTTACTGACTGATGCAGTGTGTGTGTGTGTGAGTGTTACTGACTGATGCAGTGTGTGTGTGTGTGAGTGTTACTGACTGATGCAGTGTGTGTGAGTGTTACTGACTGATGCAGTGTGTGAGTGTTACTGACTGATGCAGTGTGTGTGAGTGTTACTGACTGATGCAGTGTGTGAGTGTTACTGACTGATGCAGTGTGTGTGAGTGTTACTGACTGATGCAGTGTGAGTGAGTGTTACTGACTGATGCAGTGTGTGAGTGTTACTGACTGATGCAGTGCGTGAGTGTTACTGACTGATGCAGTGTGTGTGAGTGTTACTGACTGATGCAGTGTGTGAGTGTTACTAACTGATGCAGTGTGTGAGTGTTACTGACTGATGCAGTGTGTGTGAGTGTTACTGACTGATGCAGTGTGTGTGAGTGTTACTGACTGATGCAGTGTGTGTGAGTGTTACTGACTGATACAGTGTGTGAGTGTTGCTGACTGATGCAGTGTGTGTGAGTGTTACTGACTGATGCAGTGTGTGAATGTTACTGACTGATGCAGTGTGTGTGAGTGTTACTGACTGATGCAGTGTGTGTGAGTGTTACTGACTGATGCAGTGTGTGTGTGTTACTGACTGATGCAGTGTATGTGAGTGTTACTGACTGATGCAGTGTGTGAGTGTTACTGACTGATGCAGTGTGTGAGTGTTACTGACTGATGCAGTGTGTGAGTGTTACTGACTGATGCATTGTGTGAGTGTTACTGACTGATGCAGTGTGTGAGTGTTACTGACTGATGCAGTGTGTGAGTGTTACTGACTGATGCAGTGTGGGTGAGTCGTTATTGACTGATGCAGTGTGTGAGTGTTACTGACTGATGCAGTGTGTGAGTGTTACTGACTGATGCAGTGTGTGAGTGTTACTGACTGATGCATTGTGTGAGTGTTACTGACTGATGCAGTGTGGTGGATGTTACTGACTGATGAGTGTGTTGAGTGTTACTGACTGATGCAGTGTGAGTGTTACTGACTGATGCGATTGTGTGAGTGTTACTGACTGATGCAGTGTGTGTGAGTGTTTACTGACTGATGCAGTGTGGTGTGTTACTGACTGATGCAGTGTTGTGAGTGTTACGACTGATGCATTTGTGTGTGAGTGTTACATGACTGATGCAGTGTGTGTGAGTGTTACTGATGATGCAGTGTGTGTGAGTGTTACTGACTGATGCAGTGTGGTGAGTGTTACTGACTGTATGCAGCTTGTGAGTGTTACTGATGATGCATTGTGTGTGAGTGTTAGCTGACTGATGCAGTGTGTGTGAGTGTTACTGATGATGCAGATGAATGTGAGTGTTCTGACTATGCAGTGTGGTGGTTGTTACTGCTGATGCATGTGTGTGTGATGTGTTACTGACTGATGCGTGTGTGTGTGTTACTGATGATGCAGTGTATGTGAGTGTTACTGATGATGCATGTGGTGAGTGTTAACTGACTGATGCATGTGTGTGTGATGTTACTGACTGATGCAGTGTGGGTGAGTGTTATGACTGATGCAGTTGTGTTGAGTGTTACTGACTGATGCAGTGTGGGTGAGGGTACTAGATGATGCAGTGTGTGGTGTTACTGACTGATGCAGTGTGGGTGAGTGTTACTGACTGAGCAGTGTGTGAGTGTTATGACTGATGCAATGTGTGTGAGTGTTACTGACTGATGCAGTGTGTGTGAGTGTTACTGACTGATGCAGTGTGGGTGAGTGTTACTGACTGATGCAGTGTGTGAGTGTTACTGACTGATGCAGTGTGGGTGAGTGTTACTGACTGATGCAGTGACTGTGTGAAGTTTACTGACTGATGCAGTGTGTGAGTGTTACTGATGATGCAGTGTGTGTGTGAGTGTTACTGACTGATGCAGTGTGTGTGAGTGTTACTGACTGATGCAGTGTGTGAGTGTTACTGATTGATGCAGTGTGGGTGAGTGTTACTGACTGATGCAGTGTTGTGACCTGTTACTGACTGATGCAGTGTGGGTGAGTGTTACTGACTGTATCAGTGTGTGTGAGTGTTACTGACTGATGGAGTGTGTGTGAGTTGTATATGATGATGCAGTGTGTGAGTGTTACTGACTGATGCAGTGTGTGTGAGTGTTACTGATGATGCAGTGTGTGTTGAAGTGTTACTGATGATGCAATGTGTGAGTGTTACTGACTGATGCAGTGTGTGTGAGTGTTACTGACTGATGCAGTGTGTGTGAGTGTTACTGACTGATGCAGTGTGTGTGAGTGTTACTGACTGATGCAGTGTGTGTGAGTGTTACTGACTGATGGGAAATACAATAATAATGTTAAGCTAGCTAGTTATTACTTGAGAGTTTTCTTTCCCTCTTTCGTGGAGAAGGTAAGAGTTGAACTCTTGATCGGGAAGGACTCTTATATCCAGAAACTGAAGCTATCTTCCCCTTCCTCTTATGAAACAATTGATTCCTCTTGTATGATGATGATGATGATGATGATGATGATAATAATAATAATAATAATAATAATAATAATAATAATAATAATAGTAATAATAATAGTAATAATAATAATAATAATAATAATAATAATAATAATAATAATAATAATAATAATAATAATAATAATAATAATAATGATAATAATAATAATAATAAAAATAATAATAATAATAACAATAAGAAGAAGAAGAAGAAGAAGAAGAAGAAGATGAAGGCTTTTCGCCTCGCTTTGTTACCTATATAGAGGCTCATCCTCCTCTTCCAGGTTTATCTGTTTTTGAAACAATAAAGAACACGGAAACCTCGTCAATAAATGATCGTATTATAATGCATTTGTCTTTTATCAGGACCTCTTGTATAGATATTCTGGAGCTGCCACAGCTTTGATCACAACCTATATTACAACTCAGGTACTCAAAGGCCTGTTATCCTGGGTGTAAAAGGAGCAAAATGAACACAGCAAAAAAACTTTGAATTATATTATCCTTCATCAAGTATAAACAACAGTATGTACACTATATCCACTATGTACAGCAATAGATATTAGTGGACGCCACGGTAATCAAAGTAAAATTGAAGCCAATAAAAAACAGACCATGCTTCAACCAGCTCTAGAATGGAAATGACAAGAATGAAAACATGAGTGGTAACCACGTCACCTTCACAATTGCCAGGTCCCCCTTCTCATTGGCCGAACCTGGACACTGATCTGGCGATGGGGCCCCGATCGTCCGACCCTTACCATCTCGTTCGCTGGTTGGTGAGGCAGCCTATGTGAGTGTGTTAACATGCTCCGAATGAAGATTATATATATATTATATATATATATATATATATATATATATATATATATATATATATATATATATTATATATATATATATATACATAGGTTGTTGAGCGAGACAAAGAATGATTTGAGGATACAAGGATGCTTTACGTATGTAATAGTGATACACTAGAGTAGATTTATCCCAGGATAACCCAGAATAACTCACTAAAGTCAGTGTGATTTATTGCCGTTTGAGTTAATAACTGTTTGCCAAAAAAGTTCATCCCACAGGATGATTTTCCTATCATACTCCATCACACAGAATGATTTTCCTGTCGTAACTCATCACACAGGATGTTTTTCTTTCCTATCACACACCATTACGTAGGATAGTTTTCCTCTCATACTCGTGACTCGGTTAATAGCAGCCTCAGCTCACACTATGAGGGACCGGAGTTCAATCCCCGGCACGGGTGAAACGTTGGGCGTGTAAGTAGGTACCTGGGTGAGTGGCTTTACTAGGTAAACTTACGTTTACCTATTACTTATACTTACTTTACCTACTATTATGGGACCTTAAATTAAAATCATAGTAAAAATTTATAGTTATCCCTTAAAAACTGTTTTCTTTAAATTGAACAAACTTCTAAATGAAGATAAGGAGCAGTAACTATTTTTATTTTATTGACAAAATATTAACCTCGTCGCTGATTAGATAAGTTTATTTAGGTACAGGTATACATGAGTACAGTTAGCATACATAGTTTAACATGTGTGTAAATTACCTGGAATTTAACATGTGTGTAAATTCTAAATAATTTGCACACGTTAAATTCTAGGTAATTTACACACACATAATAATAATAATAATAATAATAATAATAATAATAATAATAATAATAATAATAATAATAATAATAATAATAATAATAATAATATAATAAGTCCCTTGTCATGAGGGTAGGGTAGGTGCCTGAGCCCGAGTCTTTAGCTCATAAGACTGTCATTCCCATTTGCCCCCTTGGGGCGGGGATGGCAGACCAGAGAGGCCTAGCTTGTGGCTAGGTCTGGGGACAGTTGGTCCCAAAGATGAGGAGGTACTTGTGCCTCCTCCCATGGGAGACTTAGGTCTCAGACACTCCCTAAAGAGGGAGCCAAGGCCGGGCCACCACTTGGAAAAGGCCCGGGCCGGGAGAATACGGCTAATCTTTAACTAACTAACTAACCCTTGTCATGCAGAGCATTTCGAGCAAATTAGGTCAGTTTTGTCCCAGGATGCGACCCACACCAGTCGACTAACACCCAGGTACCTATTATTCCTGATGGGTGAACATAAACAACCGGTGTAAGGAAATACGCCCAATGTTTTTACCCTTGCCGGGAATCGAACCCGGACTCTCACCGTGTGAAGCGAGAGCTTTTTCCACCAGGTCACGGGGCACCGTAAACTATGTATGATAACTGTACTCATTTGTATCTGTACCTAAATAAACTTACTTAATCAGCGATGAGGTTAATATTGTGTCAAGAGAAAAATAGTAACTGCTTCGGTTCACAATTTTCTTATTTTAGAAGTTTGTTGAATTCAAAGAAAACTAATTTTTAAGGGGTAACTATAAATTTTGACAATTATTTTTTTTAGGTAAGATAAGATAAGATTTCGTTCGGATTTTTAACCCCGGAGGGTTAGCCACCCAGGATAACCCAAGAAAGTCAGTGCGTCATCGAGGACTGTCTAACTTATTTCCATTAGGATGCGACCCACACCAGTCAACTAACACCCAGGTACCTATTTGCTGCTAGGTGAACAGGACAACAGGTGTAAGGAAACGTGTCGAAATGTTTCCACCCGCCGGGAATCGAACCCGGGCCCTCCGTGTGTGAAGCGGGAGCTTTAGCCACCAGGCCACCGGGCCACCAGGCCACCAGGCCACCGGGCCACCGGGCCACCGGGCCACCGGGCCACCGGGCCACCGGGCCACCGGGCCACCGGGCCACCGGGCCACCGGGCCACCGGGCCACCGGGCCACCGGGCCACCGGGCCACCGGGCCACCAGGCCACCAGGCCACCGGGCCACCGGGCCACCTTCTACTATAATAGTAGTATTTTTTACACGTCAATATTACAGACTAAGAGCTGTTATCCTACCTCAGCTTATTTGAGTGCGACACACAACAGTCGACTAACACCCAGGTACCTACTTACTGCTATGTGAACAGGGGCAACAGGTGTAAGAAAACACGCCCAGCGTTTCCACCCGGTCAGGAATCGACCAAAGAACACTCGGTATGTGACACGATCTCTGATGCTTGGGATATCAAATTCTTTCCGCATATTTGGAATTGTGGCAGCACGAGGACATCCTAGGATGATCCTTATTGCTTCATTCTGCAGTTTTTTCAGCCCTCCAAGCTTCCAGTTAGACACAAGAACAAGTAGTGGCGCGTCATGATCAACCAATGATGTAATATAACTAAAATTTTTACAATTTTAACATAAGCACCGCACCTGGAATGAAACCTACCTAACTACAAGCGCTCTCAACTCTTCTTCGTAGTGGTGACAAAGTCTTGTTACAACAGGTCCGGGTAGTGGGACCTCAGAACTTAGATACCTGTATCTAGTTTCATATTCTAGTTCAGCACTGTGTGATTCATCAGCTGATTGTGTGATTCATCAGCTGATTGTGTGATTCATCAGCTGATTGTATGATTCATCAGTTCGGTTGGTAGCGCACTCAGTTCACACATTGAGGTCCATGGTTCGATCCCTGGTACGGGTGGAAAAATTTGGGCGTGTTTCCTTAAGGAACCTATCAGTAAAATAAGTACCTGGGTGTTAACCGACTGGTGTGGGTCGCATCCTGGGAACAAAATTAATCTAATTTGCCCTAAATGCTCATTTTTTCATTATATTAAAATAAGGAAATAAAAACTAATCACTGGATCAATTTTTATTCAACATATAAAAATATTATGTACAGAGAACATACATATGTACACTATGTACACGGCGCAAAACGGCTTAGCCTTTTGCATATCTTACACTGCGGCGTTGCCTGCGGCAGAAGCGGGTGTCCTACACCCGCCAGGGAGCCCAGGTCCGCCCTGAGGTGAACCCAGGACACATCAGGCAAGACTAGGACACTGCTGATTTTATCTTCTTATACCATGTCCAGGGCTCACCCTGGACAAGTGCCACACTGGAGACAATGGCACAGCTATGCCAGGAATACACTTTACGAGGCACTAAGGGGAAGTGATTTTTAGAGAACCATACCATTTTCTGAGAGTATGTCACTTTGAGACACTCACGTAATGTCCGTTTCCAGTAGTACTCCTTGCTGGACATCTTCGCTTTAATACACTTGTGTGATCCCCTCTAGGGACGAACTTAAGATGGAATACACTTTAAATCATCAGTAAATACACACCTGTACGCTTTCACTTCCGCATATGCATGAAGCCAACTCTATTGGGTTTAAAGCTTATCGACTGCACGAGGACCATCAGTTGCATGTCACCTGTGCACTAGCCAGGGTTACAGTAATCCTTAACATATGGATTAAGGTAAACTCTCAGCGTATATTCACTGAGAGAGACGCTTCTCTGCGCATATATCCTTGGCGAGAGTATTCGAGATTTTCGACCTTCAGTACCTTATCCAGATGGTCTTTGCTTCACTGCGAGTCATTTATTGTTACAAGATGAAGCGATGGCCAGCACGATAAACATATGAAGCGCATCTTCATTTCCTCGTTTATTAATACAGAATTCCGAGATCAAATATAATGTTAGTTCTACAAACAACACACACACACTAGCGCGCGCGCGCACACACACACACAAAGGCCAGGAGCTCGGACTCGACCCCTGCAACCTCAACTAGGTGAGTACACACACACACACGCACATGCACACTCACACCACACACACACACACACACACACACACACACACACACACACACACACACACACACACACACACACACACACCACCACCACACAAGGGACGACAGAGACTGAGACACAGAAACAGACATCACACACACACATACACACACACACACACACAGGAGCCAGGAGCTACGACTCGACCCCTGCAACCACAATTAGATGAATACACACACTACTCTCTCTTTCACACACACACACTTGGCATACAGCAGCGACATAACCCTACACTATACAACCCAGCTGAGGCTTCCCAAAATGCGTCTGTTTCGCAACGTTGTAGAGCGCTGGTGGTACTGTGTGGAAGTGAATCGACTCGAGCACCCTGGGAACAGCTGTCATATCGCCAACAGTTATAAAAACAAATGACACACGATACAGAACAATTTTTTTAGTACGACAATGTTTCGATTTGTTCAAAGCTTTATCATAGTCTGATAAAGTTCTGCCCAGAGTAAAACGTTGTCCCAGTAAATGCTTGTGGCTTTGTTTTTCCTACAAGTCAACAATTTGATAGTTGACAAAAGGCGAGTATAAGTTAAGAAACAAAGATTTTGGGCAGCCAAGCTTTAAAACAAAGTACATTTTTATATACATCCAATTACTCATAAAATTATATATATTTCTCTCTATATATATATTTCATTCTTTTTCTCCTGTGACTAGGAACTAATGACCAAATCGTTCATTCAGGCACTACGGTGAGGATGGCAGGGGTGTGCTGGAGGGAACATCGTAGGGACATGATGGAGGGAACATCGTACGGGCATGATGGAGGGAACATCGTAGGGACATGATGGAGGAAACATCGTAGGGACATGATGGAGGGAACATCGTAGGGGGAGTGATGGAGGAAACGTGTATAAAACGATTGATGGTTGGGGTAGCAAGACGTGAAACATGTAGGGGTGTGGAGGAAGTCAATGATTATTTCGAATGTGGTGAAGTGCTTATGAGGGGGAGGTAGGGACTTACACTGAAGGTAGGACAGTGAGGCTGGTTTCACAGCCGCTGGTCGAAGACACAGTGCCAAGCATTACTCCACGGAGACACCTCGAGGAGAGCTTTATCAAATCACTATAAAGCTCCCCTTGAGCGAGACGTTGTCTTGATGAAGATTAAACTCTCTTCGTATCAGCCGCCACCGGTGCTGCTGAAGTGGGTTCTGCGGCTGCAGGCACTGGCATACATCCGTAACTAGTGGATCATGATACCTCGAGAGTATCTTTGACCAGAGGAACATGTTACTTCGAGACTGTCTGTGGCCGAAGATCGTGTTATTTCGGGAGTGTCTCTGATCAGTAGAATATGCTATTTTGAGAGTATCTGTGACCAGTTGAACATGCTATTTTGAGAATATCTGTGACCAACGGATCATGTTGCTTTGGGAGTATCTGTGACCGGTGGATCATGTTACTTTATGAAGATTTATGTTAATGTGACGTATTGGCACGGTGCCTCTCCTCTTTCCGTCCTGGGCACTAGCCGCTCGGGGACAGACTTCGACGTCGTCTCTTCCGTGCGTCTCCCGGTGCGTCACTCCACTTCGGCAGATGGTACTTATGACCATCTTGAGGGTGGTGGCGACGCAGTCGCTGCTCCACCTGTTGGAGGCGCTGTAAGGCATCGTTCAGTCTGATGTCGAAGGAAAGCTGTTGGGAGCGGCACTGTGCCAGGATCACATCGTCCTCGAGCTTACGACCCTCCAGCGCTTCTGTCTTGAGAGTGAGATCTTCAAGGTGCCGCGACACAACTTGTAAGTCGGACCGCAAGGCGGAGGTGTCGTCATGGGCCACGCGAGCATCTTCCTGGCCACTCTGTCGTTCCGCCGCGGACTGGCCCACTGTGAACTCCATCTTGGCCACCTCCTGCCTTACTTCCGCCACCTCCTTCTCCATCCTGGCCTCCAGAGCCTCCAGGGCCGCTAAGAGCTTTACAGAGGACGACTTAACCTCTCCTACACCGGTCGTTGCGGCTTCCACTCTCGTCTCCAGTTGTCGCTCTGCTTCAGTGATTTCCGCAACTCGCTGGTCGATCCCTGAGGCCGGTGACAACGACGACAACTGTCAGCAGAAAATGAAACGTTATTAAACCTCAATTTTTTTCACGAGACTATGCAGTAAATTTTTACAACATTTTCAAATTAGAACCTTAACTTATAAATAAACACAATAAATTACTAAATACTAGGGAAACTCCTCAGATCTTTTTTCCGAATTAACAAAAGAGAGTGGTAAATAAATAATATAAAAAGAACACATCAATCAGTGGGAGCGAGAAAAAGTTCTCGCTGTGCGAAACGTCTATTTTTTAATGAAGTTTTGCTCTGTTTATGTGTCTATAATGTGTTGACTCACTACCTGTCCATTTCACACCAGGCTCAATGACCCAGGCATAAGAATTAGCCAAGGGATCTTGACCCTTCCCCTCTCATCCCGGAAATAAAACCCCTTCCTCAGATCAAACCACATCAACCCTCTATTCCCCCAAGGGCTGCATGGTGACTCCTTCCCCTTCCTCCTTAAGGATTTAGCGTTTCTCTTCCTCCCCCTTTCCCCTCCTTCAACACAGCAACATTGGTACCTTCTTCTGAGTGCGGGTGAGAGCGAAGTCAAGGCTGTCAGTGCGCCTCTCCAGCCTAGCCATGCGTTCCTCTTGACGCACCTGAGACGCACGCACTACCGCAGCTGCTACTCCTGACGCTGCTACGCCTGACGCTGCTACTCCTGACGCTGCTACCAGTTGTTGATACTGTTGCTGCCTTCTGTGTGATAATACTGTATTTTAGTGACCAACTTTAATGTATTTACAGCAACAGTAATAATTACCTCTAATAAAGAAATTGGCATTATTACTACTATATTTGTTATCACGTTTATTGGTGTTTCTCCTCTTATTCCTCTTTCAGTTATACTTATTAATAATTAACAACCAATATAATTAAATTATCTTTTAAATAATTTTGTTGCTCAAACAAAAAACCTTCTTCTCTTCTTCTTCTTATTCTTCTTCCTCTTCCTCTTTTTCCTCCTCCCCTCCAACTCGCCTTCTTCCTTCTTCTCCTCCACCACCTCCTCTTCCTCGTTCTCCTCTCCTCCACCACCTCCTCACTAGGCAGTGGATGTCCTTCGCAGCTGCCTACGGCGGACCTCCATTCCTCTGCGGCAGGTGGTGGGCCGACGCATGCGTCCCGCGCCCTTCCCCTCCCCCTCAACCATCTCCCCTCCCCCTCAACCACCTCCCCTCCCCTTCAACCACCTCCCCTCCCCCTCAACCACTCCCCTCCCCTCAACCCATCCCCCTCAACCACCTCCCCCCCCTCAACCACATCCCCTCCCCCTCAACCACCTCCCCTCCCCTTCAACCACCGTCACTCCCCTTCAACCACCTCCCCTCCCCCTCAACCACCTCCCCTCCCCCTCAACCACATCCCCTCCCCCTCAACCACCTCCCCTCCTCTTCAACCACCTCCCCTCCCCCTCAACCACCTCCCCTCCCCTTCAACCACATCCCCTCCCCCTCAACCACCTCTCCCTGGGATATAACAGGGACAAAAAGCCAATACTCCTAGTGTGTAACTACAATCAAGAATAAAGTAGCAGCACATTGCTGATGTACCCAGATTTATTTCAAATAAAATAAAAGGCAGACGGGGAGGTCAGTACATTTTGAGTAAGGTCGCGGATTTTGAAGAAAAAAATTGGGTCATAATGGAGCCCATTCTTACACTGGTGGCCATAATAGGCACAAGTACACCAATAAGACACATCTGCAACACTTGGGTATCTTTACTGTATTTAATAAAGATGGCCGAGCGCTGGACATTTGACTCACTCGACAGTGTGACGTATTGCGTCACGAGCGACGGATTGACTCACCGGGGACACAGAAGTGTCTTCCGACATGGGTCTGTCAGATGGCATGATGACATATATATATATATATATATATATATATATATATATATATATATATATATATATATATATATATATATATATATATATATATGTTGTGTGTGTGTGTGTGTGTGTGTGTGTGTGTGTGTGTGTGTGTGTGTGTGTGTGTTGTGTTATCGTGTCATCTGACAGACCCATGTCGGGAGACATGTACATTGCCAAGACCTCCCAGGTCCTCTATAGGTAATTTTGGTTTCAAAATGTGCACAAGTGTTTTTCTTCCCATGCATCAGGTGGCGAGCCGCTGTCCAATCACAAGTCGTTGTTGATGGCAGATGTTGTGAGGGAGGGAGGGAGGGAGGGAGGGAGGGAAAGAGGGAAGGAGGAAAGGAGGGAGGGAGGGTGAGAGGCAGGTGTCTCTTGCAGCAGAGCTAATTAAGGTGACCTGCCCTCACCTGCCTCATCTCAACGAGGGCAGGTGGAGCCATGGCCATCTGGCCCTCACCTGGCCCTCACCTGGCCCTCACCTGGCCCTCACCTGGCCCTCACCTGGCCCTCACCTGGCCCTCACCTGGCCCTCACCTGCCCCTCACCTACCATACCACCAATACCACCCTAAAAAAAACACAACTTTGAGGAATATCAGAAAATTTTGATAAAACACACACACACACACACACACACACACACACCATCCTTGAACTTCACATCACCGAGATATTAAAAATAAATGAACTAACGTAACAACCCGCGTCTCTCAGCAACGTTAACTGCGCAATTAGTGTTTAAATGACGGGAAACTAACACAATTCTAGCTACTGAATGGTCTTTCTTGGATTAATTCTCTTCTTAAGTGTCTTTGTTGTCCTGGAAAATGTATATTTCGAGCTCAAATTAATATACATTTATTTCAATTCGAAATATATAAATTCGGTGTTATTAGGGGGTGCGGGGTTAATGAGTTTTTTTTAGGGGCGTGTACTCGCCTGTTTGTGGTTGCAGGGGTCGTGTCACAGCTCCTGGCCTCGCCAGTGTGTGTGTGTGTGTGTGTGTGTGTGTGTGTGTGTGTGTGTGTGTGTGTGTGTGTGTGTGTCGAGTTAGACTGGACTATTATCATTGTCTTGGGGGAAGCGATAAACCTGCAAGGGTGTGGAACAGCGTCTGGGGAGTGGAAAATAATCTTGCCAGCAGGAGGTTAAAGGCAGCTCGAATTCCTCGTATTAAGAACTCTTCCTCAGCATTAAGGGATTTCCCCTCTGAAGGGACAAGACATTGACAGCTGACAACTAGAGTGAGAGCTGACAGAGCAGCAGTTTGACAGCTTGAGCAGGAGCTGACAGCCATAGTAACGACTGATAGCTATATATCAGCAGGTGTTACTCTGTCAGCTGCTGATATAGCTGTCAGATAGAGCAGCCGCTGACAACTATAACATTAGCTTGACAGCAAGACCCCTCAAGGAAGGTTCCTTGATGTTGGTGAGGGGCTCTTGATTTAGGGAATTGGATCTGTGCTCCAGTTCCCCGAATTAAGCCTGAATACCTTCCACATCCCTCCCCCCCAGGCGCTGTATAATCCTCCGGGTTTAGCGCTTCCCCTTGATTATAATAATAATAATAATTGACAGCAAGAAAGTTTTATACTGACGCCTGGCTGACGGTGGTGAGAAAGACAGAGAGAAAGATAGAAAGAGAGAGAGAGAGAGAGAGAGAGAGAGAGAGAGAGAGAGAGAGAGAGAGAGAGAGAGAGAGAGAGAGAGAGAGAGAGAGAGAGAGAGAGAGAGAGAGAGAGAGAGAGATTTAATACTCACCTGCCACCTCTGTGTCGCTAACTGATGACACCTGCTTCCATCACCTGCTGACAACCTCCCTCCTGATACCTCTCATCCCTCCCACCTTCATTCCTAGCCTACTCTCTCTTCCTCTTCCCTCCCTTTCCCCATCCTTTTTTTTTTTTTTACACAGGGTTTGACAAGGTTAAGGATCCCTAGCTTTATTGACAAGCTATTTACAGGTTAAGGATTCCTAACTTTATTGGCAAGCTAAGAGCTGTTACCTACATCAGCTCATTTGAAAGCATTTTTATTGTTATGAGACATACAAGTAGGGAACAAAATGAAGTTGGAGTCATCTGTGGGCCAGCATTTTCATTTGATCAACTGACTTTATCTCGTTGACATCATTATGCTGTACGAATGTGTTCCATACTCGAGTCATCCTGGGTATATAGGATCTCAGATGGAGTGAAGTTCTGGAGAAGGGTACAGCCAGAGTGAAGTTGCTGCTTTCTGCCCGTCTTGTGGCATAAAAGCTTGTTTCACGCTGTCCTCGAAGTGAATCCAAGTGTGGTACTTTGACAATATTGGCCTTGTACATAACAGTAAGGCCACCCATATCCCTCCTATGTTGAAGGCTCTCCTGAAATGACAGATCTATCCAGGATGGGTCCAGGCGAGAGATGAGACGTCTTGCTCTGTTCTCTACTCTGTCAAGCAGTCGCAGATGAGAGGGGGGGGGCAGGCAAACCAAGAAAGTGGAGCATACTCAAGGTGCGAGCGTACTTGTGCCTCGTACAGAATCTTGCAACCCCTACTGTCAAGTAGATGCGAGATACGGCGAAGTGCTGTAAGCTTCCTGGCTGCCTTGTTTGCAAGATTTACAACATGGTTCTTCATGGTTAGTTTGGAGTCAAATTTCACCCCAAGAATATCAACTTCTTCTCCAGGTGCCAACACCCTCCCATTCATCCTTACTACTGCACCAACATTACCATCATGGTGCCTAGAGACGATCATCATTTACGTTTTCTCAGGTGCAAATGTTACTTGCCATCTATTTCCCCAAGCTGATATAGCTCTCAGCTGGTGATTGATGTAGCTTAGAGCAGCTGGCATTTCTTCTCTTGGATAAGTGAATGTCAGTGTGCAGTCGTCTGCATATGCATGTGATTCTAGGATGAGATGAAGAAGGTCGTTGAAGTAGACATCCCATAACAATGGTCCCAGCACGCTTCCTTGTGGAACACTTGCCCCAACAGGATGTCTTGCTGATTCCGTTCCATTGAGAACTACACTTAGAGATCTACCATGAAGGTAATCACTGAGGAGACATAGCGTAGAGCCTGCAATTCCCAGTGCTTGAAGTTTTGCTAAGAGGCCCTGGTGCCACACCCGGTCGAAAGCGCCATCAATGTCCAGTGCTACCACACAGCTGACTTTGGATTCATCCAGTGACTGGTGCCACTTAGTGGAGAGGTTTAACAACAGATCAGCAGCAGAGTAACCTTTCCTGAAGCCATATTGACGATCACAAAGTAGTGAGTGATAGTCAAAAAACTCTGTCATTTGTCTTGAGATTATTGTCTCAAGGATCTTACCTCCTTCCCTCCTTATCACCCCTCCCTCTGAATATTCCCTCCCACCTACCCTAACTCTTCGTCTACTCTCCCTCTTTCTCTCCCCTCCCACCATCACTGTTCCATACCAACTCACAAACAAACGACTTGTTTCAACTCCAGGTGATCCGAGGTGTTTGCTTCTCCAAACACCTGCCTCCCCTGTTCACCTAGCAGTAAATAGAACCCAGGTATTGAAACCACTGATGCGAGAGGATCATGCTTCACATAACCACTAAACCATTATAACAGGATTTCGGAGGCATTAGAAGAAATTCAAATTGCAGATGGGGCAGACGTGGATTTCGCAAAGGCATTTAACAAACGCGATCATAGATTAATCGCATGAACGATGAGGACAAAAAGTATCACGAGGAAAGTAAGCAAATGGAATATCAACTTTCTGACAAATAGAACAGGAGTAGTAGTAGTAGTAGTAGCAGCAATAGTAGTAGTAGTAGCAGTAGTAGTAGTAATAGTAGTAGTAGTAGTAGTAGCAGTAGTAGTAGTAGTAGTAGCAATAGTAGTAGTAGAAGCAGTAGCAGTAGTAGTAGTAGCAGCATCAGTAGTAGTAGTAGTAGCAATAGTAGTAGTAGTAGTAGTAGTAGTAGTAGCAGTAGCAGTAGTAGTAGTAATAGTAGTAGTAGAAGCAGCAGTAGTAGTAGTAGTAGCAATAGTATTAGCAGTAGTAGTAGTAGTAATAGTATTAGCAGTAGTAGTAGCAATAGTATTAGTAGTAGTAGTAGCATTAAATAACAAAAAAAAGGCACAATACCGTGACTGGAGCGATACACAAATAACCCGCACATAAAAGAGAGAAACTTACGACGACGTTTCGGTCCGAAACGTCGTCGTAAGCTTCTCTCTTTTATGTGCGGGTTATTTGTGTATAGTAGTAGCATTAGTAGTAGTAGTCGTAGTATTAGCAATAGTAGTAGTAGCAATAGTAGTAGTAGCAATAGTAGTAGTAGTAGTAGTAGTAGTAGTAGTAGCAGTAGTAGTAGTAGTAATAGTTGTAGTAGTAGTAAAGAGAATCTAACATTAACGAAGTAAAAAACCGAGCGCCACAAGGCGCGGTCTTAGTTCCTCTACTGTTTCTCATACTCAAAGCGGACATACATAAACTCGCCACAGTTTCACATTATTATCTGCGGATGATAAGCATAAAAGTCTCCTCGGTAGAAGACACTGAGAAATTGCAAGATATAAACAAAGTCTTCCAATGGTGACACGTTCCAAGATGATAGAGAGGGAAAGAAGGAAGAAGTCAGTAAAGGAACACTGGACCTAAAACACGAGATCACCAATCAGAGCGAAAGAAACTTTTGAAGGACCTGGGTATAATGAAGTCAGCTGATTTGTCTTTTAAAGAACACAATAATGAAAATATTACAAAGGCCAGGAAAATGTTGGGGTGGATAATGGAAACTTTCAAAACAAGGGAAGTAATGTCAAGAGTGACGCTAAGCAAATCGCTTGTGCTCTCTCGCTAGAAATATTCTTCAGAGTTGACGGCTCCATTAAGGGCAGGAGAGATATCAGAACTGAAACACATACAGAGATTGTTCAAGGCTTAACAGCGTTAATAAAATATTTAAATTACATGGAATGCTTCATGATTCTAAATACGAACTCACTGGAGTGAGAGAGAGAGAGAAATACAGGATAATGTATATGTAGCAGGTACATAAGGGCCTGGTTCCATATCTACACACTGCCTTAACAACATAGGCCTACTGGCCCACGCGAGGCAGGTCCAAGTCACCCACCGGCCCAAGGCTAGCCAGGGCAGGTCACACCCTGTTAAGGAAGGAGCTCAGCATCAGACCCATCAACACAAGCTAGTCAGGTCCATCTCACACCCACCCACACCCATTCGTGAATTTATCTAACCTATTTTTAAAAGTATACAACATTGAAGCTTCTATGACGGTACTCGGGAGTTTGTTCCACTCATCCACAACTCTGCTGCCAAACCAGTGCTTTCCTGTATATTTCCTGAATCTGAATTTTACCAACTTAAAACCATTGCTGCGAGTCATGTCTTGGCTTGATATTTTTTAGCACGTTATTTATTCCTATTTTCCAGTTGTGGGAGAAAACGTAAAATAAACCCAGTGAAAAGCAGGAGCGCTGTGGGCACAATAAAAAGACATTGTATCAACATCCATGGCCCCAGACTATTCATTAATTTGTTCGAAAGTATTAGAAACATTGTCAGAACAAGTGTAGAAGTCTTCATGAGGAATTTACTCCGACAAGGCCGGATCAGCCAGGATGTGATATTCATGTTGGTCAGTGAGACGCTAGCCGCAACAGCCTGGCTGGCCAGGCAAGCACAGACAAGCCTGCTAAAGTAGAAAAACTCTGGAAATCCATGCAAGATGGTATACCAAATGGTTGTATTTAGAAGAGCATCTCTGAGAAGATATAAGTCACAACCTAAGATGTGATTACGATGATAATTCTAAATATATTTAAAACACCCACTGTAAGACCCCTACCACCCACCTGCTCTCCAACCACCCCACCACCCACCTGCTCTCCAACCACCCCACCACCCACCTGCTCTCCAACCACCCCACCACCCACCTGCTCTCCAAACCACCCACCACCCACCTGCTCTCCAACCACCACCAAACCCACTGCTCTCCAACCACCCCACACCCACCTGCTCTCAAACCACCCCACCACCCACCTGCTCTCAAACCACCCACACCATGTTCCAACCACCACCACTGCTCTCCAACACACACCCACCACCCACCTGCTCTCCAACCACCCCACCACCCACTGCTCTCCAACCACCCAGCCACCACCACTGCTCTCCAACCACCCAAACCACCCACTGCTCTCCAACCAACCCCACCTACCCACCTGCTCTCAACCCCTCCACCCCAACCACCCACCCCACTGCTCTCCAACCACCCACACCCACATGCTCTCCAACCACCCACCACCCACATGCTCTCCAACCACCCAACACCCACTGCTCTCCAACCACCCCACCACCCACATGCTCTCCAACCACCCCACCACCCACTGCTCTCCAAACCACCCACCACCACATGCTCTTCCAACCACCCCCCACCAACCCACCTGCTCTCCCAACCACCCCAAACCCCCACACCTGCTCTCCAACCACCCCACCACCCACTGCTCTCCAAACACCCCCAACCCCCCACATGCTCTCCAACCACCCACACCACTGCTCTCCAACCACCCCACCACCCACATGCTCTCACAACCACCCAATCCTACCTCAACTGCTCTCCCAACACCCCACCACCACTGTCTCCAACCACCCACCACCACTGCTCTCCAACCACCACCCACCACACCACCATGCTCTCCAACACCCCAACCCCCCACCTTGCTCTCCCAAACCCCCCACCACCCACCTGCCCCTCAACCACCCCCACCACCCCACATGCTCTCCAACCACCCCACCACCCACCTGCTCTCCAACCCCCCCACCACCCACATGCTCTCCAACCACCCACCACCCACCTGCTCTCCAACCACCCACCACCACCTGCTCTCAACCACCCCACCACACTCCAACACCCCCTGCTCTCCAACCCCCACCACCCCCCACCACCCCTGCTCTCCAACCACCCACCACCCCTGCTCTCCAACCACACCCACCACCCACCTGTCTCCAACCACCCACACCCACCTGCTCTCCAACCACCCCACCACCCACTGCTCTCCAACCCACCCCACCACCAACCTGCTCTCCCACCCACCACATTCCACCACCACACCTGCTCTCCAACCACCCACCCCCACCCGCTCTCAACCACCCCACCACCCACTGCTCTCCAACCACCCACCACCCACCTGCTCTCCAACCACCCACCACCCACTGCTCTCCAACCACCCCACCACCCACATGCTCTCCAACCACCCCACCACCCACATGCTCTCCAACACACCCACACCCCCACCCTGCTCTCCCAACCACCCCAAACCCCCCACTGCTCTCCACCACCCACACCCACATGCTCTCCAAACCACCCCACCACCAACTGCTGCTTCTCCACCACCCCACCCACCACCCACCCCCTGCTCTCAACCACCCCACCCCCCACTGCTCTCCAACCACCCCACACCACTGCTCTCCAACCACCCCACCACCACTGCTCTCCAACCACATCCTCCACCCACACCTTGCTCTCCAAACCACCCACCACCACCTGCTCTCCAACCACCCCACCACCCACTGCTCTCCAACCACCCCCCACCCACTGCTCTCCAACCACCACCACCCACCTGTCTACAACCACCCACCACCCACTGCTCTCCAACCACACCCCCACCACATGCTCTCCCAAACCACCCCACCACCCACCTGCTCTCCAACCACCCCACCACCCACATGCTCTCCAACACACCCCCACCCACTGCTCTCCAACCACCCCACCACCCACTGCTCTCCAACACCCCACCACCCACCTGCTCTCCAACCACCCCACCACCCACCTGCTCTCAACACCCACCACCCACTGCTCTCAACCACCCCCACCCCCCTGCTCTCCAACCACCCCACACCCACTGCTCTCCAACCACCCCACCACCCACATGCTCTCCAACCACCCACCACCCACCTGCTCTCAACCCCCACCACCCCCCTGCTCTCAACCACCCCACCACCCCTTGTCTTTCCCAAACCCCCCCACCACCACTGCTCCTCCACCCCCACCACCCCCAACCACCCACCACTGCTCTCAACCACCCACCTCCACCTGCTCTCCAACCACCCACCACCACCTGCTCTCCACCCACCCCACCACCCACCTGCTCTCCAACACCCACACCCACTTGCTCTCCAACCACCCACCACCACTGCTCTCCAAAACCACCCACCACCACCTGCTCTCCAACTACCCCACACCACTGCTCTCAATCCACCCACCACCCACTGCTCTCCAACCACCCCACCACCACCTGCTCTCCAACCACCCCACCACCCACCTGCTCTCCAACCACCCCACCCACCTGCTCTCCACCACCCCTACCCACCCACTGCTCTCCAACCACCCCACACCCACTTGCTCTCCAACCACCCACCACCACCTGCTCTCCAACCACCCCACCCCCCACTGCTCTCCAACACCCCACCCCCCACCTGCTCTCAACCACCCACCACCACCTGCTCTCCAACCACCCCACCACCACTGCTCTCCAACACCCCACCCCCACATGCTCTCCAACACCCACACCACACTGCCTCAACCACCACCACCCACTGCTCTCCAACCACCCACCACCCCTGCTCTCAACCACCCACCACCACCTGCTCTCAACCACCCACACCCATGCTCTGCAACCCCCCCACCCCAACCTGCTCTCAAACCCAACCACCACCTGGCTCTCCAACACCCCACCACACATGCTCTCCAACCACCCACCACCACATGCTTTTCAACACCCCACCACCACATGCTCTCCAACCACCCACCACCCAAACTGCTCTCCAACCATCCACCACCACATGCTCTCAACACCTCACCACCACATGCTCTGCAACACCCCACCACCAATGCTCTCCAAGCACCACCACCCCCTGCTCTCCAACCACCCTCACACCACTGCTCCCAACCACCCCACCACCCATGCTCTCCAACCACCCACCACCCACTGCTTCCAACACCCCACCACCCACTGCTCTCAACCACCCCACACCACTGCTTCCAAACACCCCACCTTCACTTGCTCTCCAACACCCAACCCCCTGCTTCAACACCCCCACCCACAGCTCCAAAACCCCACCACCCCCTGCTCTCCCAACACCCCACCACCCACCTGCTCTCCAAACCCACCCCACCACCCACATGCTCTCCAACCCCCCACCACCCAAAATGCTTTCCAACCCCACCCACCACCACATGCTCTCAATCACCCCCACCACCCATATGCTCCCCAAAAGCACCACCACCCACCTGCTCTCCAACCACCCTCCACCAAACAGTGCTCTCCAACCACCCCACCACCCCATGCTCTCCAACCACCCACCACCCACATGCTCTCCAACCCCCCACCACCCCATGCCTCCAACCACCCCACACCCCCCGCTCTCAACACCCCACCACCCATTGTCTCCAATACCACACCCCCGGTCCCCTCACACCCCCCGGGCTCCCCACCACCACCCACCCTCCACCACCCCACCTTTTTCCCTACACGCAACCTCGGTCACCCTGCACCACCCACCTGGTCACCCTGCACCACCCACCTGGTCACCCTGAACCACCCACCTGGTCACCCTGCACCACCCACCTGGTCACTCAGCAAGGAGGTCGGGACTGGGGTGCCTGACACCGTGCCCTCCGGCAGCGCCTTCAGAAGGTCGTCGAAGTCCTCACGTATAGTAGACACCTGAAAAAGAGAAATTATTATTATTTTTTTATTATTATTATTTATTTATTAGTATTATTATTACAACATTTACTAGGAAATGCTAAATCCGTAGGGGACTCAATCCGAAGAAGAGGAGCTCTAACTCCTAGGATCAAGATCATGAAAATATCCCTTTTATATATTGACAGACACAGAGTTAGCATCAAATGTGTGAGCCTGGAGTCTGTGTGAGACAGGAAGACTGGGAGAGACATGATCACGACGTACAGGATGCATAACTTCATATACAATTTCTAAACTAGGTAAGTCCTAGTTTTCACCAATTAGGATCTCTAGTTATTTTTAATCAAGATCGCGAAGAAACATTAGGTTAGCCACAGAGTAACGACTGTTAATTAGCATATAAAACAGTGCGCCTGGCGGTCCAGCGGGACATGTGTTGTGCGGGGGAACGATGGACCAGGCGAGCGAGCATCTGGTGTGAAACTGGATGCTGCGGGCGGGGTGGTCCAGCACGCGATCTAATTCCACTAGGAACCTCAACTGTTATAAGATCGGCGATGCTCCTGTCTCTCCGTCAGCGGGAGGAGGAGGAGGAGGAACTGCAGCAGAATGAACAGTTGCAGCATCAATACCTGCTGATTATTGGGTTACCACTTACACTACATGTGACCGGGGAGAAGGAGGGGAGGGGGATTAACTCTGCTACTAACAACCTCACAGATGTCCAGAATTCTGGTCCACACCCACCTTGGCGTCGGTACCATGCTCTTATTGCGCCCACACGCCCTCTAACACCCTCTCACGGTCTCACATCCACCCACGTCAAACCCACACGCCCTTACCCATGCCACTTACCGCATATATCTTTCCCAACACACATGGTCTCACTAGAAGCAGGTGTCTCTGAGAGAGAGAGAGAGAGAGAGAGAGAGAGAGAGAGAGAGAGAGAGAGAGAGAGAGAGCTTGTCAATAAAGCTAGGGATCCTTAACCTTGTCAAACCCTGTGTAAAGAGAGAGAGAGAGAGAGAGAGAGAGAGAGAGAAGAGAGAGAGAGAGAGAGAGAGAGAGAGAGAGAGGAGAGAGAGAGGAAGAGAGAGAGAGAGAGAGAGAGAGAGAGAGAGAGAGACTCCTTCACAGTTTCCTGTGTCTTGTAAGCATTACCCTGGGCAGGTTAGTAGACCCACATCTGTTGCCTACACTGCCCCATCACCTGTGCTGCTCGCACTACTACCACCTGCTGCCCACTCTTTCAGCACCTGCTTCCACTTGTGCCCACCTCTTAAAAAAAAACTCTGAGGTACCCACCTCTGTGAAGAATAAAAAAAAAGTACCCACCTTTGGATAGAGCAATAGTACCCATCCCTGGGTAGAACACATCTCTCGGTCTCTCAGACAGCTCATCACTTAATTTCTACCTCTCCACTGCCCTTCCCTCAAGGACTGGATAATTCCCAACTCATGGATATACGCTACTTTAGCAATGGTCACATTCCACGTCACTTCTGAGTTCATTAGTCACGACGACCAGCGTCTCTATGATCTCTACACTAGTTTCTGAGAGCTGATGATAGACGACTTAAGACAGGCTGGAAAGATTCCGTTTGTTCGCCAGACGCCATATGTTAGGCTGGAAGAGTTCCATTTGTTTTTCGTCCATTTGTTTGTCGCCTTAGGATAGGCTGGAAAAAATTCATTTGTTTGTCAAACGCCTTAAGATGGGCTTGAAAAAAATCAATTTGTTTACTAGATGGTTCAAGACTGGCTGGACAATTTCCATTTCTTTACCAGTCGGCTTCAATGTCTCTGGAGACTTACAACCACACTAGAGACGTCCAACATGAGACCCCTCGCTTCTCTACCTGAGTCTCCATTGTAAAAGAGGAACACAGGGGTCGTACCTCTCACACACTGTGACACAACACGTGAAGGGGGAAACACAGGGGTCGTACCTCTCACTCAATGTGACAAGGTCAACCAGGATGCCCACCAGCGCACTTTGTAACACAACACAGCAGCCAACCCCAAGACTTCCCCTGCAGCACCACTACATAAACAATTGTACATACGAGAGATGTATGTCTCTCTGTGTATATACACTGAGAATTTACTTTATTCCCATTCTTAGATTTTAGAGTGTATTTGATTGGTGGTGAGCAGGTGACGTACAGCCTTAATGACCCTCGTGTGGTAGGAGTCATATAGCACCAGGGAAATGGGACTTAATTAGGTTTGATTCGAGGAACTACAACTCTCCGAATCTGTGTATAGCTTAATCAAGTCATGTTTCTACTCACTGGGAAGTTTCAGTATGTCATACTTCGCTCTGTGTAGAGCTTTTCAAGTAAGAGCTTGTAGAGCTTTATCAATGTGTGTTTCAATGCGTGCAGATTTATCAAGCCGTGTTTCGTTCTAAATAGAGCTTTATCAAGACATCGGCTTAATGAAGCTCTACGCAGAGCGAATGGTTAAACACAGCTGTGTTTAACTCTTCCGGTGCGAGAACCAGCCATCCTCGGAACTCAGTTTGGAAAAACACACAAACTCAAAACACAAGAGCATTTTCCACAGAACATTCAATAGAAACAGAAATTCAGATTTGAAAAAGAGTGAAGATAGATCATCCAGTATTCACTGAAACAAAAAAAAAAACACAGTAAAGTAGCCCCAGTTGTAGCGTGGGAAAGGTGTTTATATCGGCCAGGGAACCAAGAGAGGGAATTCAATGCTCCGTGAAAAGCGATCCAAATCATTTTCTGCTCTGCTTCGTGTCCTTATTCCCAGGCAGCATTTGTGATCCTCTTTATCACGGAAAGGAGGAGCTAGGAAGGAAGTGAGAGGATCTAATTCTACTTCAAAAGAATCCAGATACATTTCTTAAAAAAAAAAAGGCTGGGTCCCTCCCCTCTCCTCCCCACGACGTGGCACACGACAGTCGACTAAAACCCAGGTCCTTATTTACGGTAAGGACAACAGGTGTAAGAAGACTGTGACCTGACACGTCTTAGTCGGCCAGGGAATCTAATCCAGGACCTTTTTGGTTGCGAGTTGAAGGCCTACCTGTGACCTTTAGCAATTAAAAATGATTAAGTAATACCAGGTAATCAAAGGTGACGCCAGGTAATGCCAGGTAGCACCATGTAACACCAAGTAATACCAAGTAACACCAGATAATGCCAGATAACACCAGGTAACACCAGGTAACACCAGGTAACACCAGGTAACGCCAGATAATGCTGGGTAATACCAGGTAACACCGGATAATTCTGGATAATACTAGATAATACCAGGTAATACCGGATAATAAAAGGTACTAATACCAGGTAACACCAGGTAACACCAAGTTATAGCAGGTAACACCAGGGGAGATCATTTAGGGAGTCATGCAGGTAAGATTTGGAGAGACCAGTTATTGAGACCAGTTACTGAGACCACTTTAGAGAAACCAGTTACTGAGACCAGTTATTGAGACCAGTTTAGGGAAACCAGATACTGACACCAGTTTAGATAAACCGGTTATTGAGATCAGTTATTGAGACCAGTTATTGAGACCAGTTTAGAGAAAGCAGTTATCGAGACCAGTTTAGAGAAACCAGTTATTGAGATCAGTTAAGAGAGACCAGTTACTGAGACCAGTTTAGAGAGGCCAGTTATTGAGACCAGTTATTGAGACTAGTTACTGAGACCAGTTTAGAGAGACCAGGTTAGAGAAACCAGTTATTGAAACCCTCTCTCTCTCTCTCTCTCTCTCCTATTATGCAACTACTTAATAATTCTTAGTATTATCCTAGGATTATCTGCTGGTGTCCCTGAGACAGGGATACCACAGTATACCCACAAGATACCCGCACACAAGGATACCACAGCATACCGAGGATTCCGTAGAATGTTCTCAGAAGGATATTTTGAAAAGGGAGGGATGAATGAGGGGTAGGAGTGAGGGGTAGGGGTGAGGGGGTTGGAGTGAGGGGTGGTTTGTGAGGGGTAGGGGTGAGGGGTAGTAGTGAGGGAAAGGGGAGAGGGGTAGGAGAGGGGCAGGGGTGAGCGGGTAGGGGGGCGAGACCTGCGGGAAGCTGCGGTTGCGGTCACTGGTCAAAATAAGTGAAATGCGGCCACCCATGAAACACATGGTCGACCCCCATGACACACTTACATCCATGGCTAGTTGAGGATAGGTGTTGGCTAGTGGGTGTTGATGCTAGTTGAGGATAGGTGTTGGCTAGTGGGTGTTGATGCTAGTTGAGGATAGGTGTTGGCTAGTGGGTGTTGATGCTAGTTGAGGATAGGTGTTGGCTAGTGGGTGTTGATGCTAGTTGAGGATAGGTGTTGGCTAGCGGGTGTTGATGGTAGTTGAGGATAGGTGTTGGCTAGTGGGTGTTGATGCTAGTTGAGGATAGGTGTTGGCTAGTGGGTGTTGATGCTAGTTGAGGATAGGTGTTGGCTAGTGGGTGTTGATGCTATTGAGATAAGGTGTTGGCTAGTGGGTGTTGATGCTAGTTGAGGATAGGTGTTGGCTAGTGGGTGTTGATGGAAGTTGAGGAAGATGTTGGCTAGTGGGTGTTGATGCATAGGTTGAGGATAGGTTTGCTAGGGGTGTGATGTAGTTGAGGAAAGGGTTGGCTAGTGGTTTGCTGCTAGTTAGGATAGTGTTGGTGGTACACAGTGAAGAGGAGGGGCCAGGGGCTATGAATCGACCCCTGCAACCACAAATAGGTGAGTACACAGGTGACGGAGCATCAAGGGCATAATCACCATGACCCCAGCCGTGCCCAGCTGCCCACCACACAGCTGCTACTGCCATCCCCTCCTACCCTCACCGACCCTCCTCCGCCTTACCCCCCCCTGCTGGGTAACCCATCCCCTTCCCTTCCTCCCCCCCCTCTGCCTTAACTCTATTTTAACCCCTTCCTTACCTTTCATTAGCCTCTCATCACTTACCCCCCCTTTTACCCCTTACCTCGTTCCACCCCCTAACCCTTCACACCCTTTTCTCACCCTCCTTTTCCCCCTCTCGTGAAACCCTATTCTGAACCCTTCCCCATCTCTTGAACCCCCTACCCTCTCTTGAACCCCTCTCCCTCGTCTTGAACCCCTCTCCCTCTCTTGAAAACCCCTATCCCCTCTGAAACCCCTCTCCACTCTTGAGCCCCTCTCACTACTCTGAAACCCTCTCCCCTTTCTAAACCCCTCTCTCTCTCTGACCCCTCTTCCCTTCTTGACCCCTCTTCCTCTCTGAACCCTTCCCTTCTCTTGAAACCCCTTCGCCTCTCTTGAACCCTCTCCCTCTTCTTGAACTCTCTCCCTTTCTTGTACCCTCTCCACATTAATTCGTGACGCAAACTGAGGGGACTACAGAGTGATTATACTTATAAAAGAAGAAGAAGAAGAAGAGAAAGAGGAGGAGCACGCGAGGAGGATAATGAGAGGAGGAAAAGAGTAGGGAAAATAACGAAGAATTGGTATTCGGGTAAACAGTTACTTTATCGTATGTTGCGTGATGCATATGCGCATGTGAGTGCCATGAAGCATTATGGAAAGTGTGTTGTGTGTGTTACGGTATGTGTGTGTTGTGTGCGTGTGTCGCGTGTTTGCTTGCCTGTGTGAGTTGTGTGCGCATGCGTGCGCACTGCGCCACGCTCTGACTGGTGGCAGCTGGTGTGCGCAGGCGTGACACGCGATTAAGCTATAATCGCGATACCCTCAGGGAATAACACGGTGTATTGCGAGGTATATACAGTGTCTCTCTCAGGTGATATATACAGAAGTAGACAGGCTTGAAACCATATAGTTGTGTGTTGGTGTGTGCTGTGTTGTGTTGCTGTGTGCTTGAGTGTGTGGTGTGGTGTGTGTGTGTGAAGTCTCCCAGCTCAGGCTGACATTACAGAAGTCTCCCAGCTCAGGCTGACATTACAGAAGTCTCCAGCTCAGGCTGACACTACAAAGTCTCCCAGCTCAGGCTGACCATTACAAAAGTCTCCCAGCTTAGCTGACATTGCACAAAGTCTCCAGCTCAGGCTGACATTACAGAAGTCTCCCAGCTCAGGCTGACACTACAGAAGTCTCCCAGCTCAGGCTGACACTACAGAAGTCTCCCAGCTCAGGCTGACACTACAGAAGTCTCCCAGCTCAGACTGACACTACAGAAGTCTCCCAGCTCAGGCTGACATTACAGAAGTCTCCCAGCTCAGGCTGACACTACAGAAGTCTCCCAGCTCAGGCTGACATACAGAAGTCTCCCAGCTCAGGCTGACATTACAGAAGTCTCCCCAGCTCAGGCTGACATTACAGAAGTCTCCCAGCTCAGGCTGACATTACAGAAGTCTCCCAGCTCAGGCTGACATTACAGAAGTCTCCCAGCTCAGGCTGACATTACAGAAGTCTCCCAGCTCAGGCTGACACTACAGAAGTCTCCCAGCTCAGGCTGACATTACAGAAGTCTCCCAGCTCAGACTGACACTACAGAAGTCTCCCAGCTCAAGCTGACATTACAGAAGTCTCCCAGCTCAGGCTGACATTACAGAAGTCTCCCAGCTCAGGCTGACATTACAGAAGTCTCCCAGCTCAGGCTGACATTACAGAAGTCTCCCAGCTCAGGCTGACACTACAGAAGTCTCCCAGCTCAGGCAGACATTACAGAAGTCTCCCAGCTCAGGCTGACAATACAGAAGTCTCCCAGCTCAGGCTGACATTACAGAAGTCTCCCAGCTCAGGCTGACATTACAGAAGTCTCCCAGCTCAGGCAGACATACAGAAGTCTCCCAGCTCAGGCTGACAATTACAGAAGTCTCCCAGCTCAGGCTGACATTACAGAAGTCTCCCAGCTCAGGCTGACATTACAGAAGTCTCCCAGCTCAGGCAGACATTACAGAAGTCTCCCAGCTCAGGCTGACACTACAGAAGTCTCCCAGCTCAGGCAGACATTACAGAAGTCTCCCAGCTCAGGCTGACAATACAGAAGTCTCCCAGCTCAGGCTGACACTACAGAAGTCTCCCAGCTCAGGCTGACACTACAGAAGTCTCCCAGCTCAGGCTGACACTACAAAAGTCTCCCAGCTCAGGCAGACATTACAGAAGTTCCCCAGCTCAGGCAGACATTACAGAAGTCTCCCAGCTCAGGCAGACATTACAGAAGTCTCCCAGCTCAGGCGACATTACAGAATCTCCAGCTCAGGCAGACATTACAGAAGTCTCCCAGCTCAGGCAGACATTACAGAAGTCTCCCAGCTCAGGCTGACACTACAAAAGTCTCCCAGCTCAGGCAGACATTACAGAATTCTCCCAGCTCAGGCAGACATTACAGAAGTCTCCCAGCTCAGGCAGACATTACAGAAGTCTCCCAGCTCAGGCAGACATTACAGAAGTCTCCCAGCTCAGGCAGACATTACAGAAGTCTCCCAGCTCAGGGTAGAGGATGAAGCTGCAATCAGCTGTAAGCCAAAGATTTCACTTAATTAACTGGCTTTTCTTTATTAGTGTTTAAATGCTGTGCGAAACGTTCTAAACTCGAGTCATTTTAGGAAGCAACGATATCAGATGAAATGATGTTCTCGAGAAAACATACTGCCAGTGTGGGCACTGTTTGCTGCCCGTCTTGTAGAATAAAAGCTGTCTTTACCCTGACCGCGGAGTGCAGCCAAGTATGGAGCTTTGATGACTTTGAGCATCACAGTAAGGCCATCCACATCTCTCCGAGGTGACAGACTTGACTAAACCGGGTCCACACGAGAGGTAAGTCGCCTTGCACACTTCTCTCTGTTGTGTGGAAGTCACAGATGGGACGGGAAACAGGCAGTCCAAGAAAGTAGAGCGCATTCAAGGGATGAACGCAACTGTGTATCTCATGCAGAGTTCTGTAGCCAATGTTGCGAAGCAGGCGCGATAAACACCTTCGGGCTGGGAGTTTCTTGGCTGCCTTGTTTGCAAGATTCAACACGTGATTGTTCACAGACAAGTTGGTATAAGATTTCACTCTAAACGTATTGACCTCCTCCCCAGGTTCAAACACTCTTTCATTCATTCTTACCAACGCTCCAGAACTGATGTCATGCTGTCTAGAGACCATCTTTGAAAGTGTTTTCTGAGAAGCAAAGGAAACCTGCCATTGTTTCCCGCAAGCTGATACAGCTGTAATCTGGTGACTGATGCAGATCAGAGCAGTTGATATTTCATCTCTTGCATAAACAAGTGTTAGTGTACTGTCATCGGCAAGGGTAGGGGATTCAGGGATGTACAATAATAATAATAATAATAATAATAATAATAATAATAATAATAATAATAATAATAATAATAATAATAATAATCTTTATTTCTACAAGTACATGTACAACTTATACAGACCATAGCTAACATCAATAACATACCATAAGTGTCCGGGGCCCAAGACTGTTCAACAGCCTCCCATCAAGCATTAGGGGAATTGCCAATAAACCCCTGGCTGCCTTCAAGAGAGAGCTGGACAGATACCTAAAGTCAGTGCCGGATCAGCCGGGCTGTGGCTCGTACGTTGGACTGCGTGCGGCCAGCAGTAACAGCCTAGTTGGCCAGGCCCTGATCCATCGGAAGGCCTGGTCATGGACCGGGCCGCGGGGGCGTTGATCCCCGGAATAACCTCCAGGTAACCTCCAGGTATGTCAATTTTGTCTCCAGGATGCGACCCACACTAGCCGACTAACACCCAGGTACCTATTTTACTTCTAGGTGAGCAAGGACAGCAGGTGTCTTAAGGAGATACGTCCTAATCTTTCCACCCGTACCGGGGATCGAACCACGGATCTCAGTGTGTGAACTGAGTGCGCTACCAACCGAGCTACGAAACACCAAGGTCACTGAAGCGGATATTCCATAGCAATGTGATCTCTTCACAGTCTAGGGGAAGAAAGGGAGGAAAAAATGAGGAAAATAGGAAGGAAGGAAGGAAGGAAGGAAGGAAGGGAAAAATAATATAGGGAAAATAAGAGATGGAGGCAGGCAAGAGAGCTCCATCATGTCCAGTGAAGGAGAGATGCGTGAGGGTAAAAGGGTGGGAGGAAGGAGCAAAGAAAACGGGGTAAAGAGGAAGAGGGATGAGGAGAACAAGTAATGGGAGGGGAAAATAGGGGGATGGGAGGGATAGGAAGGGATAAGAAGATCAAAGGTGAACTGTAGCCCTGAAGGTTGAGAGGGAGGGAGGGGGAGGGTGATGAAAGCCAGCGCCAGCATCCGGCCCCGTGGTCAAGACAGATGAGACTTCTAGATGTGGCCATTGCTCTCTCTCTCTCTCTCTACACACACACACAATACATAAATAACCCGCACACAAGAGAGGGGAGCTTACGACGACGTTTCGGTCTGACTTGGACCGAAATGGCCAAGATTTCCAGATATAGCAATTGCTCTCTCTTTCTCTTCATGGGATGGCCAAGACTTCCAGATGTGGCTATTGCTGTCTATAAGGGGTGGCCAAGTCTTACAGACATGGCCACTGCTGTCTCTGCGGCAGCAGTGGCCACACAGGGAGCAAACGACAGACAAGGCTACTTACTGTCTGCTGAGTCAGTTCCAAAATCATAACAGTTGATGTCTACACTAGCCTGGCTCACACAGTCACAGACATGAGCCACGGTAACAGCAGACTGATTCACAATCTGCTCTCAGAGATTTCCCAGAAATCTTCAGTCTGCAACAACAATAAATACAACACCTGTCAAGAATACATCATGCAACGAATCCAGTTCTCCTCGACAACACATCTTGCAAAAAAAATGCAAGAGCTTGGGACCATAATACGTCATACAACAACAATACAACACTTAGTAATAATACAATACCTAGCAACAACAATACAGCACCTACCAACAACAATACACCACCTAGGAACAATACAACACCTAACAACAGCAATACAACACCTATCAACAGCAATACAACACCTACCTGGAGGTTACCTGGAGGTTATTCCGGGGATCAACGCCCCCGCGGCCCGGTCCACGACCAGGCCTCCCGATGGATCAGGGCCTGATCAACTAGGCTGTTACTGCTGGCCGCACGCAGTCCGACGTACGAGCCACAGCCCGGCTGATCCGGCACCGACTTTAGGTATCTGTCCAGCTCTCTCTTGAAGGCAGCCAGGGGTTTATTGGCAATTCCCCTAATGCTTGATGGGAGGCTGTTGAACAGTTTTGGGACCCGGACACTTATGGTGTTTTCTCTTAGTGTACCAATGGCGGGCCCCCACTTTTTATTTGGCGGCATTTTGCATCGCCTGCCCAGTCTTTTTCTTTCGTAGGGATGATTTCTGTGTGCAGATTTGGGACCATTCCTTCCAAGTTTTTCCCCAAGTGAGTTTATGATTTTCTCTCCCTCCTGGTTTTCCAAGAGTACAAGTCAAGTGTTTCCCAAGCGTTCCCAGTAGTTAAGGTGTTGCAGAACTTATCGTGCAGTAAAGGATCTCTGTACACTCTTAATCTGCGATTTCACCTGCTTTGTGGGAGTTAAGTACAGCAGTATCCAGCCTAGAGAGAACAAGTGATTTTTAAAAGGTCTCATGGGCTTGGCACTCTCGTTTGAAATTCTCTTATCCATCCCTTTAACACCTAGCAACAATAAAACACCTTCAAAATCAACTCAACAACATATTCACCTGCAAAAAAATACCACCCAGCAACAACAACACAACACCTTCAACAACAATACAGCCTTTAAAAGCAATATTACACCTAGCAACAACAACATTAGGGAAAAACTAAAAACCAGCAACACCTGGTCGTTGACCTGCTGCGAGTCATCAATACCAGAAAGCCTTCATCAGGGAGAGCAAAATTCAACATGCAACAAATCTCCTTTCCCCTTTCAACTTTAAACCGCACCCGAGCTCCACTTGCAACAAACAACCCTTAAACGCCCACCTACATTCAATTTGCAACAGCAAATTCATTTTTAGCTCTCAATTTTTTCCCGGGGGCGTAAAAATTAAGCGAAGCTGCCAAGAAGATGGTACCCGAAAGTTTGCAACACAATAAAATGGTTCCCCGAAGGAGAATGATACAAGAAAATTTAAAAACAAGGAAATGAGGGAAGGAAAATGAGAAACAAGAAAATACAAAAGAATGATGAATAATAGAATGATGAACACGAAGAAATGAAAAAAAGAATGATGAAGAGAAGGAAAAAAAGAAAATGCTGAAAAAGAATGATAAAAAAGGGAGAATGATAAAGTAGAACGATAAACCCTTTGGCCCATGATAAATAACCCCTGAATCACTCCTGCCCTAACGACCCAACCCCCCCCCTTTCTTGCGGGGGGGGGGGGGGGTGGGAAGCGAAAAACCCGTAGCGATCATCGGGGGTACAGAAGGGAGAACAAAAAATTTTTGATCCGAGGAAAGGGGGATAGAAACCCAAAACCCAAGGATCCCGGGCCGTACTGAGAGACGGGAAAACAATTACTCAACTAAAAACCAGTTAATGACTTTCCCGAAAGGTAATTTGAAGGAGGGGGGGGGGGTGGGGGGGGGCGGGGGTGATGAAGATGGAAGGAGATGGAGGAGAAGGGGTAAGATAGGGCAGGAGGAGGAAAAAAGGAGGAATTATGGTGGGGAAAAAGAGGTAAAGTGATGGTTAGGGTGAGTATGATGGCAAAAAAAACATAAAACACCACACACACACACACACACACACCCCACAACCACACACACACACACACCCCAAAACCACACACACCACACATACACACAACACCACACACACACACACACACACACACACACACACACACACACACACACACACACACACACACACAACACATCACATACCACACCACACAACACACATAAGTCACTTTAATATTTTTAATTGTAGAGAAAAATTTTCTTTTTTCACCCCCTGTTTTTATTAAACTATTTCTAAAACAAGCAAAAAAATACTGAGTCACGATCAGTAAACTGAGTCATAATTTGGTTTGCCAGACGATGTTTTTCCACTCTTCTCTCTTTTTATTATTTTCCCCCGTTATTTTGTCTCCTATCACTCAGTTTTTCGAATTGTCTACCCAGGGTTTAATTTCCCTGAGGACTGCCTACCGCGGTCCGCGACCTACAGCGATGCTGTAAACTAAGCTAAAACCCTCCCCAAGCTTTGGGTTACAACGCTACTTTGTAAACACGAGGAACGCCTGCGAGACCTCAACCAGCTGGCGTTTACAAGATGTCGTACTATAGTGGGTAAAAAACAATAAAGTACTGTCCATTGCCGGTCGTCCAGGGCAAAATGTTCATCTTAGCGAGGTTCAAGAACCACTTTTAGGCATGTCACATGTAATTTATTGAGAGACTTTAATAATGATAATGAGGCTTATGAACTGTTTATTATATTTTGTAATTCTCATAAATTGGGGAGAATGGTTGCCAGCTACCGCGAGAGTGGGTAGGAAGGGTTATATAGGTAAGGGATTTTTAGATATTGTTGGGAGGGGGAGAGAGTTGGTCTGCCAGAGGGTTGGATACCACTCTAGGGGGAGAAGGCTGTGGGGAGTGACTTCTGTGTACGTGTCAATGATGTCCTCGTTTATGTTTCTAGCTGTGTCTCTGTGTGATGGCTGTGCCCTCTGTCAACAGGTTTTCCCAGTATTTTGTAAGTTAGAACCATGCCTACTAATGTTGTTATGGTCCTTTAAGGCTTTCCACTAGTCAGTATCCCTTGGTTCTGGCATCTAAGGTGTTCCTAACTTATGACGTGCGTAAAGCCCTAGGGAAGTTCTTTTTTAAAGTGTCTTCTACAGTCAACACTACCACTCTCTACCACGCCAAACTAGACTCTACCACCCCCCACACCACAACTCTCTACCACGCTATACACTACGACCACCACATTACAACTCTCTATCACACCACCGACCTCTACAACACTAGCCACTTTTTCCCACACCGGTTACCCAGGGCACTGCTACAATTGCTACAACAGTAGTCAAAACCGCCTCTTCCCTCCAGACAGCCATTATCAACATAGTTATACTCTCTACCAAAACACTCAAACAATTTCCTAAGATATTCACACCCGAGCAAGAGCACAGGAGCAACGGGAGTCCACAACATGCTCTTACAGAGAGAGAATCAAGCTTCCACCACTCCTTGTATTGATGACTCGATCTTCCGTCCTATACTTGCAGACTTTTGGATCGCATTTATGTATGTGAGACAGCAAGAAGCTTTGATTTTAGATTTACAGAATACAGATACGTGTGTATGATAAATGACTTGCACATGTTAATTCCTGATCAGCCAGGCTGTGGTTCGATGGACTGCGTGTGGCCAGCAGTAAGTCTGGTTCATCAGGCCTTGAACCACAAGGAGGCCTGGTCGAAGAACAAAAGACGGGGGAGTTGACCCCCAAAACAATCCTTCAGGTATCCTTCGGGAATTCATCATCATAATAAACGAGAACACGAGAGCGTAGGTACAGAGTGGCCCATGCTGGGGATGTTTAACTCACACCCAACCACATTCACTCATTTACCCGTCTAATCTCTTTTGAAAACTGTCCGTTCTCGCTTCAATGACGGTAACCAGCGAGTTCGCTCTCCTCATCCTTTCTAAATCTAAATATGACCAAGTTGAATCTATTGCTGCGAATTCTGTCTTGGTTACTTTCAGCACATTATTTGTATCTTCCTTTTTTTCAGTTTTTCCACATAATGAATGTGACTTACACCAGACAACACATTTACATATCGTGGACTGGTGGACACGAGCGCATCTTGTTTACAAGTCGACAGAACTAAACGCAGGTGTCTTGAGGCTGCCACCGTCCACCTGACCTCCACCACCACTGAGCAAAACAGGAGGATGATTGTCCCGTTTAAGACCCACTGCACAGATAATCTTAGATATAGTTAGTAAACACAGACTATCATGATCTGGCCTGGCACTTGATCTGTCCAGGTGCCACCTGACTTACCTGGAGGTTACCTGGAGGTTATTCCGGGGATCAACGCCCCCGCGGCCCGGTCCATGACCAGGCCTCCCGATGGATCAGGGCCTGATCAACTAGGCTGTTACTGCTGGCCGCACGCAGTCCGACGTACGAGCCACAGCCCGGCTGATCCGGCACTGACTTGACCCAACTTCACTTTTTCCAGTGAGTGAAACGACACATTAATGAGGTTTCTTTACTTAAGGTATCTTTCACCACTTGTAGTAGTAATAAAGTGGTATGAGGATAAGTAGAGGAGGAGGAGGAGGAGGAGGAGGAGAAGGAGGAGGAGGAGGAGGAGGAGGAGGAGGAGGAGGAGGAGGAGGCTAAAGTGGTCGAGTAACAGAGAGAAGAGAATACTTGATATTATTTATGACCTTCACCATGCTCCTCGGTGCGAATGAGTGGGGGAGAGGTGTTGCCTGGATGACCCCTCCTCATTAACGACGGGCATGGAGGTAATGGGGTGGGGATGACGATAGTACGTAATGACAGGGGGTGGAGAGGACGCTGAATGCTACAGCGGGTGGTTGAGGATGGGTGGAGGGGAGGGGGCGTTACAGGCGTGGGAGATACACGGGAGGGGGCACTACATTATTGGGGTTAGAGGTTGTGTTAGGAAGGTGAAGGGTGGGACGTGTTGGTGGGGGTGTCGAGGGGGTCGAAGTACTACTTTGGTGAGGTGGGGGGTTAAATGTTGGGGTGCGTTGATGGAGGGAGGGGGTGAGACGTGGAGTGAGGTACTAGCGATGATCGTGATCCCAACACTGTGAAATGATGGTGAAGACACATGTGCAACAGTTGGGTTTCTTTATTGTTGAAACGTTTCGCCTACACAGCAGGCGTCTTCAGTCAGATATAGAGGCAGCAGATGTAGCCGTGAAATGAAGTTGATGTAATTAATCCATCAACCTAGAAGAAATAGTAATTGAGGTGGTCACCCTGGGAAGAGTTTCATCATCATTTCAATACTACACCTGAAGAAGTCTACTGTGTAGGCGAAACGTTTTCGACAATAAAATGTTTGCAACAAGCCTAATCAGCGTCACGAGCAACGACAACAACCACTGGACTACTCACGTTCATAAATCCTCTCCTCACTCTCCTCATCTGATTGACGGACACCTGACACAGAACTATCATTTACAGACGGAGGATCGACTCTCCGGCATTCCTCAGGTTAAACAAAGTAAAATCCAGAATAATAATAATAATAATAATAATAATAATAATAATAATAATAATAATAATAATAATAATAATATCTTTATTTACTACAAGTACATGTACAAGGTATACAGTCCTAGCTGACATCAATGACATACTACTATATAGAAAGCAGCTTGTTATGCCGAGCATTTCGGGCAAATTAGGTCAGTTTTGTCCCAGGATGCGACCCACCCGGATACAACTAACACCCAAGTACTCATTTTGAACTGATGGGTGAACAGAGACAGAGACAGCAAGTGTCTTTTGGAAACACGTCCCTAATGTTTTCCAGATGTACCGGAGGAGATTCGAACCCCGGACCTCAGTGTGTGAGCTGAGTGAGCTAACGATCGAGCTACGGGACACTTAATGCGTCATGAAGGCCCCACCTTGCACACAACTTTTGATTCTTCAGTTGTTTTGCGGAAGGTAACGCGTGTCCTGCAGTCAAGGACAGGAGAAAAAGTGAAATGAAGAATGAAATATTTGATGATGGAATAACTGGTGAGGAAACAGGTACCAAAAAAGAAAGTCTTGTCTCGGAGAGCAACAGAGATAATTGGTCGTCTGAAGATAATTCCCATCCTCGAATGTATTGTTTGTGTCTGCATGGATGGGTGAGGATGGGATGGATATCCAAGGAGCTACTGTAGTGGGAGTAATGGGAGAGAGCTTTATGATGTAGGACTAAAGGCTTTATATTTAGATTAAGCTTTATGATGTGGACGAAAAGCTTTATGATGGTGGACTAAAGCTTTATGATGGTTGGACTAAAGCTTTATGATGGTAGGACTAAAGCTTTATGATGGTAAGATTAAAGCTTTATGATGGTAGGACTAGAGCTTTATGATGGTTGGACTAAAGCTTTATGATGGTAGGACTAAAGCTTTATGATGGTAGGACTAAAGCTTTATGATGGTAAGATTAGAGCTTTATGATGGTAGGACTAGAGCTTTATGATGGTTGGACTAAAGCTTTATGATGGTAGGACTAAAGCTTTATGATGGTAGGACTAGAGCTTTATGACGGTAGGTTCATGTTCATGTAGGTTCGCAGAACGGTTGTGGCTTGGTCCCCAGTGGTGACGCGAGTGGCTATGGTGTCTTGCTAAAGCGTTACGGTGTTACAGCCCTTGACGGAGGCAGCGCTGTGACAGGGCGCACGGTGATTTAACTCCATTTGAGCCATTCCTGGCCTGAACAACCCTACGTCTAGAAAGGCGAGGTGGCTAGAGTTTATGATGGTGGATAAACTTTATTGGTAGTAGAGTTTTCAGATGCCGAGAAAGAAGCGAGGGAGGCGAAGGTCACAATGCTAAGGGAGGTAGAGAGAGTAAAGTTAGGAATAATGCTTGTGGATGAGGGGAGAAGGTAAGAGGATATAGAGGAGAGGGGATCATTGGTGATAGGAAACGGAAGAGAAGATGAGGAGGGAGAGGGAAAGAGATAAGATATAATATATATATATATATATATATATATATATATATATATATATAGATAGAATATATATATATATTATATATATATATATATATATATATATTATATATATATATAAGATATAGAATTATTATATATATATATAATGATAGAGAGAGAGAGAGAGGAGAGGGATGACATCCCTAGTCAGTGAGTAACCTCTAGCACCCTCCTACGTAGTGTTTATCTTGGCCCTTATTATAATGTATGCTTAAAAATTGGCAGCCAGGTATTGCAGTATCACGATTGGAATTTATTGCTCGATTAGTGCAACAAATAAAATGATTGGCCTTGCAAATGCAGCACGGAGGTGGGGACTGTGCAAAAAGCAACTAGTGCAATACAATGGCATCTCACTACCATGGTAGTGAGATGCCAACAGTTAATTCACTACTATGGTAGAGAATACAGATAAAATATTCCAGCAGTATCATGCAGATGCTGTAAATCGATTCTTAAAATACTGTCATATACGACAGTGCTACAGAAGTCCATTTGTCGCTCAAACATGTCATCAAGTTGGCAGCAGACCAGCTGACACATAATTACGAAAGTTAGTAATTTTTCACACTTATACAGAAGAAGACCTCGGTAGCTCCGAGGGACCAGAAGGAACAGGGATACTCGGGTCTTGATGCTTACAGAAGATATTAAAGAACATAGAAAAAAAATCCTGCTGGGAGCGAATATGATACTGGTAAACAATACCGACAATTTGATAAGTAAGACACATGTACAACAGTTAGGTATCTTTATTCCGAAACTTTTCACCTACATAGTAGACTTCATCAGTCGAGTACGCCTTTAAGGGTGAAGGCTGTTTACATCGAATTTGCATCTCTACTACGTCTTCTGCCTCCTCTGTACTCGAATGAAGAAGTCAACTGTGTAGGCGAAATACTTCGGAATAAAATTACCTGGCTGGTGCGCATATTTCTTATCATCCAGCTGGGAGTTTATTGTTGGTAAAATTAGCGCAAGGGGACTACGCAGCTCGACCTTGGGGCACTAACACCAAGTTACTTGTTGGCTCACAAAAACATGGGGTCCGCCTCTTGCAGGGAGTCAAAGGGTGACATTAACTACAGAGGGGGAGAGTGGAGGAGTTCGCGCAGGTTGGGAAAGATGTGGAGGTCAGGGCAATGTTCCACGAGGGGCTGCTGGCTAGGACATTATCCCACACTTTTAAGGTTGATCTTTTAGACAATGTCTTGACAGCTTTCTGGGCCACTTACACTTCCGGTCTGCTGGAAGGAAACTGACGAGGACAATATCCTACGAAGACAACTGCTTGGAGCACTATCCCAAAAGGGAGAGAGAGAGAGAGAGAGAGAGAGAGAGAGAGAGAGAGAGAGAGAGAGAGAGAGAGAGAGAGAGAGAGAGAGAGAGAGAGAGAGAGAGAGAGAGAGAGAGAGAGAGGAAGGTGATACCTTCCTTGCCAATTTTTTTTTTTAAAGTTTCCCTTGACTTACTCATAACAGTTGTTGGTCATGTTATCGAGGTCTTTCTCTAGCTTACCAGTCCATCTCGTTAAACAATCCAATACTACATCACAGGACATGAAGCCTTAGTATCGCCAAAAAAAAAAAAAGCTTGAAACAAATGAACACTTTCTCGTGCGTTAAGACGGATATAATCCTGGAACGGGTTGGGATTAAACTCAAGGTAAGTGAGTCCTCAAACTCAGAGGCCAGTGCGTTAACCACTGGGCCAGCTGCCTCTAATAACATTCATCTAACTAGGTATATTTCTATGCACCATAGGGAGGCTAGCATGCGCCACCAATGTTATTTGGTGGTAAAGATCCTAGGAAGAGTTCTGCTGCCAATATTATTCCGAAACGACGAATGTTGGAAGTAGAAAATAAACTAAAATTGAAAGGAGTCATACAGCGAATGGGGAGCGGGAGGCAATGAGGTTTGATTCAAGGAAACGGAAGAATACCTGCGGGGAAAAGCTCACCATACCAGACACTTATGGGGCATACCCTCTGGGTATTCCTATATACCACCGTCGCGAAAAGTAGATATACCTTATTCTGTGGGATGTGATGAGTTGACAGGCACCTCAAAATGTGTGTGTGAGAGAGAGAGAGAGAGAGAGAGAGAGAGAGAGAGAGAGAGAGAGAGAGAGAGAGAGAGAGAGAGAGAGAGAGAGAGAGAGAGAGAGAGAGAGAGAAAGAAAGAGAGAGAGAGAGACTTGGCAGGTATCAGAGCAGCTGGGAGACGGGGTGACGCTGGTCAGGTGTCGTAACAAGATATACATTGATTAGATACTGCCTAAGGTGGGCCTCAGGTCTGCCCCCGCCTACCGCGCCCTTGACCCACCTTATGGCACCACCTACCTCATGGTACCACCCATCTCATGGCACCACCCATCTCATGGCACACCACCTACCTCATGGCACCATCCACCTCATGGTACCACCAACCTCGTGGCACCACCAACCTCGTGACACCACCAACCTCGTGGCACTGATGCCACAGGTTCGTAAACACCAAATACGTAACCTCTCTGGACGACTGTTTACAACGTAATTCAAATTCGTTTGCCTAGAAAATGCGTGGGCTATATTTCTAGTTAAAATATAGTTAAAATTCCTTGTTTCTATCTGGTAATGATTAGTTAGCTAATTATGTTGCTATAATATTACTGCTGGCAGCACAGGGATTGGTTAATGTATTTAGATTTGAACTCAGGATAGAGTATTGGAAGGGGATTGGATTCCTTCCTGCTGTCTCGTTGCGATTACTAGGGAAAAGGAGAGAGAAAGAGATAGATAGATAGATAGATAGATAGATAGATAGATAGATAGATAGAGAGAGAGAGAGAGAGAGAGAGGAGAGAGAGAGAGAGAGAGAGAGAAGAGAGAGAGAGGAGAGAGAGAGAGGAGAAGTGAGAGAGAGGAGAGAGAGAGAGAGAGATAAGAGAATTGAAGAGTAGATGAGATGTAGAGATGAGATGAGAGGCACGCAGAGAAAGCCAACTGCATACCGTTGATTCGGATTTTTCTTATTTCTCAGCTACCTACGCCAAGTAAGCCACCATCACCACCACAATCACCACCACCACCACCACCACAATAACCACCACCACCACAATCACCACCACCATCACAATCAGACCACCGCCCTCATCTCCAATTAACACTGAGGGACCTTCCAGGCCCGCGGTTCCATCGCTCAGTTGCCTCATTCATCACTCACGCGCTAATTGAATTCCCCGGGGCGAACGTAAACGAAACAATACGATGAGGAACGACGGGGAGCGTCAGCTGGCGGTCGGAACGTCATGTGGCTGGCGCGGGTCACACGATGTTCTACCTAGATTTTTATTCAGACTTTTTTTGTTCTCGTTATTAAAATGTATTTTTTTTTTTTGAGGACTGAGATCTAAGAAATGATAGTTGTAAAGCAGAGTATTTGTCGTTTGTTGTTATTTGTTGTTGGTGGTGATGTGTTGTTGAACTGTTGTTGTTGGTGTGTTGTTGTTGATGTGTTGTAGTTGTCGATGTTGATTTTGTTGTTTTTTTCGTTGTTGTTGTTGTTGTGTTGTTATTGATGTCGTTGCCGATGTTATTGTTGTTGTTGTTGATATTGATGTTATTGTTGTTGATGATGTTGCCGTTGCTGATGTTGTTATTGTTGTTACTGTTACTGCTGTTGTTGCTGCTGTTACCGTTGTTGTTGTTGCTGTTACTGATGTTGATGCTGTTGCTGCTGTTGTTACTGTTGTTACTGTTGTTATTGCTACCGCTGTATTGTTGTTGCTGTTGTTATTCCCTCTCTGAATCACAAGAACAATGCCCTACGCACAACGTATACGCATGACGGTAAACAACGGTGCCGGGCGAAACAGTATGGGCCAGTCTCCTCACGCCTGTAAATGACCTGAGGTAGAATACAGCTCTGTAGCTTGTAAATGACCTGGGGTAGAATACAGCTCTGTAGCCTGTAAATGACCTGGGGTAGAATACAGCTCTGTAGCCTGTAAATGACTGAGGTAGAATACAGCTCTGTAGCTAGTAAATGACTGGGGTAGAATACAGTCTGTAGCCTGTAAATGACCTGAGGTAGAATACAGCTCTGTGCCTGTAATGACCTGAGTAGAATACAGCTCTGTAGCTTGTAAATGACCTGGGGTAGAATACAGCTCTGTAGCTTGTAAATGACCTGGGGTAGAATACAGCTCTGTAGCCTGTAAATGACCTGAGGTAGAATACAGCTCTGTAGCCTGTAAATGACCTGAGGTAGAATACAGCTCTGTAGCTTGTAAATGACCTGAGGTAGAATACAGCTCTGTAGCTTGTAAATGACCTGGGGTGTAATACAGCTCTGTAGCTTGTAAATGACTGGGGTAGAATTACAGCTCTGTAGCCTGTAAATGACCTGAGGTAGAATAGAGCTCTATAGCCTGTAAATGACCTGAGTAGATACAGCTCTGTAGCCTGTAAATGACTTGAGGTAGAATACAGCTCTGTAGCCTGTAATGACCTGAGGTTAGTAATACAGCTCTGTAGCCTGTAAATGACCTGAGGTAGAATACAGCTCTGTAGCCTGTAAATGACTGAGGTAGATACAGCTCTGTAGCCTGTAAATGATCTGAGGTAGAATACAGCTCTGTAGCCTGTAAATGACCTGAGGTAGAATACAGCTCTGTAGCCTGTAAATGACCTGAGGTAGAATACAGCTCTGTAGCTTGTAAATGACCTGAGGTAGAATACAGCTCTGTAGCCTGTAAATGACCTGAGGTAGAATACAGCTTGTAGCCTGTAAATGACCTGAGGTAGAATACAGCTCTGTAGCCTGTAAATGACCTGAGGTAGAATACAGCTCTGTAGCCTGTAAATGACCTGAGGTAGAATACAGCTCTGTAGCCTGTAAATGACCTGAGGTAGAATACAGCTCTGTAGCTTGTAAATGACCTGGGGTAGAATACAGCTCTGTAGCCTTGTAAATGACTGAGGTAGAATACAGCTCTGTAGCTGTAAATGACCTGAGGTTAGAATACAGCTCTGTAGCTTGTAAATGACCTGGGGTAGAATACAGCTCTGTAGCTTGTAAATGACCTGGTAGAATACAGCTCTGTAGCCTGTAAATGACCTGAGTAGAATACAGCTCTGTAGCCTGTAAATGACCTGAGGTAGAATACAGCTCTGTAGCCTGTAAATGACCTGAGGTAGAATACAGCTCTGTAGCCTGTAAATGACCCTGAGGTAGAATACAGCTCTGTAGCTATAAATGACCTGAGGTAGAATACAGCTCTGTAGCCTGTAAATGACCTGAGGTAGAATACAACTCTGTAGCCTGTAAATGACCTCAGGTAGAATACAGCTCTGTAGCCTGTAAATGACCTGAGGTAGAATACAGCTCTGTAGCCTGTAAATGACCTGGGTAGATACAGCTCTGTAGCCTGTAAATGACTGAGGTAGAATACAGCTCTGTAATCTGTAAATGACCTGAGGTAGAATACAGCTCTATAGCCTGTAAATGACCTGAGGTAGAATACAACTCTGTAGCCTGTAAATGACCTGAGGTAGAATACAGCTCTGTAATCTGTAAATGATCTGAGGTAGAATACAGCTCTATAGCCTGTAAATGACCTGGGGTAGAATACAACTCTGTAGCCTGTAAATGACCTGAGGTAGAAATACAGCTCTGTAGCTGTAAATGACCTGAGGTAGAATACAGCTCTGTAGCCTGTAAATGACCTGAGGTAGAATACAGCTCTGTAGCCTGTAAACGACCTGAGGTAGAATACAGCTCTGTAGCCTGTAAATGACCTGAGGTAGAATACAGCTCTATAGCCTGTAAATGACCTGAGGTAGAATACAGCTCTGTAGCCTGTAAATGACCTGAGGTAGAATACAGCTCTGTAGCCTGTAAATGACCTGAGGTAGAATACAGCTCTGTAGCTTGTAAATGACCTGGGGTAGAATACAGCTCTGTAGCTTGTAAATGACCTGGGGTAGAATACAGCTCTGTAGCCTGTAAATGACCTGAGGTAGAATACAGCTCTGTAGCCTGTAAATGACCTGAGGTAGAATACAGCTCTGTAGCCTGTAAATGACCTGAGGTAGAATACAGCTCTGTAGCCTGTAAATGACCTGAGGTTAGAATACAGCTCTGTAGCCTGTAAATGACCTGAGGTAGAATACAGCTCTGTATGCCTGTAAATGACCTGAGGTAGAATACAGCTCTGTAGCCTGTAAATGACCTGAGGTAGAATACAACTCTGTAGCCTGTAAATGACCTGAGGTAGAATACAGCTCTGTAGCCTGTAAATGACCTGAGGTAGAATACAGCTCTGTAGCCTGTAAATGACCTGGGGTAGAATACAGCTCTGTAGCCTGTAAATGACCTGAGGTAGAATACAGCTCTGTAATCTGTAAATGACCTGAGGTAGAATACAGCTCTATAGCCTGTAAATGACCTGAGGTAGAATACAACTCTGTAGCCTGTAAATGACCTGAGGTAGAATACAGCTCTGTAATCTGTAAATGATCTGAGGTAGAATACAGCTCTATAGCCTGTAAATGACCTGGGGTAGAATACAACTCTGTAGCCTGTAAATGACCTGAGGTAGAATACAGCTCTGTAGCCTGTAAATGACCTGAGGTAGAATACAGCTCTGTAGCCTGTAAATGACCTGAGGTAGAATACAGCTCTGTAGCCTGTAAACGACCTGAGGTAGAATACAGCTCTGTAGCCTGTAAATGACCTGAGGTAGAATACAGCTCTATAGCCTGTAAATGACCTGAGGTTAGAATACAGCTCTGTAGCCTGTAAATGACCTGAGGTAGAATACAGCTCTGTAGCTGCAAATGACCTGAGGTAGAATACAGCTCTGTAGCTGTAAATGACCTGAGGTAGAATACAGCTCTGTAGCTTGTAAATGACCTGGGGTAGAATACAGCTCTGTTAGCCTGTAAATGACCTGAGGTAGAATACAGCTCTGTAGCCTGTAAATGACCTGAGGTAGAATACAGCTCTGTAGCTTGTAAATGACCTGAGGTAGAATACAGCTCTGTAGCCTGTAAATGACCTGAGGTAGAATACAGCTCTGTAGCCTGTAAATGACCTGAGGTAGAATGCAGCTCTATAGCCTGTAAATGACCTGAGGTAGAATGCAGCTCTATAGCCTGTAAATGACGGAAGGTAGAGTACAGCTTTATAGCCTGTAAATGGCCTGAGGTAGAATACAGTTCTGTAGCCTGTAAATGACCTGAGGTAGAATACAGCTCTATAGCCTGAGGTAAAATAACAGCTCTGTAGCCTGTAAAGGACCTGAGGCAAAATACAGCTCTATAGCCTGTAAATGACCTGAGGTAGAATACAGCTCTGTAGCCTGTAAATGACCTGAGGTAGAATACAGCTCTGTAGCCTGTAAATGACCTGAGGTAGAATACAGCTCTATAGCCTGAAAATGACCTGAGGCAGAATGCAGCTCTATACTCTGTAAATGATCTGAAGTAGAATACAGCTCTATAGCCTGTAAATGACCTGAGGCAGAATGCAGCTCTATACTCTGTAAATGATCTGAAGTAGAATACAGCTCTATAGCCTGTAAATGACCTGAGGCAGAATAAAAGTTCTTAGTCTGTAAATTCAACGATATAAAGCAAAGGCATCTGCTGACGCCAAGGAGAGGTTCTCCGACGCAACGCGTCCGTACGCACGCAGCTACACCGGTAGAGATGCGTTTTTTTTTTCTCTTTTTTTTTTTTGAAGCGGTGTTTGACACATACGTGAGCTTTGTGTGTCACATCAATTGATGAGTTTTTTCTATTGTCGGGTTAGATTACTTTTCTCTCTTTAAAGACCAGCTATCCCGTGACGCGTTTGACGTCACTTTATGACGCACTGGATGTCTCATGAGGCCTCTACCCAAGACATTATTAAGACACGTATTCAACACTTGTTTATCTTTACTAGCGAAAAGTGTCGGTAATAAGATACCCAAGTGTTTCACAGCTGTTATTCCTCAGCTTATCGGCACTGTGGTTTAGAAAGACACGTAAGCAAACACTATGACATATTTATTAGAAAACGTTTCGGTCCTGGGACCTTAGAGAAGTGATCAAGGTCCCAGGACCGAAACGTTTTCTAATAAATATGTCATAGTGTTTGCTTACGTGTCTTTCTAAACCAACTTGTCGGTATTTATTACCAAGGTTTATACCATCGGCACTGTGTACCGTCAGTAATTTAATATCAAGGATACTTGTTAATTTGTAAACTACCATCACATTCCCACTGCGGAGATAAATGGTATAGAATACCGATACAATGGAAAAAAATAGACACAAATGCAGTACAATGTGATTCTTTATTGAGTGTTTCACTCACATATAACAACCAACCTACTTGACCATCCCGTGAAGGTCCGTCTTAGAGCCAGCATCTTCCAGTCTTCCACATCTGATTCTCCATGTTACTTTGCTCAGTATGTATACTCATGTTCTCTCTGCTCAGGTAGATCTATTTGTGGCTTGATATAACTCACTGTGTGGGCGAAATGTTGTCAATAAAGGATCACATTATACTGCATATGTGTTTATATTTCCAACTTGTTTAGTTGTCAAAACTAAGGAGTCCAGTCCCTGGACCCATTAGGTACCATTGTAATCTTTTGACTACCACCCATTAGGATGGGTATGGGGGGATAATATATTTTTGAAAACTAATTAACAGCTATATGCCACAAACTGTATGTAGATTGGTTTTCTTTTTTTTTTTTTCCTTTTCTCTGGTGTTGGCGTCTGTGGTAAGAAGATTAGCCTGTAGTTCCTCCGAGTAGCAGTGAGATCAGCCTCACTTGCGGGTGGTGTGTAAGGTCTCTGAATAGGTCGAAAGGGATACCCCCGGCTTTCTCCACCTATTTCATTTCTCTTTCTCTGGCAGTCCATCCCGTTCGAGAGGAAATTGCTCGAAGAGCGATTCGTGTGAAATTTGCTGCCCGAGTTGGAGAAGAAGCGCCACTGAAGCGAGAAGTTGAGTTAGACCTGCCCAGAGTGGGCCAGTAAGCCAGCTGCAGTTATCTAAGGGCGGGTGTATATTTCGTTTCCCAGGATTTATGGTCAGGCCTTAGGCCTGATCATGAATTCTTCCGTAGAGCTTACTAAAGGCTTCTCAAGACTTACTTCTGGCCACGTGAGATCTAATGTTCGGTTACCTCGCCTTCCCATCTTTACTCATACACACACACATAACACACACATACACACACACACACACACACACACACACACACACACAGGAGCTGTGAAGGCGGGGCCAGGAGCTGTGAATCGACCCCTCCAACCACAAATAGGTGAGTACACACACCACACACACACACAAAAAACACATACACACACACCCCACACACACACACACACACACACCACACACCAACACACCCCAAAACACACACACAAAACCCCACATACACACACACACACACACACACCACACACACACACACACACACACACACCACACAACACAAAAAACACATACACACACACACACACACACACACACACACACACACACACACACACACAACACACACACACACACACACACACACACACACACACACAAAACACTACACACACACACAACACACACACACACAACACACACACACACACACACACACACACACACACACACACACAAAACACATACACACACACACACACCACACACACACACACACCCCACACACACCCACACACACCCCACACACACACACACACACACAAAACCCCACACACACACACACAAAAACACATACACCACACACACACACACACCACACACCACACACACACACACACCACACACACACACACCAACACAAACACCCACACACACCACACACACACACACACACACACACATCTGCCCTGGACCTCAGCTCATCAGTCAGCTGTACCTGGCTAACACCTGGTGCACCTATAACCCACCCACTCTAACCCACTCTAACCCACCCTCACCCATCATGACCACGTGCTTGATCACACCTGCCTCCACCTCTTCAGGTCACAGACATGACCCACGACCCCGTGATCTGACCTCCAAAGTGACCTGGCTCCACCTATGACCCGAAAACCCATTCCTACTCCCTCACAAATAAATACCTTCATGCTGCTTATATTCGCCTCCGTGCCGGGGGTCTCCCGCCCCGGTCCCGCCCCCCTGCCCGGTCCCACACCAAACCTCCCACCTGCTGGCCTGAGAGAGCAGGCTGTTGGTGCCCGCCTGACTTTTGTAAGTTATGTTACATTGCATTTTTTCTTGATCCTGGTAATTTGTTTTTATGGACTGTATTATTTTAAGACTTTTGTTACTTATGATGGAGACGTATAAAATTGTTTGTTGCTTTTGTTCTTTTATTGTCTAGTTGTGTTGCTTTTGTTGCTGTTGATACAGCTGATGTTACTGTTGCAGCTGTTATTGGTGTTTTTGTTGTTGCTATTGCTGGTTCTGCTATTGTTGTTCTCTATCTGTCTCTCCGTCTGTTTCTCTGTCTTTGTCTGTCTGTCTGTCTGTCTATCTGTCTGTCTGTCTGTCTGTCTGTCTGTCTGTCTGTCTGTCTGTCTGTCTCTCTTTCATGGAAGGAGGAGTCTTGAAGGTGTGACTTCTGAAGAGTAGGGTCTTGAAGGGGAACTCCAGAAGAGAAGGGTCTTGAAGGGGAACTCCAGAAGAGAAGGGTCTTGAAGGGAAATCCAGAAGAGAAGGGTCTTGAAGGGGAACTCCAGAAGAGAAGGGTCTTGAAGGGGAACTCCAGAAGAGAAGGGTCTTGAAGGGGAACTCCAGAAGAGAAAAGGGTCTTGAAGGGGAACTCCAGAAGAGAAGGGTCTTGAAGGGGAACTCCAGAAGAGAAGGGTCTTGAAGGGGAACTCCAGAAGAGAAGGGTCTTGAAGGGGAACTCCAGAAGAGAAGGGTCTTGAAGGGGAACTCCAGAAGAGAAGGTCTTGAAGGGGAACTCCAGAAGAGAAGGGTCTTGAAGGGGAACTCCAGAAGAGAAGGGTCTTGAAGGGGAACTCCAGAAGAGAAGGGTCTTGAAGGGGGAAATCCAGAAGAAAAAGGGTCCCTTTAAGGGGAAAAATCCCCGAAAAGGGGGTCTTGAAGGGGGAAATCCAGAAGAGAAGGGTTTTTGAAGGGGAACTCCAGAAGAGAAGGGGGTTGAAGGGGGAAATCCAGAAGAAAAAAAGGGGGTTTCCCCGAAGGGGAACTCCAAGAGAAAGGGGCTTGAAAAGGGGGGCTCCAGAAGAGAAAAATCTTGAAGGGGGACCCCCAGAAGAGAAGGTCTTGAAGGGGGGCCCAAAAAGAAAGGTTTGAAGGGGGACTCCAGAAAAAAGGGTCTTTAAGGGGACTCCCCGAAGGAAAGGGTCTGAAGGGGACTCCCGAAGAGAAGGGGGCTTGAAGGGGGACTCCCGAAGAGAAGGGTCTTGAAGGGGGAAATCCAGAAGAAAGGGTTTTTGAAGGGGGCTCCAGAAGAGAAGGGGGCTTGAAGGGGAACCCAAAAAGAGAAGGGTTTTTGAAGGGGGACTCCAGAAGAGAAAAGGGGCTTGAAGGGGGGAAATCCCGAAGAGAAAGGGCTTGAAGGGGCTCCAGAAGAGAAGGGGCTTTAAGGGGAACTCCAAAGAGAAGGGGTTTTAAGGGGGGCCCAGAAAGAAGGGCTTGAAGGGGACTCCAGAAGGGGAAGGGTTTTTGAAGGGGGAAAACCCCGAAAAGAAGGGGCTTTAAGGGGGGGCCCAGAAAGGAAAAGGGCTTTAAGGGGGCTCCCGAAAAAAAAGGGTCCCTTTAAGGGGGGGCCCCCAAAAAAGAGAAGGGAAACTTTAAAAAGTCTTATCAGGTAATCCCCTTACTTCCCAAAGTGTAAAGTTTAAAATAGGGTTGTTTTTTCCCTGGTTCCCATAAAATTTGGTTAATGTTTTTTTCAGGCTTCTAATGTAATTCCCCCCATCTTATTTAATCTGACACGCTCTTTAATTTTTTCCCCGCCCCCCTTTATAATTTCCCGACACGCTCTTGAGGGTTTTTCCCGGGGCCCCTCTTATATAAACCGAACGCTCTTGGAAATTTTCCACCAAGTAATTTCCCTTTAAAAACAATGTAATCCTTGGGAAGTCTTTAGGTAAATTTTGAAGCACGTCAAAGATAATGCTTGGCAAAGCAAAAATAAAACCCCCTGGTAACCCACCCCGCCGGGGAATCCCCGACACGCTAGAGTAATCCCCAAGGTAATCCCAGCTGAGTGAAATAATTTGAGGTGGCGTCCTTCTTACTTGGTTTCCTAGCCAGAAATCGAA
>NC_069403.1:53022737-53085237 GCF_026875155.1 Cherax quadricarinatus
AAAGACAATACCTGGGCAGCTCAAACTGCCCTACAGCCACACGAGAAATACCATAGCCATTACTGGAACCCAATCACGTAGAATGACGGTTACAATACCAGCGTCTCCAGGTAGACTCCAGGTAGGTAGACCATTCCTGGTACATGGAAGCGAAATAACAAAGGTTACGACATAACAAAGGTTACGGCATACAGTGCAATTACTCTTACTTTACCCGTCCTCTTACACATTCGAAGGTACTTAACGATTAAGTTAAGAAACTCCTAAAATTCCAATGGTAATTTTTTCCCGTTTCCAATTTTTTCCAAATTTCCCAATCACTCGTCAGCTACTGATGATTATTCATTCCTGACGAATGAATAACCATCAGAAGCTGACGATCCAAAGGTGATCCAACAAGTGGTTGCTAGATTTCAACCTCATTCTCAGACCAGTCAGAGAGAACCAGAAACGGGAAATGCAACGAACGGCAAAGTATCACTTGAAAAGGTTGAGATTCGTAGTGAAAGGGACCTGGATTGTGTTCCCAGCACAAGACGAGACGAGGAAAATAAGCCATACCTCTTGTTAGCCTGGAATGGTAATCTCAAGAAAACTGTCTTTAAGGAAAGAAACAAAACCAGAGATGTTTATCACTGCAAGCTTCTCGCCACAGGCGAACACTAGTGTATGTAACTTTGGCGAATATGATGGCGTGCGGAAGGAAGGTGAAAGAAAGGCGAAGAAAGGCAGACGTCAAAGGCGAATAACCTAACATGAGGCTTTCTATTGATGTCACTGATGTCAGCTAGGCTTGTATTCCTTGTACATGTACATGTAGAAATAAAAATATAAAAAGAAATTAGGGAGCTGGAAGAGAGGAAAGAGAAGCAGCGGGAGGAAGAGGGAAGCAGAGAAGCGAGGGGAAGCAGACCGGCAGGATGGAGGAAACACAAGGTGTTAAGACGAGAGGGAAGTGTATAACGCAATAACAGGAAGTAGGAAGCAGCCGGAAGACATTTTAAGGAGTAAGGGAGAGAGAAGAAACCTAAAAGGCTTTTCATAAAAATAACCTACAATTAAGACTTTTACCAGAATAACACAAAATAAAAGACTTTTCCTAAAATATTGATTCACTTGCGTCATTAAGTCTGTTGTTGTGTTTGTGAGAAACTTGCGTCGTTTATAAATGTATTAAGAGAAGATTCGAGACAGTGAGGTAGTGAACATGGCAGGGAACATGGCAATTGGACATATTAGTGAACATGGCAGACAACATGGTGGGCAAAGCAGTGAATATGGCAGGGAACAGGGTAGTGAACATGCGTCACGCACCTCCGTGGTCAGCGAGGCCAGGCGCCCCGCCAGACGGTGCTGGTCTCCTGACGTCCTGGTCAGTTCCTCCTGCAACGCCTCCGACGTGGCCGCCGCCGCCTCCGCCTTCGACGTCACCGCCGCCAGTGTTCCCCTGAGAGCACTGACGTCCTTCGTCACCACCAGCAAGCGAGACTCAACCTCCTGTGGCAGACGTTAGTTAATTTTAGTCTTTAAGAAGACGGAGGGTCAAGCCTTCACTATTCTTTTGCACCGAAGAACAGCTGACTCACCTGCTTGTCGTGCATGGCCTGGCTGATATTGAACGACTGCTGGAGATCAGCCACAGAATCCTGGAGGTGGCGGATGCTGTCAGCTACCCAGGCCACCGTCACCGCCTCCCTCTGCTCGTGGGCGTGGGCGTGGGCAGCGCTGGCCTCGCTCTCCGACGCTCGAGACGACTTCAGTCGCTGTACCTCCGATCTGCAGAGACACGAAGAAAAAGGTTAGGTTTGTTTTTTATAATAATAATAATAATAATAATAATAATAATAATAATAATAATAATAATAATAATAATAATAATAATAACAATAATATTAATGAAAGTGATATAAACTTCTATGTGGGGTAGTGTGACTGGTGGGGTGCCTAAAGAATAAGTGGTCCACCCGATGGCATTAATAATTTACATTAAATAGCGCTCCAATTATATGAATATATTTCCATGTAATGGAAAACTCTTCAGTAAGTGTCCAAAGGAAAGTAGAGAATAAAGAGTAACAATACCCCGGCTGCAACTGCTGAACAATAACCCGAGTACCGCAGTGTAACTTTGCTGGACGACAAGACAGAGAACTGTAATGAAAATACCGATAAGAGAGACACAAGTGGTCCAGGAGGGTCCAAAAGGGCGCCATGAGGTTCCTCTCCTCAGCCTGGGTTAATTGTGAATAAATAGGAAGTCAGACACGTACACGCCTGGTTCGTACTTTTTCCGGTGTTAATACCGTGGAACCTCGGTGTTTGAACTTAACTGGTTCCTGGGTGGTGTTCGAACTGCGATAAGTTCGATGTCCGAAGCAGTATTTCCCAGGCTTTAATTATCAGCGTCACTCACTGGACGATGTTGAACTGATTCTTCCACAAGTCTCTGAGAGTCAGGTTAGTATCAGAGGTCACTTCAAAGTACTTTTGAAACAGGGCTTTAGTGTTTAGTTTTTTTTTTTTACAACTGAATCTTAAACAAGTCAGCACGTTCGGACTCCAGACAAACGTTCAAAGACCGGGTCAGTTTTTTTCTGAAGAAAATTGTTTGGACTCTGGTTTGTTCGAGATCCGGTACGTTCAAACACAGGGGTTCCACTGTACTCTTCCTGTGGCACTCTCTAGGGCACACCCACTGGCACCCCAAAACTCTCCTCTTATCAATCCCCACGTCTTGTTCTATATGAAATTGATAAAGTCCCTGGTGGTAGAAAAGTCTTCACGATAAATTGCCATAACGCGCACTTGTGTCTCTCTCTGATATACAAACTTATTGGCAAAAACATCGTAGGTTTCAAACCTGCTTGTAATGTAATCCTCTATCTTACATGCGAAAACTTTTATGTCTTCAACGCATACTGAAGAATTCTTATGTTTATTCTGATCCCATTAGCCATCTTTTAAGTTAATGCTGAAGCCTCGGTTGCACATAGACTTCAGTCCTCATTATTCTCACAAAAGCGACAGCAAATATGATTAATAATAATGATGATGATGATGATGATGATGTATAATAATAATAATAATAAATAATAATAATAATAATATAATAATAATAATAATAATAATAATAATAATAATAATAATAATAATAATAATAATAATAATAATAATAATAATAATAATAATAATAATAATAATAATAATAATAATAATCTCCACAAGATATGAAGTTGTTATTAAGCTAAATAACAGTTCATAGGATATATGGAAAGTCTTGGTTATGTAGAGCATTTCGACCAGTAGAGTGGAAGCCTCGAAGGAGGCTTCCACTCTGCTGGTAGACAGCATCGAGGGTAAAGGTGCTTTCATCTGGGAACCCTGGTAATGGTGGAGGTTTGCAATGGGAACTGAGCTCCTAGTCCCGCCCCCTGCCTGGTGTGGGAAAGTCTCTCCGTTGGTGGAGGTGAGAGGGAGGTGGTGATGCTGGAGGTGAAGGTGAGAGGGAGGAGGGGATGCTGGAGGTGAAGGTGAGAGGGAGGAGGGGACGCAGGTGTTAAGTAGTTACCACACAGTGGTTACCTCATATAGCTACTAAGTCTTCCCTGCATCTTCCTCCTGTGTCCTAGAACCTTCCCTACCCATCTTCCTGTGTCTCCCTCTCTCCATGCCCCTTCCAGCTCCCTCCTGTGTCCCAACTTCCCTCCCTCTTTTCCCCATCTCTCCTTGCTTCTCTCTCTCTCCCTCTCTCTCTCTCCACCTGCCTCTCACACTCCTTCAATCTCCTCTGGGTGTGACAGAAAATGACAGGTAAGCATATCATAGTATAAGTCTGGAAAACTTAATATAATCTTGAAACACACAGTTTAGGTTTGAAACAGTGTAAGTTTGAAACACCCAAGCATAAGCCTGAAACACTCAGCATAAGCTTGAAACACTCAGCATAAGCTTAAAACGAGAAACCTGCATTCTTCTCGCCCACTTTCAAATTACATTATCACGAAGCTGCAGTTTCTTAGAGGATCCCAAGACTCTGACAAGATACAACAGGAAGCTTAGGGAAATAAAAAAAAGAATCCCTCTTGAAAGTAATAACCTACTAGTAATTATCTAATTGTACTTGATTATAATTATCGACTTGTAATTTCCTCTTTGTAATGGCCTGTTTGAAATAACTACAGCAGCAGAACTGTGCTCGTGGTGTCCCGTCTTCAAAGATTTGTTCATTATATATTTTGCTTTAAATTTCCAGTGGTTGTAGCACATTAATCACTTCCTCCTCTTGTATTAATTTATTCCTGTCGCTTTGAGTAGAAAAATTTCCTGGTATCCCTTCGATTCTCTTTTTTTTCCCTTCGTCATCTTCTTGCACAAGTGAAAATTGTCTGTCTCACTGTGGGGCCAGAAGTCGACACAGAATATACACACCGGGAAGTTGATAAATTAGACACATGTGCAACTCTTGGGTATCTTTATTAAGGAAACGTTTCGCCACACAGTGGCTTCATCAGTGTATGGACTGATGAAGCCACTGTGTGGCGAAACGTTTCCTTAATAAAGATACCCAAGAGCTGCACATGTGTCTAATTTATCAACTTGTCGGTTCTGTGAACCATTCATCTACAACACCGGGAAGTGTACTTCTCTCTGTGATTAACATCTGTTTTTAAGGATAAAGCTATTCTTGTCTGGTGGAAAAATGGGTAATGGATAGCCATTAGGTTTTGAATTCCATTAACCAGCCTCACCAATTCGACGTCGCATTCTCAGGCATTCTCAGGCATTCTCAATCCCAACGTCTATTCAAGTGATTATTGACCTGCAGCGGCAGAGAGAGAGAGAGAGAGAGAGAGAGAGAGAGAGAGAGAGAAGAGAGAGAGAGAGAGAGAGAGAGAGAGAGAGAGAGAGAGAGAGGGACTTCAACATATCTCGTACAAGAGACAATCTCGGGAAGTCTCAAATCCATTTTGCCAGCACCTTAATCTTCGTCTAATTGAGCGGTTCATGATGTATCATTGTCTCTCCACATGTTTGACAGGGAAGGACTCTTCGATCCTACAGGAACTTCCTGGAGACTAGTGCTGGCTTGATTGAGGGATCCCAGGTATCTTTGTTTATTTCTTTTCAGACAATGGTGAGGATGTGGTATTGGTGGTACTTAGGGATGGCAGTGATGTTAGTGGCGGTGGGGTACGTAATGTGATGATAGTGTTTGAGTGGTTGGGGGGAGAGTGGGAAGATGACGTTAGTGGCCCAGATGGGTCAGGATAAGCTAGTAACGATGGGACTTGGAAATGGGGCGGGATTAATAGCAATAGTGGCGAGATTAACACTCATAAGTGTGGAGTTAGTCAAGTAGTCGTGCTAGTGAAGTCAGTAGTCGTGCTTGTGAAGTCAGTAGTCGTGCTAGTGAAGTCAGTAGTCTCGTGCTTGTTAAGTCAGTAGTCGTGCTAGTGAAGTCAGTAGTCGTGCTTGTGAAGTCAGTAGTCGTGCTTGTGAAGTCAGTAGTCTCATGCTTGTGAAGTCAATAGTCGTGCCTGTAAAGTCAACAGGGGTCATGGTGGTCTGTAAATTACACAGTACATCACTTGTCTTGTCTTCAGTTCTGCTGATACAGTCTGGGTTGTCTTTCTTACGTTCAGCAGAATTCTTAAACAACCCTAAATTGTGGCAAATAAAATAGTAAAAGAAATAAATAATAATAACAAATGTATTCGAAAAATAACGACAGAAGCTTAGCATTTAAAATAAATCGACAGAAGCTTAGTGCACTTGAATAAATAATGACAGAAGCTTAGTGCACTTGAATAAATAATGACAGAAGCTTAGTGCACTTGAATAAATAATGACACAAGCTTAATGCACTGAAACAAATAAATTAGTTTGTACACAAGTTCATACTCGTCTCTAGGTTTCCCACGGACTTTCTCTGGAGCGTAAAAGAGAGAGTTTTAGCTATCCAAGGGCTGTTAGGTCTAATTAGGCCTAGGAGTGTGTATATGGGAAGGGCAGACCACTACCGGAGGGGGGAAGGGGAGGGAAGCGAGGGTTTTAAAGGGGACAGAAGGGAGGTACTTTGGGTCGTTTGGTGTGAGGGGATTTACATAAGAACAAAAAAAAGGAGGGAAAACTGCAGAGGCCCCGCGGCCCATACTAGGCAGGGGCCTTTACAATTCATCCCACAAAAAAACATTTACCCAAACCCAATTTTCAATCTCCCCAAAAAAAAACTCGAGTGAAAGTCCCACCAAATCCAACCCCCCACCATTACATCCAACCTAATTTGAAACAAAACCCAAAAACCTAGCCTCAAACCCCCAAATGGAACTTTTACCATCAAAACCCCATTTTCCCCAAACCCCAAACTTTCCCCATGTCCTTTCTAAATCTAAACTTATCTAATTTAAATCCATTAACTGCGGTGTTCTCTCTTGGAGAGACATCCTCAAGACCTTATTAATATCCCCTTTATTAATACCTATCTTCCACTTATACACTTCGATCAGGTCTCCCCTCATTCTTCGTCTAACAAGTGAATGTAACTTAAGAGTCTTCAATCTTTCTTCATAAGGAAGATTTCTGATGCTATGTATTAAATTTAGTCATCCTACGCTGAATGTTTTCTAACGAATTTATGTCCATTTTGTAATACGGAGACCAGAACTGAGCTGCATAATCAAGGTGAGGCCTTACTAATGATGTATAAAGCTGTTAGGTAAGACACATATGCAACAGTTAGACAACTTTATTCCGAAACGTTTCGCCTACACAGTAGGCTTCTTCAGTCGAATACAGAAAATAGGCAGGAAGAGTAGAGATGTGAAGACGATGTAATCAGTCCATCACCCTTGTAGTCGTAGAATTTGAGGTTGTCAGTCCCTCGGCCTGGAGAAGTTCAGTTCCATAGTCAGGAACTATCTGAAGATCAAGCGACAGTGCGGAGACTTAAATACTGTCGGAAGGAGAGGTGCAGAGTAGTAGTAGTAGTAGTGGTAGTAGTAGTAGTAGTGAGAATGTAACCACTGATAGGTCATGTCCCTCTCAGATCCAACACTTCTCACTTGAAAAGCTTGTCAAAGGTGTTTTCTGTACCAAGATGCCATGTGTTGCAGTGTCTGACAAGATGAACATCAAAATGGTATACAATACCGACAGGTTGTTAGGTAAGACACATATGCAACAGTTAGACAACTTTATTCCGAAACGTTTCGGAATAAAGTTGTCTAACTGTTGCATATGTGTCTTACCTAACAACCTGTCGGTATTGTATACCATTTTGAGTTCATGATAAAGCGCATATGACCTCGGACCTGTTGCTTACACTTCTTGATTAAAACCCCAGTAATCATTTGCCTTATTACGTACGCTTAGGCTTTGCGTTTTGGGTTTTAAAGGGTTGCGCTCACCATAACCCCCAATCCTTTTCGCAATCTGTAGGCAAAGTTCACATCATTTAATTTATAAGACTATTTTGGGCACTCCCAAGTTTCAAAACCCTTGCACTTTCTACATTGAACTGCATCTCCCATTTTTTGACCAAGAATAAGTTTGTTTAAATCCTCCTAAGTTCCCTAACACTACGTTTGAATAAATTTACCACCATTTTGGTCATCGGCGTTTTTCTCAATCACTGAAATTCCCTCATCAAGATCATTGAATATATTTTAAAAAACAAAAAGGGGGCCCCAAGATGATCCCGTGGAACCCCAAATTGTTACAGTCCCCACCGGTTTTAACCCCCTTTTTTGGGAAAACTCTCTGCTTCCTGTCAGTGACCCAGACCGACCACGGAGCACTTTTCCCCCAAACCAGGGCGCCACTTTTTTTAAAAACAGTCTTGGGCGGAACTTATAAAAAGCCTTACAAAAATCAAAGTAAAAATTCAAATTCTTTATTGTGGTAAAACACCCAAAAGCTTTACTGAAGAAAGTTAAAAAAATATTAGAAAAGCCCGGGCCTCTGTGAATCCATCGAGTATCATTAATAAGTATGCTTATCGAATGGGTTCTTATAATCTCAGCTTAATTACTTAGTAATTTTCCCACAATTGAGGTCAGCTTATTGGGCGGTAATTTTACGGTAACGACTTTCCCCCGTTTTAAAAATAGGAGTTACATTGCCATTTCCACATATCAGACAAAACAAAACCCGTTTAAAAGATAAAATTTAAAAAAAATTTTTAGTAAATTTAAGAAAAAAAGAACATAAAAACAAGGGAAAACTGCAAAGGCCCACTGGCTTAAGTTAGTATAGACACCCCAGTGGCTGTTTCCCCTTACTATGTAATCTCAAAGCGGAACAACCTCAGTGTGCTGCTGCACTATTATATAAGATTGATATAAGGAGAACAAAAAACGGTGTTTTCCCATCAATTTTCTGTACACAAGCGATTCTAAAATAGATTGAAGTATTTGAGAGGCAGGGGGGGAGAGAGAGGGAAGGAGGGAGAAGGGGTCACAGGGGGGGGAAAAGGTTTGGGCCCCAAGGAGATAGCTGGAAGGGTGAGGAGAGAGACACAGGAAATGGGGCAGCTATATGAGTAACCACTGTTGGTAACTATTTAACACCGCTTCCCCCCTCCCTCTCACCGCCATTTCCAGGCCCCCCTCCTCCCTCTCACCTCCACTTCCAGCGCCCCCTCCCCCCTTTCCACCCCACTTCCGCGCCCCCTCCTCCCTCTCACTTCACCCCAAAAGGGGGTTTTCCACACCGGGAAAGGGGGGCGTTACTTAAGTCCCATTGCAAAACACCACCTTACCGGGGTTCCCGGTGAAGAACTTTTGAACTCATACAAACGATCGGGTATGAGACGCAAAGATTTTTGAAAATATCCCTTAGAATTGTCGTTGAAAGGGGAGTGGAAGTCTCCTTGGAAATTCTCAAATGTTTTGCATAACTTTTCGTGCTGTTTAAAAGTCATCCAGTTTTGAACAAATTTGAATGTATTGACAAAAATATTATTTTTTTATTAATTATTATTTTTAATTAAAATAATTAATATTATTTCGTTATAATTTTAAATATACTGTTAATATAATAATAATAATTATTTTTTTAGTAGTAGTTATTAATAAATTAAAATAACATACTATTGATCAAACTTACATATGTATTCAAGTGTCAATTAGTCTTTCAGTGTTATAATGTGTGTTTAAAGATTTTTACGTGTTTTCTGTGTTTTACTGATAAATCTATACCTATATATATTTACTATCTATCTACTACTTTTATAAATTTCATATATATAAATATAATATAATATTTTATATATATAATAATTATATATATTATAAAAAAAATATATATATATTATATATATATTAAAATAATATATATATTTATATATAAATTATATATATAATATTTTAAAAAATATAAAAATATATATAATATATATATATTATATATATATATTTTTGGCATTTATGGATTTGGGAAAAAGGGGTATGACAGGGGGGATAGGGGGGCAATGTGGGAGATGTTGCAATGTATGGGGTAGGAGGTAGGACTGAAAGCAGTGAAGAGTTTTTACGAGGTATGAGTCAAGTTAGAGTAGTAGGAAAAAGGGGAAATTTTTTCCCCCGTAAAAAAAGGCCTTAGAAAGGATGTGTGATGTCACCCTGGTTGTTTAATATATTTATAGATGGGGGTTTAAGAGAAGTAAATGCGAGGGTCTTGGCAAGAGGCGTGGAGTTAAAAGATAAAGAATCACACACAAAGTGGGAGTTGTCACAGCTGCTCTTTGCCGATGACACTGTGCTCTTGGGAGATTCTGAAGAGAAGTTGCAGAGATTGGTGGATGAATTTGGTAGGGTGTGCAAAAGAAGAAAATTAAAGGTGAATACAGGAAAGAGTAAGGTATGAGGATAACAAAAAAGATTAGGTGATGAAAAATTTAATATCAGATTGGAGGGAGAGAGTATGGAGGAGGTGAACGTATTCAGATATTTGGGAGTGGACGTGTCAGCGGATGGGTCTATGAAAGATGAGGTGAATCATAGAATTGATGAGGGAAAAGAGTGAGTGGTGCACTTAGGAGTCTGTGGAGACAAAGAACTTTGTCCTTGGAGGCAAAGAGGGGAATGTATGAGAGTTTAGTTTTACCAACGCTCTTATATGGGTGTGAAGCGTGGGGGATGAATGTTGCAGCGAGGAGAAGGCTGGAGGCAGTGGAGATGTCATGTCTGAGGGCAAAGTGTGGTGTGAATTAATGCAGAGAATTCGTAGTTTGGAAGTTAGGAGGAGGTGCGGGATTACCAAACTGTTGTCCAGGGGGGCTGAGGAAGGGTTGTTGAGGTTTGGGTTTGGACATGTAGAAGAATGGAGCGAAACAGAATGACTTCAAGAGTGTATCAGTCTGTAGTGGAAGGAAGGCGGGGTAGGGGTCGGCCTGGAAGGGTTGGAGGGAGGGGGTAAAGGAGGTTTTGTTTTGCGAGGGGCTTGGACTTTCAGCAGGCATGCGTGAGCGTGTTTGATAGGAGTGAATGGAGACAAATGGTTTTAATATTGACGTGCTGTTGGAGTGTGAGCAAAGTAACATTTATGAAGGGATTCAGGGAAACCGGCAGGCCGGACTTGAGTCCTGGAGATGGGAAGTACAGTGCCTGCACTCTGAAGGAGGGGTGTTAATGTTGCAGTTTAAAAACTGTAGTGTAAAGCACCCTTCTGGCAAGACAGTGATGGAGTGAATGATGGTGAAAGTTTTTCTTTTTCGGGCCACCCTGCCTTGGTGGGAATCGGCCGGTGTGATAATAATAATAATAATAATATATACATACATACATATATTTTAACAAGTTGCCGTCTCCCACCGAGGCAGGGTGACCCCCAAAAAAGAAAGAAAATCCCCAAAAAGAAAATACTTTCATCATCATTCAACACTTTGACCACACTCACACATTATCACTGTTTTTGCAGCGGTGCTCAGAACACAACAGTTTAGAAGTATATACATATAAAGATACACAACATATCCCTCCAAACTGCCAATATCCCAAACCTCTCCTTTAAAGTGCAGGCATTGTACTTCCCATTTCCCGGACTCAAGTCCGGCTATATAAAAATAACCGGTTTCCCTAATCCCCTTTACTAAAAATTACCCTGCTCACACTCCCAAAAGATCGTCAGGTCCCAAATACCATTCGTCTCCCCTTCACTCCTATCGAACACGCTCATGCACACGCAAAGCTGGAAGTCCCCAAACCCTCGCCCACAAAACCTCCCTTACCCCTTCCTTCCAACCTTATCGAGGACGACCCCTACCCCGCCTTCCTTTCCCTACAGATTTATACGCTCTCCATGTCATTCTACTTGATCCATTCTCTCTAAATGACCAAACCACCTCAACAACCCCTCTTCAGCCCTCTGACTAATTTCCACACTCCGAATTTTCTGCATAATATTTACACCACACATTGCCCTTAGACAAGACATCTCCACTGCCTCCAGCCGCCTCCTCGCTGCTACATTCACAACCCAAGCTTCACACCCATATAAGAGCGTTGGTAGCACTATACTTTCATACATTCCCTTCTTTGCTTCCATAGATAACGTTTTTTGTCTCCACATATACCTCAACGCACCACTCACCTTTCTTCCTCATCAATTCTATGATTAACCTCATCCTTCATAAATCCATCCGCTGACACGTCAACTCCCAAATATCTGAAAACATTCACTTCTTCCATACTCCTCTTCCCCAATTTGATATCCATTTTTCTATATCTAAATCATTTGATACCCTCATCACCTTACTCTTTTCTATGTTCACTTTCAACTTTCTACCTTATATATATATATTACTCTTGGTGTTTATTTACCTCTCTCTTTCCCAGTGTAAATACTCTAAGAAGACAGACTTACAGTGAATATAAACTTTTGTCTACAGAGCTAGTGGAACTGCAGAAGATAGTGGTGGAGTGCCTAGTCGAGCTCGTCTTTAGTGGAGGAGGAGGGAACTGAACTCCAGAGAAACACTGTGGAGGGCTAAAGTGAACTCAAGGAAAAACATAACAGCGCGGGAAATTGAACTTTTGAAAACATAGCAGAGGACCGAACTGAGCCCTTGTAAAACACAGTGGGCGTCAAATTAAATATCCTAAATCTTAGTTAAGGACCGTATTGTACCCCAGAGAAACGCAGTGTAAAGTATGGTAGAGAGATGAGGTGAACCCCTGAACATCAGCGGGGAAGAGTGCCTACCGTAACTCTTGAAAAACGGGGCAAAGGGCTGATCCTAACTCTTCAAAAGCGTGGGGGAGGGCGCAGCGCCACAGAAATAAACATGAGGTAGGGCTGTGTTAACGCGAGTCAAATGATGCACATCAGGGACCGCTAACACCATCTCACGCACCGTAAACACATCCTCACGCACCGTAAACACCAGTGGCGAAAGTGATCGTGGTTTTTCAAGAGGCGTCACTCGCTGCCTGGGTCGTTACGCGGCCAGGCACAGGAAAACAAGAGGTAAGCGTTGCTGGTATTCGTCACAGAGCGGAGGGATGGATGACTGACTCCGGGGACGCGCTCTGAAGTGACGGTAACAGAATTGTAACTCCTGCTGATTTCAGGATAACGGGAACTGAAATGGTGTAGATGTGGCTTCACATAGAACCATATAAGACACGCCAAGAGTGTTATGGCATTTTATTGTGAGAACGCTTAGTCCACCAGGGACTTTATTATTTATCAATTATTTACATTCCAGTGTAAAATCTACCACTGTATAATCACGTAGCTTCACGCAACACCAGCAGAAGGTAAAAAGGTTGGGATAGGAGCTTGGAAAAAAAAGAACAGTAACAGCAGGAGCAGTAGTTGGAGCAATGGGGTGTACTAGTGATGGGAGACCCCATTTCCAAAGCAGTATCAAGAGCAGGATGCTCTCAGCAGGGGTCAATAGGGGTCAGTAGGGGTCAGCAGGGAATGAACACCTTGACCCGGAGAGTGAGCTCATCATTTCTCTCCTAACTGCTAGTTTACCTTCATAACTAATGTAACTACCCATAATCTTTCTCCTCCATTACTATTTATCCCTTAATCTATCTTGCTACTTCTATATCTAACTACTTGACTACCTACGCGCATAACTATCGCTTGGGCTCTCACACTTTTGCCCTCTTCCCCGTTTCTTCGTCTCTCTCTCTCTCTCTCTCTCTCTCTCTCTCTCTCTCTATCTATCTATCTATCTATCTATCTATCTCCTTGTCACTTCAACATCAATACTAGAGATGCTACATAAAGTAAATATGAACCATATATGTGTTTAGTTTTTATCTCTGTCATATCATTCAGTGTCCATCTATTTCACTGTTTAAGATCCATGTTCCCTTTTTTTCCTGTTCCGTGTCCCCTTGTCACTGCTCCATACCCTTTGTTCCAGGTCCATGTTCAACTTGTTCTCGTTCTTCCCTCTCTTGTTCCAGTTCTACATCCCATTCCATCTATGATCATTGATCTATTTCCAGCTAACTTTTTTTTCTTTTCATACATATGTCTTTCTCAAAATGCTACCAAAACAAAACATAATAATATGAACGTAGTAAAATAAATACAAGCTGATTACTTATAGCGACGTCAAGTGACAGGTGACAAACAGCTTGCATGCGTTCAAGTTACGCAGATGATGGTGTAAATCTTGGTTATAGATACCGTCAAACTGGTTTAGAAGGACACGTGAGCAAAAACGTTTCGGTCCTGAGACCTTGATCACTTCTAACATACAAAGTTAAACCTGTGTGTGTTAGAAGTGATTAAGGTCCCAGGACCGAACGTTTTCTAATAAATAAGTCCTACTGTTTAATCACGTGTCTTTCTGAAGCAACGTAGAGGATGTCAGACGCCAGGCGACTAAAAGTTTGGATGCGTTCCAGTAACAAAAGCAATGTTAAACCTCAGGTGAGGAACAGCTTGCGTGCGTTCCATTAACGCAGGTGTTGTCAGTCGTCAGGTGGCTAACGAGCCCCGTTGCTTACAGCACAATTCAGGAATGATCGCCGCTAGCGACCACAAGCGGATTTGGGAAGTGGGGCGCTTAGGTCAAACACCAACATTAATGACCCAAATTAAAAACAAAAGAACAAGGAAAACGAATTCCAAGAGCTAAAAAAAGAAAAAGATTTAACGTTGAGGGCGCCGATGTTGATGAGTGATGAGGAAATCCATCATGGGAGCCAAATGACCATCATCACTAAGTGCAGAGTAAGATGTGGAGGAGAACAAAGTGGTAGGATGTATTATGTCTTCTGTCAGGAAGGATACCTGCTGAGTCTTATGCAGGACTTTGGGTAGGATTTAGTACCTTTTCTGTCAGGAAGTATACCTGTTGAGTCTTACGCTGGACTTTGGTAGTATGTAGCGAGTCTGCTGCCAGGATTGAAGAATATCTGCTTAGTCTTATTCAGAACTTTCTGGCTTTCCTCTACATCCAGATGAGATAAAACTGTAGGAGACGCTGAAGGAGAAGCCACTGAAGCCGCTGAAGCCGATTCTCTTTCAAGCACAAATATTCGGACACCCAAAAAAGGTCAGATTATTCGAAAATTGACTGCAGAGCACAAAAATCTCAGTTGAGTAAAATATGTTGGAAAAAATTGTTAAACCTAATGTATTAATCTTTATAGGAAGTATTTGAGTTGTATACTACATGAGGGGTCCCACTGGGGTCAGTGTATTGTATGCAATGTAAATAATTGTCGATACATCTGCCTCTGGGACTCACGATCACGAGTCTCCGGGGCTCTAATCGAGCTCTAACCCTAAAAGCCGGAGGTGAGGGGAAACTCTCCCCTTCTTTCATATTTTTCTTGTTTAGTCCAGAGTTTTTGCAAGGTTAGGTTGAGAGTTCGTATCTTTACCTACAAGCTAAGAGTTGCTATCTACCTCAACTCACTGAAAGCCTTTTTATTGTTGAGACATAAAATAGGGAAGAGGATGTAGTTGGAGCCATCTGGGGACCAGAGGTTTCATATGGTCAAGTGACTTATTTCATCGATGTTATGCTGTACGAACACGTTCCAAACTCGAGTCATTCTAAGAATGAATGATCTCAGATGAAGTGATATTCTGGAAAAGGGTACAGCCATAGAGTATTTGCTGCTTGCTGCCCGTCTTGTTGTGTAGAAGCCATCTTCTCGCTGTCCTCGAAGTGGAGGCAAGTGTGGTACCTTGACATTATTGGCCTTTTACATAATAGTAAGGCCACCCACATCCCTCCTGTGCTGAAGGCCAGGTCCAGATACGAGATGAGTCGTCTCGCTCTGTTCTCTCTTCTGTCAAAAAGTCGTAGACAGGGAGGAGGGGCGAGATAGGCAGTCCAAGAAAGTGGAGCATACTCAAGGTGTGAGGACATCCTGATTACCTACCATTCCCCAAGCATTCCAGGAGCATCATGTGTTAACGCTCTCCCACGGATATAATGATACTACTACTACTACTACTACTACTACTATTTCCACTACTACTACGTCCACTACTACTACTACTACTTCCACTACTACTACGTCCACTACTACTACTACTACTTCCACTACTACTACGTCCACTACTGCTACTATTACTACTACTTCCACTACTGCTACTAGTACTACTACTACTACTACTACTAAGTACTAATAATAATAATAATAATAATAATAATAATAATAATAATAATAATAATAATAATAATAATAATAATAATAATAATCTAGGCTAAAGAGCCGAAGAATGCGAAGGGAAATGAGGAGAGGAAGGGAGAGTAAATGGAAAGGCAGAGGAAAAGAGAGTAAATTAAATAGTAAAGAATAAATGGAAGGGCATAGGCAAAGAGAATAAATGGAAGGGTAGAAAGGAAGTGAATGAAAGAACACGAGGGAGAAGAAATAGCAAGGAGAATAAATAAGAACATAGGAAAGAAGGAACACTGCAGCAGGCCTACTGGCCTATGCGGGGCAGGTCCATGTCAACCCCCGGCTTAGACCAACGGCCCACCCAGTCAAGTCACCTCAGCTTAAGGAAGGAGCACGGCTTCTGACCCAGTAGCACCAGCTAGGCAGGTCCAGAAGGTGGGAGAATAAATGGAAGGACAGGAGTGGGAGAATAATTGGAAAGGCAGGAGGGAGAATAAATGGAAAGCATGGAAGGGAGAGTAAATGGAAGGGCAGAGTGAGGAATTAGGGCGATCAAGTTTGAGAAGCGAGGGAGGGAGGGAGGGAGAGAGAGAGGAAGGAGGGAGGGAGGGATGTAAGAATGATTATTTTAACAAGGGTCTGAGGAGGAGGAATACCCTGGGCGGTAATCCCTGGCTTCATAATAGGGATTACCGTCCATCTGGACTGTTGCTTTTGGTATCTCAGTTGTCCGGAAGTCCTCGATTATTTCTAGACCTTGCAGGAGACCTCTTCAGACAGTAGCGAGAGAGAGAGAGAGAGAGAGAGAGAAGAGAGAGAGAGAGAGAGAGAGAAGAGAGAGAGAGAGAGAGAGAGAGAGAGAGAGAGAGAGAGAGAGAGAGAGAGAGAGAGAGAGAGAGAGCAAGCAGCATGTACAAACTATGCAACAAGACAGACATTTCAACTACCGTTGCAACCTCACATTATTCCCGGTTGCAGAATGACAAGTGGACGTAGGGAAAGATTTTTACATTAATTTTATTCAAGAAAAAAACGCTCTAAAACCATTCTGGCATTTCACGGCGTTTAAATCTTAATCATGGAAGAATTATTTTCTCGTTTTCGCGCAAAAAAAAAAAAAGTTGGACTTAGACGAGAGACATTTACGTTAGAGACTGACATTGTTCCTCGTGCAGGGAGGTCAATATTATACCAGTAACACATGTAGTTCATGGTAATGATCACTTGACATTCAGGGAGGTCAAATGTGAACGCATGTAGTTCATGATAATGATCACTTGTCATGCAGGGAGGTCAAATGTGAACGCATGTAGTTCATGGTAATGATCACTTGTCATGCAGGGAGGACAGTATGTGACGACTGAGTCGAGTCGTGGTAATTGATCCTGAAGCCGCTCAAGACACTTGTGCACTACAGCTCAGCACTTGTTTGCTACCATCAACACGTGTAATTACACCCTATACCACTTCGTGTCTTCCTGAGAGCTGACCGCCAGTTCTCTTAGCTGCTCTGACTCTTGCGTTGAGAGTTGATGCTCTGTTGTTGAGTGGAAGTGTGCGAGACTGCGTGCGGTACTATCACACTACAGAACACATCCAAAGGTTTGCGACATGACTAGTCCTAGACCTGGGGAAAAGTGAGTGATGAGACTCAGTGAACTGAACCTGACTACCTGAAGCGAGAGAAGGACCAGCGGAGATGTGATTACGGAGTAGAAGATTTTGAGAGGGCCGATAAGGGAAAATAGTTTGAAATGTGATGGACATGAGGCTTGGCAGCATAGAGGAAACCTGAACACACACGGAGATATTAAAAATAATCTGTAACCGCAGTTTAGTAAAGCAATACTAATGAACTGGATGGAGTTGTTGCTGTTATAAACCACTTTACACAGTTTCAAGAGTAGGTATGATAGGGATCACAAGGCAAAAAAAAAAAGTAATGTTTTGAAGTGTACAAACAATACTGCGATGATATTGATGGAAAACGTCAGATATACTCAACAGAATGGTGTTTCGCTCTATATTTAACTTTGTCAAGTCATCGACGTTATGAACCTATTTAGAGTGAAACGTGACGTCTAGATGAAGGTTGCCACTACTCATAGTCTCTACCATAAATTCATCAAGTACACACACTCGCCAGGTTGAGTGAATTACCTCTGAATATCTGCCATAACCTTCCCAACCTTCCTTTCCTGCCCAGCTACCTGCCTGCCTGCCTGCCTGCCTGCCTGCCTGCCTCTCTGCTCACGCGATAAAGAACCGTATCCAGTTTTTGCTCCATAATACCCGGGATAAACTTAACAGTAGCTACGGCGTGATGGCTTCCCTCCATTTCTTCTTCCATTTATTCGCCTCTAATACCACGAGCGTGCAGTTTTTCCCGCCACTTAATACCAATGATGAAGACACTGTCAGCAGCCGCGGAGTCAGGGATCGGCCCGGCTTCGTTTGGACCAGCCTGGGTTCGCATGGATTTGCCCGGCTTCGTATGGACCAGCCTGGGTTCGCATGGATCTGCCCGGCTTCGTGTGGACCAGTCTGGGTTCACACGGATCTGCCCGGCTTCGTGTGGACCAGCCTGGGTTCGTATGGATCTGCCCGGCTTCGTGTGGACCAGCCTGGGTTCACACGGATCTGCCCGGCTTCGTGTGGACCAGCCTGGGTTCGCATGGATCGGCCCGGGTTCGTAAGAGACCAGGAGTCAGGAAGCGGCAGGAATAGCACGATATAATTTTCGTTATGGAAAGCATCCGACCCAATGCTGTGTTTACATGTGCAACCACGCCTACAAACTTTGCTTTGCCACTCAACCACGCATGTTAAATAGCGGTGGTGAAGATATTGTTGGTTTTTGTAGTTGTGGTTATTTGTGGTTGTAGTGCTGGAGCAAATTAGTGGTGGTGGTGGTGTTGGTGATGTAGTGATGGGGAGGGATGATCTGTTATGGTGGCGATGATAGCTGTTTTGGTGTATGAGATGGAAGTGGGGTAGTGGTAGTGATGGCTGATGTCTCCAACAATAACTGACTTCACAACGTCCTGGACATTAGTTCCGATGTGTTAAGAGGGTGATAAAGGGTTTAATGATGACAGCTGGCTGGCAAGACGACTGGTTCTCTGGTTGCCTGACTGGCTGCCTGCCTTCCTCCCTTCCTGGCTGACTACCTGCCTGCCTCTCTTCCTGGCTGACTACCTGCCTGCCTCTCTTCCTGGCTGACTACCTGCCTGCCTCTCTTCCTGGCTGACTACCTGCCTGCCTCTCTTCCTGGCTGACTACCGCCGCCTCTCTTCCTGGCTGACTACCTGCCTGCCTCTCTTCCTGGCTGACTACCTGCCTGCCTCTCTTCCTGGCTGCCTACCTGCCTGCCTGCCTCCCTTCCTGGCTGCCTGACAAGTTAACTGGCTGTTTTTCTGGCTCGCGCCAGAAGTCCTCCGTGTTATACAAGTGAGTTTTTTTGCCGGTGTTGTTAAGGAGCGCCCAGTGTAATCCAGATTACAGGTGTTATCGTGTAAGGTGTTAGAGAGTATCGCGGGAAATATTCCTCACATCCTAACTACAGTCGGGTGTAACTTACTTCGGTAAAAACTTCTGTTTTTTTTTTTATGTCGTGATTAAGTAAAGGAGAATACCTTTGAAATGTTAACTTTTTTTTTTTTTGTAAATTTAGGGCACTGTCATTCTTGTAAAGGATTTATCGTTAGATGGAGATTTTGTTATGGAGTTTGGCAGTATCATTTCAGTCCCTTGGTGATGAAGTCTTGTACCTGCACTCTGATATGCTTACAACCACCACCACCACCACCTTCACTACCATAACTACCATCACTACCATCACTACCACCACCATCATCACTACCACCACCACCATCACTACCATCACTACCATCACTACCACCACCACCATCACTACCACCACCATCACTACCACCACCACCATCACTACCACCACCACCACCATGATTACCACCACCACCACCATCACTACCACCACCACCATCACTACCACCACCACCACTACCACCACCACCACCTTCACTACCATAACTACCATAACTACCATCACTACCATCACTACCATCACTACCACCACCACCATCACCACCACCACCACCATCACTACCACACCACCATCACTACCACCACCACCACCATCACTACCACCACCACCATCACTACCACCACCACCACCATATTACCACCACCACCACCATCACTAACCACCACCACCATCACTACAACCACCACCACCATCACTACCACCACCAACACTACCACCACCACCACCATCACTACACCACACACCATCACTACCACCATCACTACATCACTACACCACCATCACTACCACCACCACCATCACTACCACCACCACCATCACTACCACCACCACCACCATCACTACCACCACCACCATCACTACCCACCACCCACCCACACATCACTACCACCACCACCATCACTACCACCACCACCATCACTACCCCACCACACACCCACCACACACACTACCACCACCACCCATCACTACCACCCACCACCTACCAACCACCACACACCATCACTACCATCACTACCACCACCACCATCACTACCACCACCACCATCACTACCATCACTACCATCACTACCACCACCACCATCACTACCACCACCCACCATCACCACCATCACTACCATCACCCCACCACCACCACCATCACTACCATCACTACCACCACCACCACCACTACCAACCACCACCATCACTACACCATCACCACCACCATCACCGCCCACCACCACCACCATCACTAACCACCACCACCACCACCACCACCATCATACCACCACCACCATCACTACCATCACTACCATCACCCACCACCATCACTACCATCACACCACCACCATCCACTACCACCACCACCACCACCATCACAACCACCATCATACCATCACCACCACCACCATCACTAACACACCACCACCACCACCACACTACCACACCACCACCACCACCCACCATCACTACCACCACCACCACCATCACATACCATCACTACCATCACTACCATCACTACCACCACCACCATCACTACCATCACTACCATCACTACCACCACCACCATCACTACCACCACCACCATCACTACCACCACCACCATCACTACCACCACCACCATCACTACCATCACTTCATCACTACCACCACCACCATCACTACCACCACCACCATCACTACCATCACTACCATCACCACCATCACTAACCACCACCACCATCACTACCATCACTACCACCACCACCACCACCACACACCACCACCACCACCATCACTACCACCACCTCACCACCACCACCACCACCACCACCACCACCACCACCACCACCATCACTACCATCACTACCACCACCACCATCACTACCACCACCACCATCACTACCATCCTACCACCACCACCATCACTACCACCACCACCACCATCACTACCATTACCACCACCACAATTGTAATCACCACCATTGTAATCACCACCGCCATTGTAACCACCACCACCATTGTAATCACCACCACCCACCACCACCACCACCACCATTACCATCATCCACCAGTCTGCCTCTATCTTTCTCAATATCGTCATCAGGTCTCTGGGTTGGCCACTACACCCTCCCACATCCTGTTCTTCCTCTCCCTCTTTCCTTCTCTTCTTTACTTCTTTTACCATCCCCCTGCCTTTTCACTCCTTCCCTTCCCTTCTCGTTTTCCCTCCCTTCTTGCACTCCATTCTTTCTTGCTCCTTCTTCCTATATTTCAACTTCCCCCCTTCCCAATACTGTTTAACTATCCTTTTTATTTTCCATCAATTCTTTTATGTATTTCTTATTCCTCATTTATATTTTCGTGCACCCTTCTATCTCTCATATTTACCGTTCAATTATTATCTTCCAAGTTAACATTACCTCCTACCTCTCTCTCTCTCTCTCTCTCTCTCTCTCTCTCTCTCTCTCTCTCTTCTCTCTCTCTCTCTCTCTCTCTCAAATGATCGTTGTAATTTACCAATGCCACACATACAAAGTCTTCTCAGCTGACCTGTTTCAACACTTCTTGCTGTACTGGCTCCACTGTGACACTGACGGATAACTTTGACAAAAATTACAACTTACAAACATTTTTGTTGCACCTCTTGCCATGAGGTTTCTTTCCACTTTCTTGCGTTACTAACTTTGAATATATATATCTTACTCGTGTTGTCTTGTCTCCAGATATTTGTATTATGATTTCCTGTAGTTTTAGTATTCATAATTTCCTCTTATCAATGGTTCTAGTCTACCTGGAGGGCATTCTGGGGATCAACGCCCCCGCGGCCCGGTCCACGACCAGGCCTCCCGGTGGATCAGGGCCTGATCAACGAGGCTGTTACTGCTGGCCGCACGCAATCCAACGTACGAACCACAGCCCGGCTGATCCGGCACCGTCTTTAGGTATCTGTCCAGCTCCATCTTGAAGACAACCAGGGGTCTATCCGTAATGCTCCTTATTGCTGGTGGGAGGCTGTTGAACAGTCTTGGGCCCCGGACACTTATTGCGTTTTCTCTTAGTGTACCAGTGACGCCCCTACTTTTCACTGGGGGTATGTTGCATCGCCTGCCAAGTCTTTTACTTTCGTATGGAGTGATTACTGTGTGCATATTAGGGACCAGTTCCTCCAGAATCTTCCAGGTGTAGATTATGATATATCTCTCTCTCCTGCGCTCCAGTGAGTACAAGTCAAGTGCTTCCAGGCGCTCCCAGTAGTTAAGGTGTTTGATGGAACTTATACGTGCAGTAAAGGTTCTCTGTACATTCTCTAGCTCTGCAATTTCACCTGCCTTGAATGGAGATGTTAATGTACAGCAGTATTCCAGCCTAGAGAGAACAAGTGATTTAAAAATGATCATCATTGACTTAGCATCTCTTGTCTTGAATGTTCTCATTATCCATCCTATCAGTTTCCTCGCAGATGTGATAGTGGCATTGTTGTGGTCCTTGAAGGTGAGGTCTTCGTACATTACCACACCCAGGTCCTTCACATTACTTTTCTGCTCTATTGTGTGATTGGAGTTTGTAGTATACTCAGTCCTAGTTGTTATTTCCTCCAGTTTTCCATAACGGAGTACTCACAACTTTGGTTCTAGTACTCACAACTTTGGTTCTAGTACTCACAACTTTGGTTCTAGTACTCACAACTTTGGTTCTAGTACTCACAACTTTGGTTCTAGTACTCACAACTTTGGTTCTAGTACTCACAACTTTGGTTCTAGTACTCACAACTTTGGTTCTAGTACTCACAACTTTGGTTCTAGTACTCACAACTTTGGTTCTAGTACTCACAACTTTGGTTCTAGTACTCACAACTTTGGTTCTAGTACTCACAACTTTGGTTCTAGTACTCACAACTTTGGTTCTAGTACTCACAACTTTGGTTCTAGTACTCACAACTTTGGTTCTAGTACTCACAACTTTGGTTCTAGTACTCACAACTTTGGTTCTAGTACTCACAACTTTGGTTCTAGTACTCACAACTTTGGTTCTAGTACTCACAACTTTGGTTCTAGTACTCACAACTTTGGTTCTAGTACTCAAACTTTCGTTCTAGTACTCACAACTTTGGTTCTAGTACTCACAACTTTGGTTCTAGTACTCACAACCTCATCTTATCAATGGTTCTAGTACTCACAACTTCCTCTTATCAATGGTTCTAGTACTCACAACCTCATCTTATCAATGGTTCTAGTACTCACAACTTCCTCTTATCAATGGTTCTAGTACTCACAACTTCATCTTATCAATGGTTCTAGTACTCACAACCTCATCTTATCAATGGTTCTAGTACTCACAACTTCCTCTTATCAATGGTTCTAGTACTCACAACTTCCTCTTATCAATGGTTCTAGTACTCACAACTTCCTCTTATCAATGGTTCTAGTACTCACAACCTCATCTTATCAATGGTTCTAGTACTCACAACTTCCTCTTATCAATGGTTCTAGTACTCACAACTTCATCTTATCAATGGTTCTAGTACTCACAACTTCCTCTTATCAATGGTTCTAGTACTCACAACTTCCTCTTATCAATGGTTCTAGTACTCACAACTTCCTCTTATCAATGGTTCTAGTACTCACAACTTCCTCTTATCAATGGTGCTAGTACTCACAACTTCCTCTTATCAATGGTTCTAGTACTCACAACTTCCTCTTATCAATGGTTCTAGTACTCACAACTTCCTCTTATCAATGGTTCTAGTACTCACAACTTCCTCTTATCAATGGTTCTAGTACTCACAACTTAATATTATCAATGGTTCTAGTACTCACAACTTAATATTATCAATGGTTCTAGTACTCACAACTTCATATTATCAATGGTTCTAGTACTCACAACTTAATATTATCAATGGTTCTAGTACTCACAACTTCCTCTTATCAATGGTTCTAGTACTCACAACTTCATATTATCAATGGTTCTAGTACTCACAACTTAATATTATCAATGGTTCTAGTACTCACAACTTCATTTATCAATGGTTCTAGTACTCACAACTTCTCTTATCAATGGTTCTAGTACTCACAACTTCCTCTTATCAATGGTTCTAGTACTCACAACTTCCTCTTATCAATGGTTCTAGTACTCACAACTTCCTCTTATCAATGGTTCTAGTACTCACAACTTAATATTATCAATGGTTCTAGTACTCACAACTTAATATTATCAATGGTTCTAGTACTCACAACTTAATATTATCAATGGTTCTAGTACTCACAACTTAATATTATCAATGGTTCTAGTACTCACAACTTCATGTTATCAATGGTTCTAGTACTCACTACCTCATCTTATCAATGGTTCTAGTACTCACAACTTAATATTATCAATGGTTCTAGTACTCACTACCTCATCTTATCAATGGTTCTAGTACTCACAACTTCATGTTATCAATGGTTCTAGTACTCACAACTTAATATTATCAATGGTTCTAGTACTCACAACTTCATATTATCAATGGTTCTAGTACTCACAACTTCATATTATCAATGGTTCTAGTACTCACAACTTCATATTATCAATGGTTCTAGTACTCACAACTTCATATTATCAATGGTTCTAGTACTCACAACTTCATATTATCAATGGTTCTAGTACTCACAACTTCATATTATCAATGGTTCTAGTACTCACAACTTCATATTATCAATGGTTCTAGTACTCACAACTCATATTATCAATGGTTTCTAGTACTCACAACTTCATATTATCAATGGTTCTAGTACTCACAACTTCATATTATCAATGGTTCTAATACTCACAACTTCCTCTTATCAATGGTTCTAGTACTCACAAGTTCATCTTATCAATGGTTCTAGTACTCACAAGTTCATCTTATCAATGGTTCTAGTACTCACAACTTCCTCTCATCAATGGTTCTAGTACTCACAACTTCATATTATCAATGGTTCTAGTACTCACAAGTTCATCTTATCAATGGTTCTAGTACTCACAACTTCCTCTCATCAATGGTTCTAGTACTCACAACTTCATATTATCAATGGTTCTAGTACTCACAAGTTCATCTTATCAATGGTTCTAGTACTCACAACTTAATATTATCAATGGTTCTAGTACTCACAACTTCATATTATCAATGGTTCTAGTACTCACAACTTCCTCTTATCAATGGTTCTAGTACTCACAACTTCCTCTTATCAATGGTTCTAGTACTCACAACTTCCTCTTATCAATGGTTCTAGTACTCACAACTTCCTCTTATCAATGGTTCTAGTACTCACAACTTCCTCTTATCAATGGTTCTAGTACTCACAACTTCATATTATCAATGGTTCTAGTACTCACAACTTAATATTATCAATGGTTCTAGTACTCACAACTTCCTCTTATCAATGGTTCTAGTACTCACAACTTCCTCTTATCAATGGTTCTAGTACTCACAACTTCAAACGTCGTGTTCTGGCCGAAGAAATATATTTAAGCACCGTAAATATTTTTAGCGTTTTATTAATAACTCTCTCTTTCTTTTGGCCTTTTAGACCTTTTCTAAAAAAAAAAAAATATGGTGTATTCACGACACAGCTTCAGGATATCCCACATCCTACATCCCGCTTATCCTACATCCCGCTTATCCTACATCCCGCTTATCCTACATCCCGCTATCCTATCCCTATCTACATCCCGCTTATCCTACATCCCGCTTTTCCTACATCCCGCTTATCCTACATCCCGCTTATCCTACATCCCGCTTATCCTACATCCCGCTTATCCTACATCCCGCTTATCCTACATCCTGCTTATCCTACATCCCGCTTATCCTACATCCCGCTTATCCTACATCCCGCTTATCCTACATCCCGCTTATCCTACATCCCGCTTATCCTACATCCCGCTTATCCTACATCCCGCTTATCCTACATCCCGCTTATCCTACATCCCGCTTATCCTACATCCCGCTTATCCTACATCCCGCTTATCCTACATCCCGCTTATCCTACATCCCGCTTATCCTACATCCCGCTTATCCTACATCCCGCTTATCCTACATCCCGCTTATCCTACATCCGCTTATCCTACATCCCGCTTATCCTACATCCCGCTTATCCTACATCCCGCTTATCCTACATCCCGCTTATCCTACATCCCGCTTATCCTACATCCCGCTTATCCTACATCCGCTTATCCTACATCCCGCTTATCCTACATCCCGCTTATCCTACATCCCGCTTATCCTACATCCCGCTTATCCTACATCCCGCTTATCCTACATCCCGCTTATCCTACATCCCGCTTATCCTACATCCCGCTTATCCTACATCCCGCTTATCCTACATCCTGCTTATCCTACATCCCGCTTATCCTACATCCCGCTTATCCTACATCCCGCTTATCCTACATCCCGCTTATCCTACATCCCGCTTATCCTACATCCCGCTTATCCTACATCCCGCTTATCCTACATCCCGCTTATCCTACATCCCGCTTATCCTACATCCGCTTATCCTACATCCCGCTTATCCTACATCCCGCTACCTACTTCCCGCTTACCCTACATCCCGCTTACCTACATCCCGCTTATCCTACATCCCGCTTATCCTACATCCCGCTTACCCTACATCCTGCTTACCCTACATCCCGCTTACCCTACATCCCGCTTATCCTACATCCCGCTTATCCTACGTCCCGCTTATCCTACATCCCGCTTATCCTACATCCCGCTTATCCTACATCCCGCTTACCCTACATCTCGCTTACCCTACATCCCGCTTACCCTACATCCCGCTTATCCTACATCCCGCTTATCCTACATCCCGCTTATCCTACATCCCGCTTACCCATACATCCCGCTTACCCTACATCCGCTTACCCTACATCCGCTTATCCTACATCCCGCTATCCTACTCCCGCTTACCTACATCCCGCTTATCCTACATCCCGCTTATCCTACATCCGCTTATCCTACATCCCGCTTACCCTACATCCCGCTTATCCTACATCCCGCTTATCCTACATTCCGCTTATCTTACATCCCGCTTATCCTACATCCCGCTTATTCTACATCCCGCTTATCCTACATCCCGCTTACCCTACATCTCGCTTATCCTACATCCCGCTTATCCTACATTCCCCTTATCCTACATCCCGCTTATCCTACATCCCGCTTATCCTACATCCCGCTTACCCTACATCCCGCTTACCCTACATCCCGCTTATCCTACATCCCGCTTATCCTACATCTCCGCTTATCTTACATCCCCGTTATCCTACATCCGCTTATCCTACATCCGCTTATCCTATATCCCGCTATACCTACATTCCTGCTTATCCTACATCTGCTTATCCTACATCCCGCTTATCCTACATTCCGCTTATCCTACATCCCGCTTATCCTACATCCCGCTTATCCTACATCCCGCTTATCCTACATCCCGCTTATCTATATCCCCTTACCTACATTCCGCTTATCCTACATTCTGCTTATCCTACCCGCTTATCCTACATTCCGCTTATCCTACATCCCGCTTATCCTACATCCCGCTTATCCTACATACCTTACCCAGCCTGATACCTTTTAAATATTTTGTCACTCGATCTACATGATTCTTGTGTTCTGATCCTGTTTTAATGGAGTTTAATGCCATTATATGGCATTAAACTCCATTAAATTCCGTTATCCATCTTTCACTATTTTAACGTGTCCAACTCATTACATATTTATTTAAGTTATAGACATTTCTTTTCTTCATTTTGCCATAAGATTGTTTTTGTAGTTTTTGCGAGACTTTTCATGTGATCTTTTTTTCTTGAAGTGGAATTTTGATTGAGTTAAATAAAATATCATCGAGGCAGGAAGAAATGTGTGTGTGTGTGTGTGTGGTGTGTGTGTGTGTTGTGTGTGTGTGTGTGTGTGTGTGTGTGTGTGTGTGTGTTTTGCAAGGCTCAAATTTTGGTTTACGTCATAAACAGTGAGCAATGAAGGTTTTAGTGGAGATGTACACAAGTGTACAGGGGTGTACACAGGTGTACAGAAGTGTACACAGGTGTACAGAAGTGTACACAGGTGTACAGGGGATGTACTCGTCTCCCCCAACAATTACAGGAGTTGGAAGGAAGTGACATTAGTGAAGGGAGGGCGGAGGTCAGACATGAGGGGGGAGGGAAGGGCTCTTCCCCTGCTCCCCCTATCCTCCTCCTCCTCCTCTTCCTCCTTCTCTTCCTCCTCCTCCTCCTCCTCCTCCTTCTCCTCCTTCTCCTCCCCGTTCCTTCTCCTCCCCGTTCCTTCTCCTCCCTTCCTCCTCCTTCCTTCTCATCTTCCTCCTCCTTCCCCCCTTCCTTCTCCCTCCTCGCCCATTCCTCCTCCTCCTCAATCTTCTGTTAATATCTTTTCCTCTCTTTTAGTTTTAAAGTCTTACTCATCTTTCCAATATTTATACAACTTTACTTCTCCTGTTCCTCTTCAAACCCTACAATTATTCCCAATCATCCCTACTCCATTTTTTTCTCTTCGTCCTTTCTATTCCCCTCTCATCCCTACTCCTATTCTTCTTCACCCGTACTCTTCCTCCTCGTCCCTGCTCACTACTCTTCCTCACTACCTCTTCTCTTGTGCTCACTGGACGCACTTCAGTGCCAGAAGTAGAAAGTCAAAGGAGAGGAAGAAAGTGTGTTGTGCCGGGCACTAAAGACTTTCTTAGTCAAGAAAGTGAACGTAGGAAGTTTTAAAAATCTCTTTAGTAAGTAAAGCACTCAAACTGCTCTCTCTCTCTCTCTCTCTCTCTCTCTCTCTCTCTCTCTCTCTCTCTCTCTCTCTCTCTCTCTCTCTCTCTCTCTCTCTCTCTCTCTCTCTCTCTCTCTCTCTCTCTCATAACAGTGGAAAATCTGAGATCTCATTCAGGTATTGAAGGTACTTAAAAAAAAATGGTAAATCCTGATACCAGGAACAGTTTGAAGTGAAAGGTAAGAGGAAGGCGACATAACAGCGTGAAACTCAGTGGCAAGAGATGCAACATAAAGGTGTTTTTTTTTCTTTTTGCCGACGAGTGGGTTCAGCGAGACTATAATTATTAACGAGACGTTTCGATCATCATTAAATACCCTGGTACCCTACACGTGTGTCTCATTTTAAGGTTTTAATTAATGGTGGAGTTCCACGTACTCTCTGCTGTCTCCAAGCACATCTGTACAAAGGTACCTTCCCTCGGTACCGCCTCGATACAAAGGTCACTTTAAAAATATTAAATTGCCCAACTTGAGATAAGGTAAACAAAGGCGGTGATAACACCGACGAATATCCCAGATAACGACTACTGATAACCAATGAGAACACAGGTTGTATACTCGGACGAAACACTTGAAAAATTTTGTAAATGCAATAATATCGCAAAAATCATTCTGAACCTAACGAAGAAAAAATATATTTCATTGTGTTTGTTTATTATTAAATTATTGTAAACTTATCTAAAAGTATATTTTGTTGGATTAGGCTAAATTAAATTGTGCTTGTTATAATAAGGTTAGGTAAGTTTTCTAAGGTTCTTTTGGTACATAATTATTAATTCTACATTAACATATATGAAAATAAGAGAAAATTCTAGAAATTATTTAATTTTAAATGAGTTCTTGCTAATTGACCAATTTTAACCTATTCGACACCACACACACACACACACACACACACACACACACACACACAACACACACACACACCACACCACACACACACACACACACACAAACAAACAAACAAACAAACAAATAAATACACCCACAACTCACACAACATTATATATATAACGCACACCAACACAAACATATATATCGAACCTACGAACCTTGGAACAAGGTACGCAGTGCTTTGCCAATCTACCCACACTGGACAATACCTTGGAGTCCAGCATGCGCTAGACTTTGATCCAAGGCAGCCAGCTTTCAGGGAGAAGGCTTAAGCTTCATCTCATCCCCTGCATGCATCAGCCTTACTAGAGATTTGAACAATGCAAGGAATTCGCAAGAGCAGGTGAAATATACACACACACTGATCTCTGGCTGAAGGAGACTCGAACCTACGAACCTTGGAAAAGCTGTAAGCATTCTCCCTGAAAGCTGGCTGCCTTGGATCAAAGTCTAGCGCATGCTGGACTCCAAGGTATTGTCCAGTGTGGGTAGATTGGTAAAGCACTGCATACTTTGTTCCAAGGTTCGTAGGTTCGAGTCTCCTTCAGCCAGAGATCAGTGTTGTGTATATTTCTCCTGCTCTTGCGAATTCCTTGCATATATATATTATATATATATATATATATATATAAATTATAATATATATATATATATATATATATATATAATATATATATATATAATATATGATATCATATACTTGATATATAATGTCGTGCCGAATATGTAAATCTGGTCAATTAGCAAGAACTCATTTAAAATTAAGTCCTTTCTAAAATTTTCTCTTATACCTTTAAAGATATATTTTTTCATTAATGTTAATGTAAATTTTTTAATTTTGCTCCAAAAGAATCTTAGAAAACTTACCTAACCTTATTACAACAAGAAATTTATTTTAGCCTAACCAACTAAATATATTTTAGATTTGTTTACAATAATTTCAATACTAAACAAAACACAGTGAAATATATTTTTTTTCGTTAGATTCAGAATGATTTTGGCGAAATTATTGCATACACAAATTTTCATTTGTCCTATATAGCAAGATGAGCGTTGCTATTTAAGCCAAGATGGCAAGTTCTGCCTATTCGGCACGACATATATATATATATATATATATATATATATATATATATATAATATATATATATATATATATATATATATATATATATATATATATGTAAGAACAATGCAGGAACTTACGTGAAAGTGAAATAAGTTTATAGTATAAAAGTAGAAGAGAAAAGAAGGAAAATGAAGGTGAAGATGAAGAACATGATGCTATGGCAAATGATTCATATTCTCGTTATTAATATATGGATAATGATGTGCTTACAAAACTCCGTATTTTTATGTGTAATAACAACAATAATAATAATAATAATAATAATAATAATAATAATAGCATCAGCAGGAGAAACAGCAGCAGCAGCAGCAATGGTAGCAGTTGTAGTTGTAGCAGCAGCTGTAGTAGCAGGAGCAGTAGTAGTAACAGTAGTAGTAGTCCACTGATCTCATAGACAGTAGTTAGAGGCGCAGTACATCGTCATCTCTCTCTCTCTCTCTCTCTCTCTCCTCTCTCTCTCTCTCTCTTCCTCATTCTCTCTCTTCTCTCTCTCTCTCTCTCTCTCTCTCTCTCTCTCTCTCTCTCTCTCTCATTTTTCTTCTCTCCTCTTATTCTCTCTATTTTTATTTTCCACAATTTTTTTCCTATTTATAAGAAAAAGGAAATCAAAAGAATAACAGTAACAACGAACAACAAAATCTAGTGTCATCAGTGACATCAGCGACGCATGGCTGCCATCAGTGACATCAGTGACACATTGCTGCTATCAATGACATTAGTGACACATGGCTGCCATCAATGAAATCAATGATGCATGGCTGTCATCAGTGACACGTGGCTGCCATCAGTGACATCAGTGACACATTGCTGCTATCAATGACATCAGTGACACATGGCTGCCATCAATGGCATCAGTGACGCATGGCTGCCATGACATCAGCAACACTATGCTGCCAGCAATGACGTCAGTAAAGTCAGGGTGTCGCCACTGTATCAAGGAGCTTTTATCAGTAACACTAACATATCAAGAAGTGTTTTTAGTGATATCAAGGTATTAAGGAGTGTTCATCAGTGACATCAAGGTATCAAGGAGTGTTTATCAGTGACATCAAGGTATCAAGGAGTGTTTATTTGTGACATCAACGTATCGACGATTTCAACAATGACTTCAGAGTTTTTCACGAAAAGTATCGATCTACTCACCACTACCACCATTCACATACTATTACTAATATCCTACGTCACCACCACCACTACTACTACCACCACACCACCTACTACTACTACTACTACTACTCCTACTACTACACCACCACCACTACTACTACTACTCCTACTACTACCACACCACACCCACCACCACCACCACCACTACTACTACCACCACCACCACCACCACCACCACCACCACTACTACTACTACTACTACCACTGCCACTTCACTACTCCAACCACCACCACCACTACTACTACCACCACTGCCACTCCACCACTACCACTATTACTATTACTACTATTACACTACTGCTGTTGTTGCTTTAGAAGAATGAGGAAGGTGGTGTAATAAGTTACCTGAGGTAGGTGACCTCCTGTTTAAGCTGAGTGATATCATCCCTGTGTTTCTCCGTCTGCAGCGTCTCTGTCATCGTCTCCCTCATCTCCGCCACCCTCTCCCCCAGGGCAGCCAGGGCTCGCCCTTCCGTCTCCATCATCCTGACGGAGGCTGCGAAGGGCGTCTCTGCGCCAGATGAAGCAGCGGCCTTGAGATGCTCATCACTCTTGCCCTCCCGGAGCTCCTCCACCTCCCTCTGCAGGTTTGTGAGGAGTATGTGGTCGATCTCCTGCCGGAGGAGGAGATTGTCGACGGTATCCTGAAGGCGGGCCAGTTGATCCCGTCTCCTGTGGTGTCTGTGTTGCCGTGGCTGGCCTTGCAGGGCCGCTCCTGAGGCATCCTGTGCCATCAGGGCCACCGATAACACAGTAGACAACAGCATCCAGATGGTGATCATCATTGTGTTTACTCTCCGTAATCCTCTTATGGCACACGCTGCTACACACCTGGTCAAGGCTAGCACATGTCACTAACACTACCACTGGCTCACTAACACCGTGGGTATGCCACCTCGGTCGCGCCCGCCACCAGTTGTAACACTAGCGTATATATATATATACAGAGCGTATACACAGAGTCTTCCTGGGCACGCGCGTTCCTCACTCTCTCAGACCTTCATCTCGTTCCTATTTGTTTCGCCCACCGCTAGTAACTAAAACTGACGTTTTTCTCTCGTATTTCTACAAATAACAGATATTATACAACACCAGGACATTAATGGTAGTACAAAAATTTTATTTTTATGTACTTTCAACGTGTTTTATCATATTTATTTGTTAAATACTAACATGTTCAAGCGAGGCCCGGCGAGATTGCTTACAGGGAGGAGCCAAAGGCAAAAGATGGTAGGTGATTGGCTGTACTCCACGTGATGCTGAGATCGGATGCTGAGTTTATCTTCTTTTCATAATGAGATTAACCTCCTTAATTGCCTCAAAAGCAATATTAAAAAATTCAGTGGTAGACAGAGCGTAATTATATGTGGCCTTGCTGCCATAAACAGACTCTAGAGGGTAATTAAAATAGATGTAGTGAAGAGGTGTTGATCAGTAAGTGGCAACTGTGAGGCCAGCTGGATGGTGATTGGTGGAGGCGGGCAGGTGTGCGGCCCAGCGCAGGTGGACACCCATCCCAGCTGGTCCTCCTGAACGAACATTAACATATTGATAACGTTCATATGCCAAATATTTTCGCTTCCCCCTTCCCCCCCCCCCGCGCCTATTTGTAGCCGTTATTAATGTGCTCTTCAGTGACTCGTGCAAAATTTTTGGCAGCATCTGTGGGTTTTATATTGAAAATATATTTTTCCCCCTTTTGGATTATGGAATTTTTGAGTTTTTAATAATGCTGGGATCATACGAAGATATTGAAATCATAACGAAAGTGAGTGAAACGAGGGGAAAAAAGGATACTTTTTGGGGAGAGGTGAAGGATGTCTTAGGCCTATTGATGGCGAACACAGCCTACCTCCAACTACAGCTCCTGGGACCCAGCCTGCCTCCAACTACAGCTCCTGGGACCCAGCCTACCTTCAACTCCAGCTCCTGGGACCCAGATTACCCTCAATTCCAGCTCCTGGGACCCAGCCTGCCTCCAACTACAGCTCCTGGGACCCAGCCTACCTTCAACTCTAGCTCCTGGGACCCAGATTACCCTCAATTCCAGCTCCTGGGACCCAGCCTGCCTCCAACTACAGCTCCTGGGACCCAGCATACCTTCAACTAAAGCTCCTGGGACCCAGATTACCTTCAATTCCAGCTCCTGGGTCCCAGCCTTCCTCCAACTCCAGCTCCTGGGACCCAGCCTACCTCCAACTCCAGTTCCTGGGGCCCAACCTACCTTCAACTACAGCTCTTGGGACCCAGCCAACATCCAACTACAGCTCATGGAACCTAGAATACCTCCAGTTCTAACTCCAGGACCCACTTTCCTTCCAAAACCCACTAATCTTCCATCCCATTATATCTTATGTAAATTCCAATCTAATTTTCCAAAATAGTATGTTAGTACATTGTTCCCTGGTGTTATCATGGCAGCAACGGCCGGGAGTGGAGGGTGGGGAGGGAACCTTCTGCTCTACTGTCTTTGAATTACACACCTAGATAATATATTATTTATTATTCTAGACAGAAGTAAATAGTTTTCTGTAGACGGGCTCGGTGTAGACTTCTAAGTCTTTTCTGTCTTTAACATGTCTCTCTCTCTCTCTCTCTCTCTCTCTCTCTCTCTCTCTCTCTCTCTCTCTTTCTCAGACAGACCAGCAGCTGGACAGGAAAGTGAGTGTAGCAGCTTGGCCAGGTGATGGCTGGTAGTAATATCAAATATTATCACTGTTACTCTCACCTTCCATCATCTCGTATCACACCCGCCGTCTCCAACCGAGATAAGGTGACCCTCTACCACCTGCCCTCCTCTCCACCAGAAAAAATAAAGAGGAAAAGTATTCACAGTCACTCATTCAGTCACTGTTTTGGCATCACAGTTCAGACATCCTGATGTCCACCATCACCTCCTCTCGTTCAGGATGAAGGCATCGCTCTTCCCTCCTCCACGACTCAAGTCTGATGAATCGATTTCTTTTAATCTCTTTGTAAAAGTTACCTCGCTAACACGTCAAGTTACGAAAAACACTTACCCCGCCTCCTCCACTAATCTAACGAGCACTTTCCCCTCCCTTCAGCCCTTCCATCCACCCCTGATTTATATACCATCCTGTCTAGCGTGTACCCGGAGGTGATTTCTGTGCGCAGGTTTACCTGGAGTTTACCTGGAGAGAGTTCCGGGGGTCAACGCCCCCGCGGCCCGGTCTGAGACCAGGCCTCCTGGTGGATCAGAGCCTGATCAACCAGGCTGTTGCTGCTGGCTGCACGCAAACCAACATACGAGCCACAGCCCGGCTGATCCGGAACTGACTTTAGGTGCTTGTCCAGTGCCAGCTTGAAGACTGCCAGGGGTCTGTTGGTAATCCCCCTTATGTGTGCTGGGAGGCAGTTGAACAGTCTCGGGCCCCTGACACTTATTGTATGGTCTCTTAACGTGCTAGTGACACCCCTGCTTTTCATTGGGGGGATGGTGCATCGTCTGCCAAGTCTTTTGCTTTCGTAGTGGGTGATTTTCGTGTGCAAGTTCGGTACTAGTCCCTCTAGGATTTTCCAGGTGTATATAATCATGTATCTCTCCCTCCTGCGTTCCAGGGAATACAGGTTTAGGAACCTCAAGCGCTCCAATAATTGAGGTGTTTTATCTCCGTTATGCGCGCCGTGAAAGTTCTCTGTACATTCTCTAGGTCGGCAATTTCACCTGCCTTGAAAGGTGCTGTTAGTGTGCAGCAATATTCCAGCCTAGATAGAACAAGTGACCTGAAGAGTGTCATCATGGGCTTGGCCTCCCTAGTTTTGAAGGTTCTCATTATCCATCCTGTCATTTTTCTAGCAGATGCGATTGATACAATGTTATGGTCCTTGAAGGTGAGATCCTCCGACATGATCACTCCCAGGTCTTTGACGTTGGTGTTTCGCTCTATTTTTGTGGCCAGAATTTGTTTTGTACTCTGATGAAGATTTAATTTCCTTTATGTTTACCATATCTGAGTAATTGAAATTTCTCATCGTTGAACTTCATATTGTTTTCTGCAGCCCACTGAAAGATTTGGTTGATGTCTGCCTGGAGCTTTGCAGTGTCTGCAATGGAAGACACTGTCATGCAGATTCGGGTGTCATCTGCAAAGGAAGACACGGTGCTGTGGCTGACATCCTTGTCTATGTCGGATATAAGGATGAGGAACAAGATGGGAGCGAGTACTGTGCCTTGTGGAACAGAGCTTTTCACCGTAGCTGCCTCGGACTTTACTCTGTTGACGACTACTCTCTGTGTTCTGTTAGTGAGGAAATTATAGATCCATCGACCGACTTTTCCTGTTATTCCTTTAGCACGCATTTTGTGCGCTATTACGCCATGGTCACACTTGTCGAAGGCTTTTGCAAAGTCTGTATATATTACATCTGCATTCTTTTTGTCTTCTAGTGCATTTAGGACCTTGTCGTAGTGGTCCAATAGTTGAGACAGACAGGAGCGACCTGTTCTAAACCCATGTTGCCCTGGGTTGTGTAACTGATGGGTTTCTAGATGGGTGGTGATCTTGCTTCTTAGGACCCTTTCAAAAGTTTTTATGATATGGGATGTTAGTGCTATTGGTCTGTAGTTTTTTGCTGTTGCTTTACTGCCCCCTTTGTGGAGTGGGGCTATGTCTGTTGTTTTTAGTAACTGTGGGACGACCCCCGTGTCCATGCTCCCTCTCCATAGGATGGAAAAGGCTCGTGATAGGGGCTTCTTGCAGTTCTTGATGAACACAGAGTTCCATGAGTCTGGCCCTGGGCAGAGTGCATGGGCATGTCATTTATCGCCTGTTCGAAGTCATTTGGCGTCAGGATAACATCGGATAGGCTTGTGTTAATCAAATTTTGTGGCTCTCTCATAAAAAAATTCATTTTGATCTTCGACTCTCAGTCTGGTTAGCGGCTTGCTAAAAACTGAGTCATATTGGGACTTGAGTAGCTCACTCATTTCCTTGTTGTCATCTGTGTAGGACCCATCTTGTTTAAGTAGGGGCCCAATACTGGACGTTGTTCTCGATTTTGATTTGGCATAGGAGAAGAAATACTTTGGGTTTCTTTCGATTTCATTTATGGCTTTTAGTTCTCCCCGCGATTCCTGACTCCTAAGGATTCTTTTAGCTTAAGTTCGATGCTTGCTATTTCTCTGACCAGTGTCTCCCTACGCATTTCAGATATAATGACCTCTTTTAGCCGCTCTGTTATTCTTTTCCGTCGCCTGTAAGGGAGGGCCTGTCTCTTTCTGTTTTACATCTACTCCTCCTTTTTCTTAGAGGAATAAGCCTTGTGCATACATCGAGTGCTACCGAGTTAATCTGTTCTAGGCATAAGTTGGGGTCTGTGTTGCTTAGTATATCTTCCCAGCTTATATCGGTTAGGACTTGGTTACTTGGTCCCACTTTATGTTTTTGTTATTGAAGTTGAATTTGGTGAATGCTCCCTCGTGACCAATCTCCTTATGTCGGTCTGGGCTCCGCGCATACATGACTGAACCTCAATTATGTTGTGATCTGAGTATATTGTTTTTGATATGGTGATATTTCTTATCAGATCATCATTGTTAGTGAAGATGAGGTCTAGTGTATTCTCCAGTCTAGTAGGCTCTATTATTTGCTGGTTTAAATTGAATTTTGTGCAGAGATTTAAAAGCTCGCGTGAGTGTGAGTTTTCATCAGAGCGCCTCCTGTGTTATTACTGCAAAAATATTATTTGCTATATTCCTCCATTTTAGGTGCCTTAAGTTGAAATCCCCCAGGAGCAAGATGTTGGGTGCTGGAGCTGGAAGGTTTTCCAGACAGTGGTCATTTTTAAACAGCTGTTCCTGGAATTGCTGGGATGTTGCATCCGGAGGCTTGTAGACTATCACAATGACTAGGTTTTGGTTCTCGACTTTACTGCTAAAACTTCCACTACATCATTTGAGGCATTTAGCAGTTTCTGTGCAAACAAGTGACTCTGCAATGTACAGGCCAACCCCCCCTTTTGCCTGTTTCACTCTGTCACATCTGTATAGGTTGTAACCTGGGATCCATATTTCGTTGTCCAAGTGATCCTTTATGTGGGTCTCAGTGAAAGCCGCGAACATTGCCTTTGCCTCTGCAAGCAGTCCACGGATGAAAGGTATTTTGTTGTTTGTTGCTGGCTTTAGACCCTGTATATTTGCAAAGAAGAATGTTATCGGACTGGTGGTATTGTTGGTACTGGGGGGGATTTTTTTTCCGGCATTAGTATCTGTATCTGTTGGTTTGGAGTGGAGGCCAATCGACTGTGGTTCCACTCCAGGAATGACTGGATTTGGTGTACGATTTCTGCCATTTCCTGCCAGTTTTTTTTCCTTCCTGGCACTAAAAAACCTCTCCCTCTTGAGTGGCTGTGGCTACCCAGGTTTTCCCATGGCCTGGATGTTTTGTATCTTTTTGTCCCCTTTAGATGGTATGCCTGGCAATTTAAGTTATAGCACAGTCTTTCCTGTACTGAAGAGGTACACAGTTCAGGGTGAAAAAGCTTACAGGAAGGGAGTTTGTATTTTCCTGTTGTCATATGGGCATTGGCATTTCCTAGGGTGGTCATAGTTGCACGTCCCATCTGTTTTTCCAGATTTCCCATGCCAGCAGATACCGAGTGCATAGTATGTGCACAGGCTTGGTTTCCGTTTGCCTTGGGTTTCTGTGACTGTATTCCCTGTCTTACTTCTATCCTCCCTAGCACCAACAATGGAGCTCCCACCATTTGTTTTTGGTAATATATCCTCACTATTGCTAGTGGAGTCCTCTTGTTTGCTATTTCCTGCGGTATTTCTAGTTTGCAATATTGGTTTTATCTTATCTTTGACTACACTTGTTTCCCTACTATGGCTCCTGTCCCCTATGAGGTCATTCATATGTATTCCTTCCTGCGTATAATTCCCGACTACCTGGACAAAATCTCCAGCTTCACCATTACTGTCTCCCAGGACAGCATCTCCAGCTTCCCCATTACTGTCTCCCAGGACAGCATCTCCAGCTTCACCATTACTGTCTCCCAGGACAGCACCTCCAGCTTCACCATTACTGTCTCCCAGGACAGCACCTCCAGCTTCCCCATTACTGTCTCCCAGGACAGCACTATCAGCCCCCCATTTACTGACTACCAGGACATCATCTCCAGCCTTACAGTTTCTGACTACATGGCCAGTATCAAGGGCAGTACCATTCAGCCCGGACTTTTTATGTTCCCATCTGTTGTAGAAAGCTTCCAGGTTTTCTATGAAAGCAGCTTTGATGTTGACCTCTTTTAATACCCTTGTTTATTTTAGTCCACAGATTTATCTCATTTGGGCATACCCAAAAACACTTCCCTGTTTTAATACTGCTTGTAGCTAGTTCTTGGATATCTGCACAAGGGGCGTGACACCAATTTCCACAGAAATGACAATTTATGCATGTGGAAGCCCGTTTTGTTTGACTGACCACAGACTACACACAGCTTCATAATGATTTGAATGGTTGATTTACTGCAATTCTACTAGCAACCTCTTGAATATTCTATTAATAACCTGCTAGGTGGTGCACAACGAAACCGTTTGAAACCAGTCCAGGGTTCGGACCAGTCAAGGGTTCGGACCAGTCAAGGGTTCGGACCAGTCTATCTGATCTGATCAGTGGGTCACTTATTTAAACCATACTGGTCGGTGATTTGAGCTAACACATGAAGGATCTACTGGAAATTATCTACCGAGTAATATGTGATTTGATTGATACAAAAGTATAACTTGCGTGTTGAAGAGCCGGTGACTGCTGGCACTCCTACAATGACGAACGGTCGAGCCTCCACCTTTGTTTATCAATCGCTGTATCTAGCTTCTCTATTTTTTTTTTTTCCGTCTCCACCACAATAAATGCTATATTATCACTATAGTTGACTGGTGCAAATTTTGGAGGAAGGGCGCTTTTTCTGTAGTAATAATTGCTTCTCGTTGTGTATATTGCGACCGCTGGTAACTACAGGTTATATGAAATTCACAGTAACGTCTGGTATTTCAAGAAAAAGAAACTAATGAAAGACACTCCACTCCACTAAGTACCATTATAATACTGGTTAGTTGCTACTACAACACTGTATTCCCTGCAGGATTTTATAGGCGTAGATTATGATATATTTTTCTCGCCTGCATTCCAGAGAGTATTGGTCAAAGGATTTCAAGTGTTCCCAGTAACTGAGGTGCTGGCTGAACTTATACGTGCAGTGAAAGTTCTCTGGTCATTATCAAGATCTGCAATTTTTCTTGCTTTAAAATGAGCTGTTAGTGTGCAGCAGTATTCCAGTCGAGAGTGAACAAAGAATAACATTGGCATGTCATCCAGTGTTTTGAAGGATCTCATTATCCATCTCATCATTTTCCTCATGGCTGAGATAATGACAATGTTGTGATCCTTGAAGATGAGATCCTCTGACATTATCACTCATAAATGCTTCACAATTGTGTTTCGCACTATTGTGTGGTTAGAATATATTCTATTCTCCGTTCTAGCTTTTATTTCCTCAAGTTTTTCAGAACAGTATAATTACGGCCAACTAAAAGACTAGGTATATGTCCACTTGGTGTTTACAATGACCTCAGTTGATGACTCACGCAAATTCTAATATCATCTCCAAGGAATGATACGGTATGATTTACGTCTCAGTCTGTGTCAGATATGAGGACGAGGAAAAGGATGGGGGTCGAGTACTGTCTTGGGGGACCAGAGTCTTTCTCTGTGGCAACCTCTGACTTAACTGTATCTATTATTTATTCTTTACGTTCTGTTTGCTAAAAGATTAAAAATCTGTCTGCCCACTTTTCAGTTATTTCTTTTTGCTCGCATCTTATGCGTTATTGCACCATGATCGCATTTGTCGAAGGCTTTGACAAAGCCTGTATATACAACACCTGCGTTCTGTTTGTTCTCTAGTGCATCCAAGACCATGTCATAGGCAGGAGAGGCAGGAGCGACCTGTTCTAAACCCAGGTTGCCCTGGGTTGTGCAGTTGTTGGGATGCCCTGGGTTGTGCAGGTGTTGGGATGCCCTGGGTTGTGCAGTTGTTGGGAGTCCAGGTGGCTGGTGATCTTACTTCTTAGAACCCTTTCGAAGATTTTTGTAACGTAGGACGTTAGTGTTATCGGTGCATTCAGTAATTCTTATGCGCCACCATTATGGAGTGGGGAGATGTCAGTTGTTATTAGCAACTCCCATGTCAAAGCTCCTCCATAGAATACTTGTGGTACGTAACAGAGATTTGAAACAGCTTTTGATGAGCATGAAGGTTCACGGATCTGGGCTATAACGCCACTGGGCTTTTGAATCTCGTTCACGAAGAATTCGTTCATATTGTCGACCTTCAATTCGGTTAACAGCTTACAAAACACAGTTATTACAACCCAGGAGTCCCATAGGCCTGTTATCCTGGGTGTAAAGGGAGCAAAATAAACACAGAAGAAAAACTTTTGACTTGTATTATCCTTCACCAATTTAGAACAGAAGTATGTACACTATATACACTATGTACAACAATAGGTATTAGTGCACTCCATGGTAAGCAAGGCAGAATAGAAGCCCCTAGAGAGCAGACAGTGCTTCAACCAGCTCTAGAATGGGAATGACAAGGACAGACAGGTGAGTGGTACCCACAGCACCTCTGGGATTGCCAAAACCATCTCCTCATTGGCTGGAACTTGGGTACTGATTAAACGACGGGGCCCCATCATCAACCCTTAGTACCTGGTTCGCTGGCTGGGGGAGATAGCCTTTCATTGAGGGTGTGTACATGCGCCGAATAAAGGTTACGTACTCTTTGCATGCCACAACAGTCATAATGAGACTTTAATACTTCAGTCACTTCACTCATGTCACTGCTGTCATCAATGTAAGTTCGATCTTGTTCCAGCAATGGCCGGATGCTGGATGTGATCTTTGCTCTGGATTTGGCATGTGAGAAGAAATATTTTGGATTTTTTCAGTTTCATAAATTGTTTTTAGCTCTTGTCTCTCCTGAACTTAATATGAATCATTCAGTTGCGTTCAGTATTTTCTCTTTCACTAGCCAGTGCGTCCTTCCTTGATCATGAGCAAACTCTACTCCACTGGGACAGGAGGCTGGGCAGGAGGCTGGGCAGGAGGCTGGGCAGGAGGCTGGAGCAGATGTACCACAAACGCCAGCATATCTCTGTCAGCAAAGGCAGGTGCGACCCTCTCAACACACACACACACATACACACACACACACACACACACACACACACACACACACACACACACAACACACACATTCCAGACTTCTTCAACACCTCTCAGTACACCTGCCCCAATCTTATTACCACTGTCACACAATCTTACTGCCACTGTCAAACAATCTTACTACCACTGTCACACAATCTTACTGCCACTGTCACACAATCTTACTGCCACTGTCAACAATCTTACTACCACTGTCACACAATCTTACTGCCACTGTCAAACAATCTTACTACCACTGTCACACAATCTTACTACCACTGTCACACAATCTTACTGCCACTGTCAAACAATCTTACTACCACTGTCACACAATCTTACTGCCACTGTCAAACAATCTTACTACCACTGTCACACAATCTTACTGCCACTGTCACACAATCTTACTACCACTGTCACACAATCTTACTGCCACTGTCAAACAATCTTACTACCACTGTCACACAATCTTACTACCACTGTCACACAATCTTACTACCACTGTCACACAATCTTACTACCACTGTCACACAACCTTACTACCACTGTCACACAATCTTACTACCACTGTCACACAATCTTACTACCACTGTCATACAATCTTACTACCACTGTCACACAATCTTACTACCACTGTCACACAATCTTACTACCACTGTCACACAATCTTACTACCACTGTCGCACAATCTTACTACCACTGTCGCACAATCTTACTACCACTGTCACACAATCTTACTACCACTGTCACACAATCTTACTACCACTGTCACACAACCTTACTACCACTGTCACACAATCTTACTACCACTGTCACACAATCATACTACCACTGTCACACAATCTTACTACCACTGTCACACAATCTTACTACCACTGTCACACAATCTTACTACCACTGTCACACAATCATCCTCTAAATATTGTACAATCATACTGCCACCACAACTCAATCATCCCTTCCCCCCTCCCTGGATCAAATGAACCTCCCTATCCCCAGCACAGACGGGATGGGAGATAGAGGCTAGATAAAGGGGTGTAACGACCGGATGATTCTCCTGCCCGTATCGAGACAACAGTGGAGAGAGTCTGGGAGAGGGAGAAACAATAGCGAGATGGAGGGGGGCGAGGCCCGGGGAACAATAGATAGATGGAGGAAGCCAAGGAACAGAAATAGCGTGATAAATAAGGGGAAATTGAGTTTATATTTTTGTTTTGGCAAATGTGTGAAGCGATGGAGGCTCGACCCTCCGTCGGGGATATTGCATCCGCACGTCATGTATATACGTGTTAAACTTCCTACGTGTTCTGAACATGAGAATGTACCAGGATTTCACCGTGTATACCGTATATATACACCGAAGAATTGTGTATTTCTAAGTAAATATACACAGTGAGGCATGATTCAGTGCGTATTAATTGAAGGATGTGTATTCTGTATCATGTTTACTCTGTGTATATACCCTGTGTATTTCTATATATAAACATCTAGAGGTGTGTATTTCTCATATTTATGCAACGAGACATGTACATATCTATGTATTTTCACAAAGAGATTTGTAATTTCTTATTGTGCGTATACATAAGGGTGAGTATCCCTCAGCTTCGTGCTTGTCAAAAAAAATCTTACGAACTGAGCTTATTCAGCAACGACAATTTGTAAAAAAAATAGTACGTAATTCCACTGGTGCGATAACTCAGCTCACACACACACAACACACACCACACACACACACACACACACACACACACACACACACACACACACACACACACACACACACACACAACAATCTTACTACCAGGAGCTCGGACTCGACCCCCGCAACCTCAACTAGGTGAGTACACACACACACACACACACACACACACACACACACACACACACAATCTTACTACCAGGAGCTCGGACTCGACCCCCGCAACCTCAACTAGGTGAGTACACACACACACACACACACACACACACACACACACAATCTTACTACCAGGAGCTCGGACTCGACCCCGCAACCTCAACTAGGTGAGTACACACACACACACACACACACACACACACACACAATCTTACTACCAGGAGCTCGGACTCGACCCCGCAACCTCAACTAGGTGAGTACACACACACACACACACACACACACACACACACACACAATCTTACTACCAGGAGCTCGGACTCGACCCCCGCAACCTCAACTAGGTGAGTACACACACACACACACACACACACACACACACACACACACACACACACACGATTATTCATAACTTCATATGAGGTATGTCAGTTATGTCACATTGTCCTGCACAAGCATATAACTCATACCTATTCTGGAGAGTAGAGAGCTAGAGAAAAGTCCAAAGGTTCTCAGTGAGACTAGTCCTGGAGGCTGAGATGCCTGGGATGCGAAAAGAGATCAAACGAGCTGAACCTGACGACATTAGAAGACAGAAAGACCAGAGAAGACATGATAGCGACACACAAGATAAACGGATGACGTGGTGGACGAGAGAGACGTGTTGCAGGGACGAAGATCGGGAACAATGTGACATAAACGGAAGCTGGATATGCAGATGAACCACAGGGACGCCAGGAAATGCTTTCCAGCCTCGGGAAGGGGAACGACCCAGAGCATGATGTGTTAGAAGACATCACACACACACAGTGTCAAGAAGACATCACATACACAGTGTCAAGGATAGGTACAACTTATGTGAGGAGTATTGGGGGGCTAAATCAACGTTTATTTAATTGCTTATCCAAACATTTGCAACAAGACTGGTCCCTCAACTTATCTGAGTTGATCAACGAAGCTATGCTAAAATAATTGAACAACATGACTTTAGAGCTTTGACAAATTAGGGGAGATATGATTATAACGTTCTAAATATTGAGAGGACAGAGAGGACTCGACAGTTTAAAGAGAATGATCAGGAACAAGTGGACTCTACTGAAAGTTAAAGAAGCAGATAAGTCACAAGGATTCTTGGAAATGTTTCTTCAGCTTCAAAGGGGCTCGGGAAGTGGAAAGATTAAGATGAGGATACAGTAAAAACCAACTAATACACAGCTTTATGCACAGGCACAACAGCGCCCACGAGACAGGAAAACTGTGAAACAGCTAGTATATCATTGAAATATAGGGTTCAGGAGCTGAGATTCGACCCTCGCAATCACAAATGAGCCAGAATAAATAGATAAGTACACAGAGAAACACATGCAGGAGTAACAAGGAAGGTAAACAAGTGGATGAGGAAGAATAGCAGGAACAGAAGCGTGGAGGATTATGGTAAGTATCAGAAGGGGCAGAGGTAACGAGTGGAGTCCCCCAAGGATGAGTATTTAAACCCTGCTGTTGGTGATAAACAACAACAAAAATAAACCTGCCAGAGGAACCTGAGTCTTGTCTGTCACTGTTTGTTGATGATGTGAAATTAATGAGGAAGAAAACAGTTGGAAAGGACCTGGAGAGGCTCCAAGATAACTTAACCAGCTGCAAGACTCAGCCGCTGACTGAACGCAGTCTTGACCAGTGCAAAGTAACTCTGAGAATAAAGGAGGGATGTCAGAAGATCCTCATCGTACCTCTTCTTAAGGCTATGTATGGATACCGCCTCTGGCACTCCACTAGAAAGGTTACTCATCTTTCTAACCACTCTCAGGCCAAGAAATATTTCCTAGCATCCCTGTGACTCATCTGTGCTTTCAACTTACAGCTGTGTCTTTGTGTTCCTGTTTCCCTGGCCGCCCTATCAGTTCCTCTCAGTATTTTGTATGTTGTTATCATGATGGTACAACAGTCGTAGTGTAAGTTCAACAGTCGTAGTGTCGGAGCAAGTTGTAGTGTCGGACCAACAGCCGTACTGTTGGAGCAACAGCCGTGGGGATACGACGTTCTGAGGTCGGTAGCGTCCGGGTGATGGGGCGCCGGTTTCACCCATTTCCTAGAAGATTGGGGGTTACAGGACACCGATGCATAGTTAGCAGCGAGGGGGAAGGGGAACCAGGGTTGAAGAGAATGGTGAGGGACGCGAGGAATCTTGCAAAAAGAGGAGAAAGAGTTGAAGAGTGCTGGGAGAGGGAGGAGGAAAGGGCACACGAAATAAGTTGAAAAATCGAGATTGGAGAGGGCTAGGAGGGATAGGACAGAGAGGGATAGGACTGGGAGGGAGAGGACTGCTAGGAAGAGGTCTGCTAGGGAGAGGATTGGCAGGGAGAGGGGAGGCTGCGAAAGGAAGAAATAAACGTGACAATGACTTAGATAAACAAAGAAGATAGTGATGCCAAGAAAAGTGGATAAGTGGATGGTTCCACTGTAATCCCGCCTCCTCCTGCTTCCACTCACCTGACTAAAGTATATAAGCCACTTCGGTCATATGCTGAACTTTCTGAAAGGTTGATGGACTGAACACATCAATTCCAGACTGAGGGACTGATTACCTTAAACTCCTCCTCTTTTTACACCTTTTTGCTTTGTATTGGACTGATGAAGCCACTGTGTGGCAAAACGTTTCCTAAATAAAGTTTCCCATGTGTTACATCTTTATGGAGAGACGTTCCTCTCTCACAACATGCTGTATCAACCTAATGCAAATGAATACGAAGACTAATATTCTGGAACCAGTGAAAGGAACGGCGAGGTGCGGCAGATGAAGACGTTGTTACATGTGGGCGAGGCCCACCAGTGAAATTTTAGTCCCATGACGTAGGCCAGAAATTTAACAGGGAGGTCGTAGAAGCAATTCTCAGAGCCATGATTCTAAGTTTTTCCTGCGTCAGCCAGGTATCACGAGATCAAAGCAGCTAGTTTTTTTTTTTTTTTTTTGGGGGGGGGGGGAAAATTGGAGTGGGTGGCTTTCAGCTTTGGTCTAAGAAAGGGGAGTGTAAGTCCACTTGCTTGGATCAAGAGCCCCTTATCAACACGAAAGCACCTATCTGGCAGAAATTTCTTTTGACAGTCAAATTTACAAGCTAAGAGCTGTTATCCTGTCTCAGCTTCTGGTCAAGCTAAGAGCTGTTAACCTGTCTCAGCTTCTGGTCAAGCTAAGAGCTGTTATCCTGTCTCAGCTTCTGGTCAAGCTAAGAGCTGTTATCCTGTCTCAGCTTCTGGTCAAGCTAAGAGCTGTTATCCTGTCTCAGCTTCTGATCAAGCTAAGAGCTGTTATCTTGCCTCAGCTTTTAATCAAGCTAAGAGCTGTTATCCTGTCTCAGCTTCTGGTCAAGCTAAGAGCTGTTATCCTGTCTCAGCTTCTGGCCAAGCTAAGAGCTGTTATCTTGTCTCGGCTTCTGATCAAGCTAAGAGCTGTTATCCTGTCTCAGCTTCTGATCAAGCTAAGAGCTGTTATCCTGTCTCAGCTTCTGGTCAAGCTAAGAGCTGTTATCCTGTCTCAGCTTCTGGTCAAGCTAAGAGCTGTTATCTTGCCTCAGCTTTTAATCAAGCTAAGAGCTGTTATCCTGTCTCAGCTTCTGGCCAAGCTAAGAGCTGTTATCTTGTCTCAGCTTCTGATCAAGCTAAGAGCTGTTATCCTGTCTCAGCTTCTGATCAAGCTAAGAGCTGTTATCCTGTCTCAGCTTCTGATCAAGCTAAGAGCTGTTGTCCTGTCTCAGCTTCTGATCAAGCTAAGAGCTGTTATCCAGTCTCAGCTTCTGATCAAGCTAAGAGCTGTTATCTTGCCTCAGCTTCTGGTCAAGCTAAGAGCTGTTATCCTGTCTCAGCTTCTGGTCAAGCTAAGAGCTGTTATCCTGTCTCAGCTGATCAAGCTAAGAGCTGTTATCCTGTCTCAGCTTCTGGTCAAGCTAAGAGCTGTTATCCTGTCTCAGCTTCTGGTCAAGCTAAGAGCTGTTATCCTGTCTCAGCTTCTGATCAAGCTAAGAGCTGTTATCTTGCCTCAGCTTCTGGTCAAGCTAAGAGCTATTATCTTGCCTCAGCTTCTGGTCAAGCTAAGAGCTGTTATCTTGCCTCAGCTTCTGGTCAAGCTAAGAGTTGTTATCCTCACGTCACAGTTCCTCACAGCCTCGTAACTCTTAAAATGATGTAACCAAATTGGATTTTTTTTCAGCTGCCTCGCCTGAATTACGTCACTAACAATGACTGAAAAAAATCGACGGAAAAAATCGTTTGGAGGTGGAAACGTGACTGAGATAGGAAGTTAATATATACTCTGTTGTGTGTGTGTGTTGTGTGTTGTGTGTGTGTGTGTGTGTGTGTGTGTGTGTGTGTGTGGTGTGTGTGTGTGTGTATATGAGAGAGAGAGAGATCTATCATTTCATCAGAGCCTTCAACATAGGAGAGATGTGGGTGGCCTTACTGTTATGTACAAGGCCAATATTGTCAAAGTACGACACTTGAATCCACTTCGAGGACAGCGTGAAACAAGCTTTTATGCCACAAGACGGGCAGAAAGCAGCAACTTCACTCTGGCTGTACCCTTCTCCAGAACATCACTCCATCTGAGATCCTATATACCCAGGATGACTCGAGTATGGAACACATTCGTACAGCATAATGATGTCAACGAGATAAAGTCAGTTGATCAGATGAAAATGCTGGCCCACAGATGTCTCCAACTTCATCCTGTCCCCTACTTGTATGTCTCATAACAATAAAAATGTTTTCAAATAAGCTGATGTAGGTAACAGCTCTTAGCTTGCCAATAAAGTTAGGAATCCTTAACCCTGTCAAACTCTGTGTAAAAGAGAGAGAGAGAGAGAGAGAGAGAGAGGGGGGGGGGTTCTAAAGTTATCATACTGAAACCAAAAGGGAGGGAAATCCTTTATATATATACTGACCAGAGAGCAGCAACTGTGTTTCCACAGTCATGATTCCCCGGCACTGACAGTTTGAAGTCAGTCGGACGAAGTGTTCTCGAGTTGTAAGCGAAAACTTTGAAGAGAGAAAATCATGCGCCGACTGAAGAGTGTACCTTGGAGGATACTTAATAACTGAGGGATTTTAAGATGTTTGCGTGATTATCAAGATTACTGGGAGGAACTTCACTGTGTCTGCACGTCCGGTGAAGGAGCAACAGGATTCATTTATCAGACGTAATGCCCAGTTGGTGGTGGTGGTGTTGGTGGTACTGGTGGTGGTGGTGGTGGTGGTGGTGGTGGTGGTGTTGGTGGTGGTGGTGTTGGTGGTACTGGTGGTGGTGGTGGTGGTGGTGGTGTTGTTGTTGGTGGTGGTGGTGCTGGTGGTGTTGGTGGTGGTGGTGGTGGTGGTGGTGGTGGTGGTGGTGGTGGTGGTGGTGGTGGTGGTGGTGGTGGTGGTGGTGGTGGTGGTGTTGGTGGTGGTACTGGTGGTGGTGGTGTTGGTGGTGTTGGTGGTGGTGTTGGTGGTACTGGTGGTGGTGGTGGTGGTGGTGTTGTTGTTGTTGTGTGGTGGTGGTGGTGGTGGTGGTGGTGGTGGTGGTGGTGTTGTTGGTGGTGGTGGTTTGGTGCTGGTGGTGTTGGTGGTGGTGGTGGTGGTGGTTGGTGGTGGTGGTGGTGGTGGTGGTGGTGGTGGTTTGGTGGTGGGTGGTGGTACTGGTGGTGGTGGTGTTGGTGGTGGTGGTGGTGGTGGTGTTGTTGGTGGTGGTGGTTGGTACTGGTGGTGTTGGTGGTGGTGGTGGTGGTGGTGGTGGGTGGGTGGTGGTGGTGGTGGTGGTGGTGGTGGTGGTGGTGGTGGTGGTGGTGGTGGTGGTGGTATGGTGGTGGTGGTGGTGGTGGTGGTGGTGGTTGGTGGTGTTGGTGGTGGTGGTGGTGGTGGTGGTGGTGGTGGTGGTGGTGTTGTTGGTGGTGGTGGTGGTACTGGTGGTGTGGTGGTGGTGGGTGGTGGTGGGGGTGGTGGTGGTGGTGGTGGTGGTGGTGGTGGTGTTGTGGTGGTGGTGGGTGGTGGTGGTGGTGGTGGTGGTGGTGGTGGTGGTGTGGGTTGGTGGTGGTACTGGTGGTGGTGGTGTTGGTGGTGGTTGGTGGTGGTTGGGTTTGGGGGTACTGGTGGTGGTGGTGGTGGTGGTGGTGGTTGGTGGTGGTGGTGTTGTTGGGGGTGGTGGGTTGGTGGTGGTGGTGTTGATGGTGGTGTTTGGGGGTGGCCGTGGTAGTTGTGGGTGGGTGGTGTTGGGGTGTGGTAGTTGTGGTGGTTTGGTGGGTTTTGGTGTGGTGGTGGTGTTGGTAGTTGTGGGGTAGTGGTTGTGGTGTTGTTGTTGGTGGTCGTGGTGTTGGCAGTTGTGGTGATAGTTGTGGTAGTGGTGGTGTGGTGGTGGTGTAGTTGTGGTGTAGGTGGTGGCAGTTGTGGTGTTGGTGGTGGTGGTTGTGGTGTTGTTGTTGGTGGCCGTGGTGTTGGTAGTTGTGGTGATAGTTGTGGTAGTGGTGTAGTGGTAGTTGTGGTGTAGGTGGTGGCAGTTGTGGTGTTGGTGGTGGCAGTTGTGGTGTTGGTTTTGGTAGTTGTGGTGTTGGTGGTGGTAATTGTGGTGTTGGTGGTGGCAGTTGTGGTGGTGGTGGTAATTGTGGTGTTGGTGGTGGCAGTTGTGGTGTTGGTGGTGGTAGTTGTGGTGTTGTGGTGGTAGTTGTGGTGTTGGTGGTGGTAGTTGTGGTGGTGGTGACCATGTGGGAGTGTCAATAAGACTATATGTCACCGTTCACCATCAGTCAAAACTATATTAAGTCGAGATTAATCTCACAGTATATATATACACTGAGAAACATACCCCTCAGTGTTTAAACCGCATATGTTCAGTGTTAAACACGAACATGAACGATTTAGAAAACCTGGAGCTATGATAAAAAGAGAAAGACCTTGGAGTGGTCATTAACAAGGACTTGAGGCACACAAAACAATGTCTAGTCGCCAGAAACAGCTCAAATATAATGCTAGCTTTCAGAAATGTAAATTTGGAGGACAAATCTAAAGCGATTCGGGGAAATTGGTGAGGTTAGGTTAGGTTAGGTTAGCCAGACTCGAGTCCTGGAGTTGGTGGATAGAGTGCCTGCACTCTCAAGGATGAGTGAGGATGTTACAGTCCTGGAGGTGGGAAGTACAGTGTCTGTACTCTGAAGGATGGGTGGGGGTTGTTACAGTCCTGGAGATGGGAAGTACAGAGACAAACACTGAAGAGAGACTCTGACGGAGAATAATCACATTTATGGAGGGAGCCCTATGCCCGTAGGGGAAGAGGTCACATCCCTATTAGGGATGGGGGGATGTCATATGCCTAGAGGGAGGGGGAGGTCACATGAGACATCAAAAACAGTGACGAGGTAAAGATGTTGTGATCAGTCCCTCAGCAGTGGTCACTGGAAGCTTGAAGGTTAATAGACACCCTGGTGTGTTTGATTGGTCCTGACCGGTAGTGACGGGAGCATAACCTCCCCAAGGCATAGTATAGTAGTGACATAAGTAGTAAAGTAGGTGCATAATAATCATTTTTATCATGACTAGCTTGTGCTACTAGGTCAGATGCCGTTCTCCTTCCTTAGGTGAATGTGACCTGATCTGACTAGATTGAGGTATTGGCTTAAGCCAGTAGGAGACTTGGACTTGCCTCGCATGAGCCAGTAGGCCTGCTGCAGTGTTCCTTCTTTCTTATGATCTTATGATGAGCAGCAACAGCAGCAGCAGCAGTAGTAACAGTAGTCGTCGTGGTGAACAATAATGTATAATCAGGATATCTACCTCATGCCTTTTCACTATATATAACTTGTGTATCTGTCTTCTCTGACAACTTGAGTGAGGCGCGTCATGTCAAGACTCAAATAGTTACGTCAAAACATTGTTTCCAAATTACTATTACCAATGCCGACGCCAATAATGAATGTGTAACTGAGATTATGTGAACATGGAAGAAGTGTGACTTAACAGAATGCGGGGGAAAAGGGAGGGATTATATTCCTTATGAGGTCAGAGGTATACCAAGGTATGTAATGAATGGTTTGAAAAACCGACAAGTTGAAGATAGAGACACTTATGCAGCATATGGGAATCTTTATTCAGGAAACGTTTCGCCACAAAGTGGCTTCATCAGTCCAATACAAAGAAGGCATAAGGAGAGGAGGAGAATGAGGTAATCAGTCCCTCAACCTGGAGTCGATGTGTTCAGTCCAGATTGATGGACTGAACACATCGACTCCAGGTTCAGTCGTTTCGCCACTTTGTGGCGAAACGTTTCCTGAATAAAGATTCCCATATGCTGCATAAGTGTCTCTATCTTCATACCAAGGTATATTCAGGGCTTTGAATGAGTGAGAGAGTCAGTGTTGCTGTGTGACGCCAGCAGTAACTCTTGACTCAGTAGTGTGTCAATCTTACAAATATCTTTCTCAGGAAGATAAGTATATCATTTTTAAAGTCCTTTATCCCGGGTTTATTTTCCGTCCTGGTAGTTCTAGAACTTAAGAAAGGAGGAGCACTACAACAGGCCTACTGGCCCGTGCTAGGCAGGTCCAAGTCACCTACTGGCCTAAGTTTCTGGCTTAAGCTAGTCAGGTCGAACTCAAACCCCCTCCTGAGAGAAGTGTCTTAATATTCTCTAACGTGTTAAGTTACATTTAGTGTTGCCTTAAGTCTGAGTAGAAATTATTTCTTAACATTATTATTGAATTTTTTAACCATATTTTCAAAATATTACTTTATGTTACCTTGTTTTTATTTTTAATTTTTATTTTGAGCTTCATGTTTTATATCATCCCCCCCCCGACCTTCCAGGTTTAAAGTATGGGAGGTTATATATACACCGAGAGGTGTATATATCTGTGTATATACAGTGACATTTACTTTAATCCCTCTTCAGGGTGTTAAAGTGTATTTGTCTGGTGGTAAACAAGTGACATGCAGCCTTAATAACCCTTGTGTACTTATTTATAATTTAAACGTCATTAACCAAAGTCGGCAAGTAGTAGTAATAGCAACAGCAGCAGCAACAACAGCAGCAACAGCACAAGTAACAGTAGCAGTAACATCAATATCAGTAAGAAATGTAGCAGCAGAAGTATTGTTTACCCACACAGTATCCCCGGTATCCCACGCTCGCTGCAACACTAATACCTCACTCACAACCACTTAACATTTTTCACTACTAACTCGTCCAACCTACGTCAGCTTGGTTATCAAAGGTGTATTTCCCTCTTGGATTAACGTATTCTTTTCAAGTGGTGAAAAGGTTACCATACACCTTTAACGACCATCATGCAGTCGATAGGTTTTAAACCCCCTTTAACCAACCAACCACCCAATCTGAGTGTACGCCAAGCCTGACAACACTGGTAACTCCCTCAGAGGAGCGCGTGACTTAGACTGGTAACTGGTACTGCCGTTTAAGCTGCCACTTCCCATGCAAAAACACAAACAAAAACACTAGGAAAAACACGGTAGGTGAGAGCCGCACGCTTATCGTGCTAATATGCACCCAGGAAGACTATTTTTTTGCTCGAGGAAAATAGTCTTTGATAGTGAGGTGGGTAAATGGAAAAGTGTGTGTGTGGGAGAGATACTTTACTGGCTGCTTCCAGCACTAGTCAATTTCTATCCGTCCCTCGTCCATTCTGTCTTCCATCCCACACACACACACACACACACACACACACACACACACACACACAACACACACACACACACACACACACACACACACACACACACACACACACACACAGCTTAACCATGAAGCGATATCAGTTTCCAAGTAAGTTTTTATTATGATTTATAAATTACACTCATCAATAGTAATTCCAGTAATAATTTGGGAGAAATCTTAAGGTTAATGATGGAAAGTTCAAGGAGGTGAGCTTCTTTACCTTTTTAAGACTCTCGCAGTGTGGGGTGTTTTTTGTCGTGTTTTGCGAGGGCACGAGGCTGTACGTGTTCACGTACATTGAAAAAGAATTATTAGTGACAGTTAGGTCTTGTTTGTCAGGCTGGATATCATGAAGTTGGTGAATCTGACAGACATGTTTGATAGTGTACCGTGTTTGAAGCGTATACACACACACACACACACACACACACACACACACACACACACACACACACACACACACACACACACACACACACAATAGCCACAAGGACAAAAGAAGGGTCGTTCACCGTGAAATTTTGTCATTGTAGCGAAATGTCGAACCAACGCCCAAAAAGACCACACGTTCCAGTGTTCGAATAAATATATATATATACACTTTTGAAGTGTTCGGATGTACGAAATATGAAATGTCTGCTGCGGTGTTCGAAATAAGGGAGATTCGGACGCTCACTGGCGTGTGGGAACATGTACAACGGGTGCAAGTCAACTGCATTAAGTGCTTGTGTCAGTGACTGGTGTCGAGGGAGAAATATCCGCCGACCTCAGACGCGTCAATCACCATTCTTCATGTACGTCAACCTGAGAGTAAAGTATAGCAAGTTGCAGTCACTCTTAAAGAATGATAAAAGGTTACAATACCCTGGCAGAAACTTGGACAAATAGCCTGCGTTTAGATGACGATGTTTCGGTTCGACTTGGACCATTAACAAGTCACGCACTTATTAACAGTCCAAGTCGGACCGAAACGTCGTCACTTTCGGTCTCCTAAGTTCGGATTATGTGAGCATTTGCTGCTCATTGATCACTAATTTTGGAGATGTGGGGTGATGCCCATAGAACGAAATTTGACGTAAAGAATCTGCGGTGACTCTTGCAAATCAAGATGACCACGAAGTTCACAAGAATAAGGCACATCATGCACTCCTTGAAGAGGCTGCAATGCTTTACGAGGCACATATCCAGTCTCTTGGTCTTGCCTCTCTCACAGTCCTCTCCCAGAGTTCTTGACGAGGTAAAGGAATGTGCGAGGCAGTAGATCTCTTGCAGAGCATTTAGCACCGGTGACGCAGCTAGTTTGTTGTGCATCAGACTAGCTGCTGCCTTTCAAAAGATGGATATGGGGTGCACAACAAACTAGCTGCTGCCTTCCAAAGGATGGATATGGGATGTACCCACAAACTAGCTGCTGCCAACCAAAGGATGGATATGAGATGCACAACAAACTAGCTGCTGCCTTCCAAAGGATGGATATGGGATGTACCCACAAACTAGCTGCTGCCAACCAAAGGATGGATATGAGATGCACAACAAACTAGCTGCTGCCTTCCAAAGGATGAATATGGGATGCACAACAAACTAGCTGCTGCCTTCCAAAGGATGGATATGGGATGTACCCACAAACTAGCTGCTGCCTTCTAAAGGATGGATATGGGAAATACCCACAAACTAGCTGCTGCCTTCCAAAGGATGGATATGGGATGTACCCACAAACTAGCTGCTGCCTTCCAAAGGATGGATATGGGATGCACAGCAAACTAGCTGCTGCCTTCCAAAGGATGGATATGGGATGCACAGCAAAATCGACTAAAAAGCCAGTGTTCTTGGAGTGCCTGTCCCGACCCAACAGCCAAAAGACAGCTCTTAGGCAAGAGGACAGACAACTTCACCCTTCTCACCGGCGTCATTCAGAGATCATTCCTCTTCAGGCAATAAGTTCACAGTAGACAAGTGATATCACTATAAGTAAAATAACCACAGTTAATAAAATAGTGAAATTCCAAGCGCTTTCGTGATCTCTCACATTATCCAGAAATTATAAAATTAATTTGAGGCATCACGAAATCGCTTGGAATTTCCATTTTCTTTCCACTTTTTTTTTTTAATTCCTCTTCACATTTGGAAGAAGTATTCACATTGCAAAAATTTGTAAAATGAAGTCAAATGGCCAGTTGAAGGTTCTGGGCCACAGCAGCTCCAACTTCAGCCTATTTTCCATATGTAGTCTTACCTAGAGTATTAATTACACATTTGATTTTAAATACAGGAAAGTCTTAATCTCTCTCTCTCTCTCTCTCTCTCTCTCTCTCTCTCGAGAGAGAGAGAGAGAGAGAGAGAGAGCAGATGGTGGTGGTGAGAGAGTCAGCTTCCCTCCTCATCTCTCCAGCACAAGTCAGAGTGGAATAACCAAGTCATCCTTGATTCATCCTGATAGGATCACCACCACACATGTCCTTCATGGAGGATGGGGTCAGGAGGGCAGCTGTCGGGCGAGGCCGCGCGTGTCAGCCGGTCTGGGGCACGGCTTTTCCATGCCCCGGAAACGCTCGTACGTGTCCAGTCATACATATGATATCGGGCAAGGTTTGGATATGGCCTAAGGGGCCAGCACATGTCCAGCTGAAGGCCTTTGTCCTCAACATGCTTTCGTATTTCCCACGATCTGGACACGCAGTACATGTCCCTTCTGCATATCCTGATTTGGACACGCCAAACATGTCCCTTTTACTTATCTTGTTATTACTCTGATGATGGGACGGCGCTAAACACATGGGTAATGAATCGCCTGGGGGAATGAGAGGTGAGGGAGTGTGATCCTAGGAAAGAGGGAGGTTGGCTCCGAGTCTTTGGATCACGAGCATTTCTCTGGTATCGAGGCACATTCTTTGTTCTGGTATTTGTTATTGTGTATGTTTACCACGTGTCCTCGTGCCTCCTATCGCTTCCTCTTCTGCTCCTCCTGTTACCTCGTCTCTTCTTGCTTCTCTCCTCTGTCTCTTCTCTTCCTTCTTCCTCGTCTTTACCGTCTTCAGTCGTCGCTACTGTTGACAAACCGATATTTGTGTGCTTGCTGTGTCTGGGGGGGGGGGGGTAGAGGGGTTGAACCCTAGCTCCTGACCTGTTTCACATCATCTTGAGTAGCGACTAAGTTCATCTCCATCCACTACACCTCGAGAGGACCCCTATGACGACGTTTCGGTCCTTCATAGACCGAAACATCGGACCATTCGCTTACTCCCAATATGCTGACGGATTTACTCCCTTCTCGCTTATTCAAATTTTATTTTTTTGTGTGTGTATGTCTAATACTTTCGTATCGTTGGATCCAGATTCTACGTTTCTCCTGTGCAGAGCTTTATCAATTTATAATTAAGTTCTACCAAAGGGAGACGACCTTCCCAATATGAGCTTTGCAACGTATATGTCTTCTTCACGTTTAATTTTCTCCAGTTAGCTGAGTATTTTGTAAGTAGTGATCATGGCTCCTCTGTCCCTTAAAGTGATGTTAAATCAATATAATATTATATATATATAATTATATATATATATATATATATATATATAATATAATATATAATATTTATATATTTATATATAATATTTATATATAGTAGGTTGGTAAACAGCAACCGCCCAGGGAGGTACAACGAAAGCCTGTAATTGTTTTACATGATGGTAGGATTGCTGGTGTCTTTTGTCTGTCTCATAAATATGCAAGATTTCAGGTACGTCTTGCTACTTGTACTTACACTTAGGTCACACTACACATACATGTACAATCATATATATACACACACCCCTCTGGGCTTTCTTCTGTTTTCTTTCTAGTTCTTGTTCTTGTTTATTTCCTCTCACCTCCATGGGGAAGTGGAACAGAATTCTTCCTCCGTAAGCCATGCGTGTTGTAAGAGGCGACTAAAATGCCGGGAGCAAGGGGCTAGTAACCCATTCTCCTGTATATATTACTAAATGTAAAAGGAGAAACTTTCATTTTTCCTTTTGGGCCACCCCGCCTCGGTGGGATACGGCCGGTGTGTTGATATATATATATATATATATATATATATATATTATATATATATATATATATATATATATATTTATATATTATATATATATATATAATATTATATATATATATATCCCATGCCTCTTATCCTTCAGTCCTCGTACTTGAGGGACATTAGCCTTCTTGATAGCCTCACCACCTGCCTCTACCTCCCTCCCCCGACCTCTATCCAGCCCACCACCTGCTGCTGCCCACCCTCACCTTCCTCGGTATCCACACTGCTACGTCAACCCACCTGCCTCTTGTGGTATCAGTCTCACCCACCCACCATCCACTTATCCCCTACTCCCCATCCACTCATCTACTTCACCTCACCTCCAATCACCGTCCAATATACTCAGCTATCCACTTGTCCAGTTGCTACGTATCCTCGTCTATTCTCTTGGTTGGATTCCCGCAGTGAGGGAATCCAGAATGGTTGGGGGGAATCCAAGATGGTTGGGGGAACTCAAGACGATGGTGAGGGAGGGGGAAGATGAAGACAAAAATTAAGAAATTGGGGTGATCGCAGCTGCCTGTTAACAGATGGTTAACGGTGCCGTTTAAGAGGAAGACTGCCGATCTGTCAGTTCTGTTGTGGGCGCGCGTGATGTTAGTTGCAGCTGTTGCTCCTCTCCTGCGCCGTTGCCATTGTGGGACGTTAACAGTACCGTTGTGGGACGCGTCAGTACCGGTCCTGGGACTCGGTAATACAGTAGAGCGACGTTCGAGTTCCGTTGTAGAGAGGAGGGGGTCGTTATTGTACCGTTGTGGAGGGTCGTAACACTACCGTTGCTAGACGTAAGAATGCCGTTGTCGTCGGAAGGAACACATCTCAGCCCCCCCCCTTCCCCCACAGAGCGGTCAGTAGGACTCGAGTCACCGTGTGACAAAAACTACTTCTGTAAGACTCGCCCCCAAGTGGTCAGGTCAATTAACCTTTCTTATCCGCCTCTCTTCCTGTCTACCCCCTTCTATCACCCCACTGCTCTATCCTTCCCCTCCCAGGTCTTTTCTTTTCCCATTCTTGCCACCCCCTTTTTATTCCTCCGGGACCCGTGCGGGTTTACCTGGAGTTTACCTGGAGAGAGTTCCGGGGGTCAACGCCCCCGCTGCCCGGTCTGTGACCAGGCCTCCTGGTGGATCAGAGCCTGATCAACCAGGCTGTTGCTGCTGGCTGCACGCAAACCAACGTACGAGCCACAGCCCGGCTGATCAGGAACTGACTTTAGGTGCTTGTCCAGTGCCAGCTTGAAGACTGCCAGGGGTCTGTTGGTAATCCCCCTTATGTGTGCTGGGAGGCAGTTGAACAGTCTCGGGCCCCTGACACTTATTGTATGGTCTCTTAACGTGCTAGTGACACCCCTGCTTTTCATTGGGGGATGGTGCATCGTCTGCCAAGTCTTTTGCTTTCGTAGTGAGTGATTTTCGTGTGCAAGTTTGGTACTAGTCCCTCTAGGATTTTCCAGGTGTATATAATCATGTATCTCTCCCTCCTGCGTTCCAGGGAATACAGGTTTAGGAACCTCAAGCGCTCCCAATAATTGAGGTGTTTTATCTCCGTTATGCGCGCCGTGAAAGTTCTCTGTACATTTTCTAGGTCGGCAATTTCACCTGCCTTGAAAGGTGCTGTTAGTGTGCAGCAATATTCCAGCCTAGATAGAACAAGTGACCTGAAGAGTGTCATCATGGGCTTGGCCTCCCTAGTTTTGAAGGTTCTCATTATCCATCCTGTCATTTTTCTAGCAGATGCGATTGATACAATGTTATGGTCCTTGAAGGTGAGATCCTCCGACATGATCACTCCCAGGTCTTTGACGTTGGTGTTTCGCTCTATTTTGTGGCCAGAATTTGTTTTGTACTCTGATGAAGATTTAATTTCCTCATGTTTACCATATCTGAGTAATTGAAATTTCTCATCGTTGAACTTCATATTGTTTTCTGCAGTCCACTGAAAGATTTGGTTGATGTCCGCCTGGAGCTTTGCAGTGTCTGCAATGGAAGACACTGTCATGCAGATTCGGGTGTCATCTGCAAAGGAAGACACGGTGCTGTGGCTGACATCCTTGTCTATGTCGGATATGAGGATGAGGAACAAGATGGGAGCGAGTACTGTGCCTTGTGGAACAGAGCTTTTCACCGTAGCTGCCTCGGACTTTACTCTGTTGACTACTACTCTCTGTGTTCTGTTAGTGAGGAAATTATAGATCCATCGACCGACTTTTCCTGTTATTCCTTTAGCACGCATTTTGTGCGCTATTACGCCATGGTCACACTTGTCGAAGGCTTTTGCAAAGTCTGTATATATTACATCTGCATTCTTTTTGTCTTCTAGTGCATTTAGGACGTTGTCGTAGTGATCCAATAGTTGAGACAGACAGGAGCGACCTGTTCTAAACCCATGTTGCCCTGGGTTGTGTAACTGATGGGTTTCTAGATGGGTGGTGATCTTGCTTCTTAGGACCCTTTCAACATTTTATGATATGGGATGTTAGTGCTATTGGTCTGTAGTTCTTTGCTGTTGCTTTACTGCCCCCTTTGTGGAGTGGGGCTATGTCTGTTCTTTTTAGTAACTGTGGGACGACCCCGTGTCCATGCTCCCTTCCATAGGATGGAAAAGGCTCGTGATAGGGGCTTCTTGCAGTTCTTGATGAACACAGAGTTCCATGAGTCTGGCCCTGGGCAGAGTGCATGGGCATGTCATTTATCGCCTGTTCGAAGTCATTTGGCGTCAGGATAACATCGGATAGGCTTGTGTTAATCAAATTTTGTGGCTCTCTCATAAAAAATTCATTTTGATCTTCGACTCTCAGTCTGGTTAGCGGCTTGCTAAAAACTGAGTCATATTGGGACTTGAGTAGCTCACTCATTTCCTTGCTGTCATCTGTGTAGGACCCATCTTGTTTAAGTAGGGGCCCAATACTGGACGTTGTTCTCGATTTTGATTTGGCATAGGAGAAGAAATACTTTGGGTTTCTTTCGATTTCATTTATGGCTTTTAGTTCTTCCCGCGATTCCTGACTCCTAAAGGATTCTTTTAGCTTAAGTTCGATGCTTGCTATTTCTCTGACCAGTGTCTCCCTACGCATTTCAGATATATTGACCTCTTTTAGCCGCTCTGTTATTCTTTTCCGTCGCCTGTAAAGGGAGCGCCTGTCTCTTTCTATTTTACATCTACTCCTCCTTTTTCTTAGAGGAATAAGCCTTGTGCATACATCGAGTGCCACCGAGTTAATCTGTTCTAGGCATAAGTTGGGGACTGTGTTGCTTAGTATATCTTCCCAGCTTATATCGGTTAGGACTTGGTTTACTTGGTCCCACTTTATGTTTTTGTTATTGAAGTTGAATTTGGTGAATGCTCCCTCGTGACTAATCTCATTATGTCGGTCTGGGGCTCCTCGCATACATGACTGAACCTCAATTATGTTGTGCTTGCTTTCTCAGACAATGTACACAGACTTTCTCTTCCCTCTGTTTCTGTACAGTCTGGCGTCTAGAGGGAGTGGAGGGCGGGAAGAGAGCCTTCTGCTCTACTATCCTAACCCCCAACCGTCTAGATTCAGTGGCTTAGTAACCCAGGATAACTCAGTAAAGCCACTGTCCTTGACTGGTTTTGCTTCTAGTGGAGTCCATCAGTCCTCTCACCCCCCAGGATGCGACCCACAACAATCGGCTAGCACCTGAGTACCTAACTATACTACTCCAATAGATTCACTGACACAAGAGGAGATATAAAAAAGACCTGGAAAACACTCTCTCAGATTCTATGGACCCACAAACTGAAAAAAAAACAAGAATATTGTCCTAACTAAACCTAATGAAACACCACTACATCCCACCGACACAGCTAACAAGATAAACGACTTCTTCTCAACCATAGGTTCTAATCTCGCCAATAAAATCCCACATACCAATGCCCATGCCGGGGACTACCTAGATGGGAATTTCCCAAATTCCTTCTATCTTGTTCCAACTGAGCCCACGGAAGTCACCGAGATTATAAAGTCACTTAAAAATAACTCAGGGAATCTGTCTCATGTCCCACCATTATTGTACAAGAGAGTGGCCCATGTCCTCTCGCATACTCTCTCATTGCTTTTTAACAAGTCACTAGAAGCTAGCACCTTCCCGAAACTACTCAAGACGGCAAGGGTTACACCAATACATAAAGGTGGTGACCCTACAGATTTAAACAACTATAGGCCAATATCAAACTTACCATTGCTATCCAAAATCTTTGAAAAAACTCGTGCACAGGAGACTGTATTCATTTATAACGTCACAAAAACATACTCAACCCCTGCCAATTTGGGTTCGGGGAAAAATTTAAAAGCACTAACAATGCAATCATAAAAATGCTAGATCTGCTTTACACAGCATTGGAAAATAAGGGAATATCCATAGGAATTTTTATTGACTTAAGAAAAGCTTTTGACACAGTAGACCACGGCATCCTACTCCACAAACTTGACCATTATGGTAAAAAGGGGCCCATGCGCTTGCATATTTCAAATCTTACCTTACTAATAGGCACCAGTATGTCACCATTAAAGACAGCATCAACAACACA
>NC_069403.1:53090237-53102737 GCF_026875155.1 Cherax quadricarinatus
TGATGAATAATGTGAAGGAAGCAGGATAAGAGAGAGAAGCAAGTTAGCGCCAATACCAGGGGGAGGGAGAAGAAACGGGAGGAGAGACGGGAAGAGAGGGAGGGAAAAAGGAAGAGGTGGTTCTATTACTGAAGATAATTTTAGGGAGAAACCACATGGCAGGGAGAGGAGAAGAAAAGAAGGAAGAGATGGGAGGAAGTAGTGAACATGTGGAGAACGAGGGCTGGGAGGGTGGTTGGCAGGTGGTAGGCTGGTTGGCAAGGGCACGTGGGGGGGTAGCGTGTTGGGTGGGGTGACCAGCTGGGTATTGAGAGAGAGAGGGGGGGGTTATTCATTTGTATAAACTATTCCTATTCTACTGTAGGAATAAACTTGAGATATCGCAGAGGGATGGATAGCGGACATGGGGTTAGTTGGTGTACATCAACGTGGTTTTTGTCCTCTATTGAGAAGTCGGAATCTAATTCCTCATGGCTCATACTCTTTGCTCTGGAAATCTAGCCTCTGGCCCTTCCTCAGAGTATGGAACTAGCCTCTGGCCCTTCTCATTGCTCTGGTATAGTCTGAGGACTTTCAGAGCTCTGGAACTAGCCTCTCTGGTCTTTCTCATAGCTTCTGGAACTAGCCTCTGAGACTTCCTCATAGCTCTGGAATCTAGCCTCTGAGACTTCTCTTAAGCTCTGGAACTAGCTTCTTTTGAATGCTCTGCACTTTCTTCATTGTCCTACCACGCTCTGTAAGGTGAGGGTTTGACATGCTGGTTACTACATCAAGACGGGCCTGATATAGGTAGTACAAAAAGGACCATGGAGTATTAGATCAATGCCTATCTGTAACTTGCTTAGCTAACATAAGAACATAGAAATAAGAACGAAGGAACACTGCAGGAAGGCCTATGGCCCGCGAGGCTGGTCCAAGTCTCCTACCGGCTTAAGCCAATGCACCCAACTAGTCAGGTCAGGTCACATGACTTAAGGGAGGAACACGGCAACCGACCTGGTAGCACAAGTATCAGGTCAACTCAACTACCCACCCACATTCCACTCATGTATTTATCCAACCTATTTTTAAAGCTACACAACGTGCTGGGACCTAATAATGTACTCGGGAGTTTGTTCCCACTTCACCCACAACTCTATTACCAAACCAGTTACTTACCTATATCCTTCCTGAATCAGAATTTTTCCAACTTAAAAACCATTGTGTGCGAGAGTCCTGTCTAGCGTAGATATTTTCAGCACTGCACTATTTTCATCCCCTTTGGTTTATTCCTGTCTTCCATTTATACACCTCAATCATATCCCCCCTATTCTACGTCTTTCTAGAGAGGGCAGATTCAGGGCCCTTAGTCTATCCTCATAGGGAAGGTATCTGATACTTGGGATCAACTTTGAATCTCCTTTGTACATTTTCAGAGAATTTTATATCCATCCTGTAATACGGTGACCAAACTGTGAGGCATAATCTAAATGAGGCCTAACCAAGGATGTATAGAGTTGAGAACTACCTGAGGAGCCTATTATTTATGCTTCTTGATATGTAGCCAAGGATTCTATTAGCTTTTATGCGAACAATTATGCACTGTTGTCTTGGTTTCAGATTACTGCTAAACCAGAACTCTAAAATCTTTTTCGCAATCCGTAATATTAAGATTTCATTATTTAGTTTATATTGGCATTGTTTATTGTCCTGTCCAACATTTAGAAAAATTTGCATTGGTCTATTTAAATGCTATCTGCCACTTCTCCGACCCACTGCCCCTCAAGAAGGTTCCTTGATGTTTGGTGAGGGGCTCTTGATTTAGGGAATTGGGATCTGTGCTCCAGGATCCCCGAATTTTAGCATGAATGCCTTCCACATCCCCCCCCAGGCGCTGTATAATCCTCCGGGTTTAGCGCTTCCCCTTGAATTATAATAATAATAATCGACCACTGGATCAGTCTTTTTCCAAATCTTCCTTGGGAGTGCTCGGTTGTCCTCGTCAGAATGAATTCGCGGCCCTATTTTGGTGTCATCGGCAACTTGCCGATTGTCGCTCTTTATGCCCTACTTATGTCGTTTTTGTAGATTGTGAACAGCAGGGGGCCCCAACACTGACCCTGTGGAACACCGCACTCCGTAAACGCTTTCCCACAATCTGATTTCTCCCCATTTATGTCAAACTCTCTGCAGCCTATTTGTCAACCAGGCCTTATCCAGGAAAAAATTTCTCCTTCTATTCCATGTGCTTTAATTTTCCTCAATAGTCTCTGATGTGGGACCCTGTCAATAAGGGCCTTTACTGAAGTCCATATACACAATTCATATTCATTACCATGATCTACCTCCTCAACTTGTCTACCTTAGTGAAAAAAGTTAATAAATTCGTAAGGCAGGAACGCCCCTTTGTAAACCATGGCTGAGACCAACCCCCCACCCCCACCCCCCTCAACAACAATAAAAAAAATAACTAACCAACCACTTAATTTATGCTTTTCAAGAGTGGCTAACGAACTGCCTCGGCAATTATTGATTCCATAAATAAATTTTCCCACTATGGAGGTTAGGCTATTGGTCTATAGTTCGAAGCTAAGGACCTGGTCACCTGTTTTGAAATAGGTATCACATTTGCCATTTTCCATTATCTCGGCACCATGCCCGTTTGTAGTGATATGTTGAAAAGATTAGCCAAAGGTGTTGCTAAAGCTCCTCTTTACATTCCTTTTAGAACCCTTGCATACAGTCATCAGGGCCTGGGGATTTGATAGGTGTAATTTATTCTATTTGCTAAGGACCATGTCACTCGTGACCCTAATTCGTGAACAGTTTATCTCTCGTCCTGTTCTACATAATTTATCTTTACTGGAATATCGCTGGTATCCTCCATGTGCAAAAACTGAGAGGAAGTTGTGTAAAAATTCTTAACAGTTTCCTTATCACTGTCAGTGAGCTGACCGAGGACTTTTGAGTGGGCTATCGTGTCCCTGATCTTTCTTATGTATACCTGAAAGAACCTTTTTGGTTAGTCTTCGATTTCTCCTTGCAAATTTAACCTCATAAATCTCTTTTTGCCTTTCTAATTCCTTTTTATTTCTCTCTTTAATGAATTTATCGATTTCTTAATTGCCCTCTCCTCTTTTGATTAGCCTATATATGACTCTCTTCGACCCACATCAGGTATATTTAATCTATTGATCATCCATTTAGATCATTTTTGTTTTTGATCCTGATTTCCCTATTTGGAACAGAATTAAGACGAAGCAGCTTGAACTATGGCCCTGGAAAGCATCCTTATCGGCCAACCATCACCCACTACCTGAACCTTAGTCAGGTCATTCCAGTTCAGCCCACTAAGTAATTTTTCAGTCCTATTGAAATCAGCCAAGCGAAAGTCAGGGACGGAGACTTGATTGCCATTATTAGGGGAATTCCATGATATATTGAACTGTGTGATTTGTGATCACTTTCCCAAGCTCTATCATTATCCTCATGATGATTATTAGTGTTTCCCTACTGGCAAGAACATGTCAAGGAGGTTATTTCCCCTAGTTGGCGCTTGTCACAGACTGTTTTAAAAAACAATCCTGTGATCGTATCAAGAAAGTCACCTGACTTAAATTTCATGTTCAATTGCTCCAGTTCAATCTGTCTATAGTTGATATCTCCCATTAGCACAACTTTTTCGTATGTAGATGCCTTACGAATTTCGTCCCATAGAAGTTTTACTGCACTCCCTAATCAAGATTTGGGGGCCTGTAAATCACACCCAAAATTAGTTTTTTTCTCGGCCCTCGAGAAGCTGTAACCAAACAGATATTCAGTGGCTGAAGCTTCTAATTTATATCTTGTCTAACACAACAAGTTAATTGAAGTGTCTCTGACATACATCGCTACTGCCACACCTTTCCTGGTGGACCCTGTCAGTGGGGATAATTTATAGCCTTGTTTGTGACATTCAGAGGGCATCTCTCTATCTTTCAGATTGAGCCAGGTCTCTGTTATAGCAATAATATCTATGTTTCCTGCACTTGAAATTTAATCTTAGCTCATCTATCTTATTTTTTACACTCCTGCTATTAGTATAGTAAACCTTAAGGGAGCTAGTCTCTTGCTGCCCTCTGCTGCCCCCCTTTGTTGCTGACCTGATCTATTGTCTTTTTTTTATAACTTCATGCTGAATGCCTTTTATACATTTACTGTTTCCAACCCTAGTGTTGAAACCTGCTTGTTTCCCACACACACCATACCTCTATCTTCCATCAGTTTAAAATCATAGGCATTTCACCAAGGGCCTTCTCAATCGAGTCTGCAAGTGCTACCACCCCTGCCCCAGAGAGATGTACCCATCCCTTGAAAAAAATGTTAGATTCCAGTTCCGGGGACCTATAATCTTCTAAACTACGTCCGACAGGAGGGGTTTATTGTGGATATTAAAGTTAAATTAACTAATGCTTAACCTGGCGGGAAAACGGAAAAAAAAATACTGACAGGACGGAATGATATTTTTTATTGACAAACGCTTCTCACGCCTGGAAAAAATTACTGCGTGAGCGAAACTTTGTCAGTAAGGAATCTCGTTACACTGCATTTTTTTGGGTTGTTTCGTCTCGCTTTTTCACACAGGACGCGTCTGAAAAACCCGTCCTAGGTATCTAAGTAATTATATGTTTGTTGACCCTGTGTTGAACTCACTAAGTTCGTGATGTATCGTCGTAGGCGACGAGGTCGTCTTTCGGGTAAACATTCACTCAGAACTATCTTTCTTCACGGGTTTGTGAGAAACATTTTTGGCCAGACAATATGATCTATATGAGCTACGCTGTAACTACCAAGTTCTCCAAGAACAGAGGGTTATATTACCAAAACAAACCCTCTCCCCACACAGCTATCAACATCGCCCCCCCACCACCACCACCTTCCATTTCCTCTCAGCTACAACAACCACCACCACCCACCACCACCACCACCCCCCCACCACCACCCACCACCACCACACGAATCTGTTGTCTCTGGGATGAGTTTCCCCATTAATCCCACTTATCCTGTGTATGAGATAGTCCACCCTGAGAGATAATTCCAAAGTAATAGTGACTCCAGCCTTGCTGAAAGAAAATCTTTAAAGTGACGTAGTGATAAGTCTTTTTTTAAGAATACCTGACGATATCCTCATTGTCTGCTGAAGTCCCCCGGCTGACACTGTCTTCCCGGCTCGGGTGACAGGTTTTTTTCATTTAACATAAAAAAATTCACTGTGTGTGATGGAATATAAGAAGAAACACAGTAAATGTTGGTATCGTATAAGTCATAACGAAAGGCTGTCAGTGAATAAAAATACTGGACAGGCGACTCGAACTGTGTTCCATGCTATTAGTAGGCTCAACGCTGCAACCACTCAGCTACAGAGCTTACAATAGGATGGTTTTACCACCAGCACTGCCATGGGCATGACTGTATCAGCGGATAACTGGTTGCAGCGTTGAGCCTCGAACCACGGTTCGAGTGCCATCAGAGTTCAGTTTATACATACTTTTGTTTTCCTCCTGTGTAACCAGCACATTGAACGAGGTAACAGCACACTGCTGGTGTTCCCACTCCCTCCAACCTTTCCTAGAACGACCCCAACCCCGCCTTCCTTCCACTATAGATTTATACGTCCTCCAGGTCATTCTATTTTGTCCCATCCTCACTAAATATCCCAACTACCTCAAAAAACCCCTCCTCAGCCCTCTGGATAATACTTTTAGAAACCCCGCACATGGAGGGTAACAGTAACTATGAGTGTTCCTGTGTAACTATCGTATAAAACAGGTTAGCAGCACACTGCTGGTGTTTCCGGTAATGTGCAGTTGAAAATAAACACCCACTAGAGCCGCTAACCCACAGGAGCCGTGACTGGCCTGTAACACCAAGGATAGAAGAGTTCCCTGTTACTGTCACCTTCACAGCCGTCATATACCGTCACACCATAACAGTGTCAGTCACACCCTCTCACAGACACCCTCATTACGACACCCACCATGGGTTGGTCACAACCACACGTCAAGCCTCGTTTACGCTTACCATCTGTGTGTGTGTGGTGCGTCAACACACACACACACACACACACACACACACACACACCAGCAGCAGCAGCAAGTGCTTTTGACAGATGGTAACACAAAATGCCCTAGTTGCACTGATTTACAACCCGCCACCTAACAGTAGGAGACCGAGAAGGAATATGAAGACAACAACAGTACAGTGGTTTAAAATGGCAGGAGCAGCTAAGTGTGCTCAGAAAGCAAGAAAAGCAACTATCATCGATGATTTCAGTTTCAAAGAAATTAATTGGTAGAAACTGAGACCCAAAAAGGGGGAAAAGGAGTGCTAAGTTGATGGAGGTTAAGGAAAACTTTGGTTTTAGTAAGTTAATGATACATAAAAGGAAGCCCAGGGGTAAGGTTACACCCAGAAAATACTGTACACCATACACATTAGAGAAGATGCGAAAAAAAACTTGTGGTGGAGCGGGGTACATCAAAGGCAGTGTGATATGTCGAGATGTTACCCTGAGTTCACGAGAGGGAGGAGAAGCAAATGCTCGAAAACCCCTAGCTAGATCCATAAGTAGTGAACACGGAACATTACCAGTGATCTGGAAGCATTTAAGAAGACAGGAAGCGTTGGACTAAAGACCAGTTTCGCTGACATGAATAACATGCAAGGAAATAGAAGAGATAATCAGAAGGGTAATGGAGCGCTAGGAGAAAAACGGTATCGTAAACACCCAACACAAGTTTAAAGATGGCAAACCTCGTCTTACCAACCTGTGAGATTTTTGCAAGTAACTGAAGTGAGAGTGGAGACAGAAGGAAGGGCGGCTTGCAGTTTCTAAGACTGAAAAGCGACATTTAATACTGTATCCCACAAGAGCCTGGGGCAAGCACTTGAGGTGTAGGAGGATTCAAAGAATACTTCAGGGAAATGAAGCTAAGAGCAACAGTCAGGGAAGAGACACCAGAATGGGGAAGAGCAACAAGTGAGGTTCCGCAAAAATCGGTATTAGTGCAGGACTTTCTGGTTTATGTGGATGACATACCAAATGAGACTGAATAAGATGAATCCCTGTTTGCTGATAATGTAAAACTAACGAAGAGAATAGAAACATACAGGGAAAGGGAAGGGTTACAAATGCATCTGGACAAACTCCAAAACTTATCAGATAAGTGGTTGCTTGAATTCATCTCCAGCAAATTCAAAGTTATGAAGTCTTGGGAAGAAAATCGGACGCGGAGTATAGACTCGGGGGACAGAGGCTGCACACTACACTCGTAAAGTCCTATGGGCGAGCATGGTGCTTGTGATATCGCCAGAGACTCGCATCAAGCGAATAAACTCTGCAGCCAGTGCTCGTCTGGCAAATCTGAGGAATAGCCTTCAGAAATCTCAAGTTATTCCTGGCGTTTTGTACACCATATTCCAGGTCCATTATGGAGAATGTAGCTCCAGAGTGGAACCAACATGTAAAAAAAATGTTAAACTGCAGAAAAGCGCAGAAGACTGTAACGAGGCTTGTCTTGAGGTAAGATTTATGAGCTCACAGGAGAGGCTAACGGAATTCAATCTGTCGAAGACAGATTCAACTCCATTAGCCTCTCCTGGAGACAGAAGAACCAGGGAAGACAAAGATCATAAAACAAAATACTCAGAGGAACTGAAAAGATAGGAATAGGCTGTTTTAAGAGGCTGGAAAAGGGTACTAGAGGGAAGGGGACCGGGGGAGTGGCAGAGGTGGAAGTTAAGGCACTTATATGCCAAAGGGTTTGTCACGAAGTATTTCTTCGATCTCAGGGTGATCAAGAAGCGGGAATGGAATCTACGAAGTGGTGGAAGCTTACATATTGTTTTAAGAGGAGGTACAATAGGGCACATGAGACCAGGAGGGAGAGAGTCTGGCTAATTGCTAGCTGAGAGGAGGGGCAAAGAACTAAGACTGACCTCTGCAACCACATGAAAGTGAATATAAATAGGCGAGTGACACATACACACACACACACACACTACACATACACACACACACATCACACCAACACACACACACACACACACCACACACAAACACACACACACACACACACAAACACAAACAAACACAAACACACACACAACATTAGCTCACCACAACACGAGAGGAAAAAATTGAACATATCACCTCCCTCACTTGAAGAAATCAAAATCAATGCAATTTCCAGGCGACAACGGGCAATTTGGCGCGCCCTCAATACCAAGACAATATTTTGATGATGGTGGCGGCTTTTTTTGTGATTGCAGTTAGCTTTGAGATTGCAAGTGCTTTGCCAAATACCTGAAGTGGAACATGGTATTTGAGGGCACGTGATTATATTGTGTGAGTGAGGTGTCAGTCTTGCATTATTACAAGGTCTTTTGTGTCTAGTGATTTTGTGGTTGGCAGCTGGAACACACACACACACACACACACACACACACCACACACAACACACCACACAACACCACACACCGAAGTACATGGGAAACACAGATAGAAAGATGTTGGGAGTCCACACCAAGTCTATCTGCTGAGAAATATCTACTTCTATCTAGATTAAAGACTACCTAGATATCTAGATATACGAGTCGTAGAAAAGGAAAAGAGGAAGAAGATGAGGAACGATAGAGAGGATGCAGGAGAGACGGTTGACTTACACTGTTTTACCTGACTTGGCTGTAATACCACTGTTCTGAAGGACTCATCTCCCTACCCCCCCCCCCACCCTCCTGGAGGTTACCTGGAGGTTACCTGGAGGTTACCTGGAGGTTATTCCGGGGTTTCAGCGCCCTCGCGGCCCGGTCCATGACCAGGCCTCCGATGGATCAGGGCTGATCAACTAGGCTGTTACTGCTGGCCGCACGCAGTCCAGCATACGAGCCACAGCCCGGCTGATCCGGCACTGACTTTAGGTATCTGTCCAGCTCTCTCTTGAAGGCAGCGACAGGGGTTTATTGGCAATTCCCTAATGTTGATGGGAGGCGTTGAACAGTTTTGGCCCCGGACACTTATGATGTTTTCCTTAGTGTACCAATGGCGCCCCTACTTTTTTTGGGGGCATTTTGGCATCGCCTCCCCAGTCTTTTTACTTTCGTAAGGAGTGATTTCTGTGTGCAGATTTGGGCCCATTCCTTCCAAGATTTTCCAAGTGTAGTATATGATATATCTCTCCCTCCTGCGTTCCAACGAGTACAAGTCAAGTGCTTCCAAGCGTTCCCAGTAGTTAGGTGCTTGACAGAACTTATACGTGCAGTAAAGGATCTCTGTACACTCTCTAGATCTGTGATTTCACTCTGCTTTGTAGGGAGATGTTAATGTACAGCAGTATTCCAGCCTAAAGAGAACAAGTGATTGAAAAAGATCATCATGGGCTTTGCATCTCTCGTTTTGAAATTTTCCCCATTATCCATCCTATCATTTTCTTTGCACGTGCGATCGTGGCACTGTTTTGATCCTTGAAAGTGAGATCCTCAGACATTACTACTCCCAGGTCCCTTACATTATTTTTCCGCTCTATTGTAGGGCCCGGGAAGTCAGTAGTATACTCTGTTCTAGTTATTATCTCCTCCAGTTTTCCATAACGGAGTATTTTGGAAATTTTGTCCTCATTGAACATCATATTGTTTACCGTTGCCCACTGGAAAACTTTGTTTATATCTTCTTGGAGGTTTACCGCGTCCTCAGCTGATGACAGCCTCATGCAGATCCAGTAAACAACGTTGATAAACAACTCCAACTTCAGTAAACAACGTTGATAAACAATCCCACTTCAGTAAACAACGTTGATAAACAACTCCAACTTCAGTAAACAAACGTTGATAAACAACTCCAACTTCAGTAAACAACGTTGATAAACAACTCCAACTTTCAGTAACCCCTTACGATAACGTTGATAAACAACTCCAACTTCAGTAAACAACGTTGATAAACAACTCCAACTTCAGTAAACAACGTTGATAAACAACTCCAACTTCAGTAAACAACGTGATAAACAACTCCAACTTCAGTAAACAACGTTGATAAACAACTCCCAACTTCAGTAAACAACGTTGATAAACAACTCCAACTTCAGTAAACAACATTGATAAACAACTCCAACTTCAGTAAACAACGTTGATAAACAACTCCAACTTCAGTAAACAACGTTGATAAACAACTCCAACTTCAGTAAACAACGTTGATAAACAACTCCAACTTCAGTAAACAACATTGATAAACAACTCCAACTTCAGTAAACAACGTTGATAAACAACCCCAAAACTTCAGTAAACAACGTTGATAAACAACTCCAACTTCAGTAAACAACGTTGATAAACAACTCCAACTTCAGTAAACAACGTTGATAAACAACTCCAACTTCAGTAAACAACGTTGATAAACAACTCCAACTTCAGTAAACAACGTTGATAAACAACTCCAACTTCAGTAAACAAACGTTGATAAACAACTCCAACTTCAGTAAACAACGTTGATAAACAACTCCAACTTCAGTAAACAACGTTGATAAACAACTCCAACTTCAGTAAAACAACGTTGATAAACAACTCCAACTTCAGTAAACAACATTGATAAACAACTCCAACTTCAGTAAACAACGTTGATAAACAACTCCAACTTCAGTAAACAACATTGATAAACAACTCCAACTTCAGTAAACAACGTTGATAAAAACTCCAACTTCAGTAAACAACGTTGATAAACAACTCCAACTTCAGTAAACAACGTTGATAAAAAACTCCAAATTCAGTAAACAACATTGATAAACAACTCCAACTTCAGTAAACAACATTTGATAAACAACTCCAACTTCAGTAAAAAAAACGTTGATAAACAACTCCAACTTCAGTAAACAACGTTGATAAAACAACTCCAATTTTCAGTAAACAACGTTGATAAACAACTCCAACTTCAGTAAACAACATTGATAAACAACTCCAACTTCAGTAAACAACGTTGATAAACAACTCTAACTTCAGTAAACAACATCAATAAAACAGTTTCAGTTCAGTTTACTCTTCTGACCTGAATATTTTCGCTAGTTTCAATATAAAATTAAAATTACCATATATACATCGGTAATAATAATTCTTCTTCTAAAATAAGCATTAAAAACACCATACATAGAAGAAGAGGAGGAAAGGGAATCCCAGACGACGTGAAAATAGGAAGTGAATTGGAATGTACTCACCTATTTATGGTTGCAGGGGTCTAGACTCAGCTCCTGGCCCCGCCTCTTCACTGATCGCTGCTAGGCCTTCTCTTTCTCTGCTCCCTGAGGTTATGTCATATCTCATCTCAAACCTATGTTGGTTCCTGCCTCCACTACCTCATTGCAAGACTATTCCACATCCTGACAGCTCTATGACTGAAGAAATACTTCCTAACATCCTTGGATCGTCTGAGTCTTCAGCTTACAATTGTGACCCTTGTTCTGTGTCCCCTCCCTGGAAAATCCTGTCTCTGCCCACCTTATCTATTTCGCGGGAGTATTTTGTATGTCGGTATTATGTCTCCCTTAACCGTGTCGTCAGGCCGATTTCCCTCAACCTTTCTTCGTTTGGACATTCCCCCGAGTTCCGGAACTAACCTTGTTGCAAAAACCTTTGCACTTACTCTAATTTCTTGATGTGCTTGACCAGGTGTGGGTTCCAAACTGGTGCTGCGTACTCCAGTATGGGCTGATGTACACAGTGTACAGTGTCTTGAACGATTCCTTACTGAGGTATCGGAACGCAATTCTCAGGTTTGCCAGGCGCTATATGCTGCAGAAACTGTGTTGTGTGTGTGTGTGTGTTGTGTGTGTGTGTGTGTGTGTGTGTGTGTGTGTTTTGTGTGTGTGTGAGTGTGTGTGTGTGTGTGTGTACTCACCTAGTTGTACTCACCTAGTTGAGGTTGCAGGGGTTCGAGTCCAAGCCCTGGCCCCGCCTCTTCATGGTCGGTGTGTGTATGTGTTTTGTGTGTGTGTGTGTGTGTGTGTGTGTGTTTGTGTGTGTAACGTGAATTGTGCTGACACATCTCGATGGACAAATTAGAAACAGATTCTCTCTGATGACTTGAGAGAGAGAGAGAGAGAGAGACAGGCAGACAGACAGACAGGCAGGCAGAGAGGGAGACAGAGTTTTCGTTAAAAAAATTAATGTCAAAATACCAAAAAAACAAAAAAACAACAAGAAAATGCTACCAAGAGAGGCGAGAACTTCACAAGAATAGTGCAGCACTGCAGTAGGCCTACTGACCCATGCTAGGTAGGTCTAACACCCACTCTTGTACCTGTCCAAAAACATTTTTAAGGCTATCTAAGATTCTGGCTTCACTGGCGCTGCTTGTAACTATATTCCTCTATCATCTGCTACTCTTAGCATTATTTTCTTGCAGACAGCGAGGACACAACAGCGACAGGTTCACGTGGTACGTTCAGTGTAGTGAGGAGAGCCAGGCGAAACTGAAATACGAATTCATTGCCAATGCAAAGTGA
>NC_069403.1:53107737-53175237 GCF_026875155.1 Cherax quadricarinatus
ACCACCAATCACCACTACCACCACCACACCACCACATACACTCCACCACACTACCACCACCAACTACATCACCACCACCACCACACCACCCACCACCAACACATACCACCTACTCACCACCACCAACCCCACACCACACCACCACCACTTCTTTCCACCACCACCAGACACCACGACACCAATACCAACCACTAACACCATAGACCACCACCACCACCACACCACCAAACCACCACCACCACCACCCCCCCAACCCCCACCACCACCAACCAAACCACCACCACCCCCCACCCACCACCCACCCCCCAAACCCCACCACACCACCACCACCCCCACCACCACCACCCCCACCCCACCCCCCACACCACCACCCCCCACCAACCCACCACCCCACCAACCACACCACCACCACCACCACCACCAACCCACCACCCCCACCACCACCCCCAACCACCACCCCACTACCACCACCCACCCCACTACCACCACCACCACCACCCACCCCCCACCCCCCCACCACCACCACCACCCACCACCACCACACCCCCACCCCAAAACCCCCCACCACCAAACCCACTACTACTATCCCCCATGATAACTTTATCTCCCCCTCACTATAACCACCCTTTATTCAAGAATCACTACAATAAATCCGAAGCAAAGAATTACCTCTCATAAATCCCGGGATTCAGTAATTCACGTGGCCTTACTCAAAAATCCGCAAATTCTAAAATCCGCAAATTAAAAAAATCTTCTGAAAAAATAAGTGATAAAACAATTAAAAAAAAAACATAAAAAAAAAAGGTGAAATAAAGAGAATTCTGGTAGAAAGAATTAAAAAATAAGAAAAAATTTCGGATATGTTTTTTTCATGACCGAAAAACTCGTGGGGGTTATTCGGGGCATGCAGCAGTGAAGGCTCGATCCCCCCCCAAAGTTCTAGGTTAACAACACTCGTCAGTGTCATCAAGCCAAAAAAAGGTGGTGATTATATGGGGGGCCACAACAAGGACTTGGGCTCCCCCCAAAAGGGGGGACGGGCATTGGAGGTCTACACCTCTGCCCCTACTGTTACCTAGCGTAAATAGGTATCTGGGGTCATTGACTGTTTGATGGTCACTCCCGGGGAGTACCTGAAAAGAATTTCCTGGAAAATACAACTTTCCGGCTTTCTTAGGCTACCGGTTTTTGGGGCCCCCCCCCCCCCAGGTTACTGAAAAAAGCGTCAGCAGCTCTCCTTGTACAGCTTAAAAATACAAGCAGCAGCCAGCTTTCCTACAGGCTCAGGTTCCTGCTTATAGATTCATATTACCCGGGAGCCGGGCCCCTTACCAGTGGTGAAAGCCCCCGGGCCCCACCTGCAGAGTTGATCTAACTTCTTTAGGGTCAAGGATACTTCAGTCATGGGCAGCAAGAATCATGCTCAGGCATAGCAACCCTGGCTGGCTGGGACTTGGAACCCGCGTCAGCTTCGCTGGGCATAAAAACTGACAGGGCAAGTCCCGAATGACGACACGAATGGTTTCTTAATGCCCCCAAAAATTCTATGGCATGAAGACAAGGGGATCGGAGCCATAAAGGAAAAACTCCGTCGCCAACTGCTGAAAAAGAAACTAATTTGCCAATATGGGAGTGGTTATTTCACCACCAGGACGACCTACCCTACAAAATCAGAGAGAATTCCTCTGAAGAACTACTGTGCCAGCACCCCAAAGAAAACTAGCACTGCCCCAAACTACAGTTTCAGCAATACAATGAACTGTACTGAGAGTCACCAGTGTTTTATATCCACATGAGCGCTAAACCCGTGTAGGGGTTGCGACACAAACGTACAGTAACAGAAGCCCTCAAAATAATAAGCCAGTGAGTGGAGATGAAGAAGGGGAGCGGCAGTCCGGAAGCATGTTGACATATTTGACATGATTTGACAATAGTTCTTTACAGACCTTTTTTTTCTGCACACGGACCCAAGAATCCTCAGCATGGGCCGGCTTGGTTTGCCTAAGGCAGCGGTATAATGTACTATACACGCACTTCTCACCTGGAGGACCCACTACTCACCGGGGACGCCTTACTCACCTGGGGACGCACTTCAGCTGGGTTAGATTTTTTTTTTTAACTGCAAAGTCGTTCCTCGTCTTTTTCTGAAAAAACGTTTCGCTCACCGACAGCTCATTCCGTTGGCTAATTAAAGAAGTTTTAAAACCAGTCTACTTCACGAGGTTTCATTTAAATTAAAGGGTGCATGTCACCTCTTCAACACCCGCACTAAAACCCCCAAAAGATGATTAAATAAGTTTCGGCCAATTTCACCCCTCGGTGTGCAAGTCTTGTGTGCAAATAGCTCGGGTTTATAGCGCACTCAGTTCCAAAATTTAAAGGCTGTGGGTTTGATCCCCCGGGATAGGGGGAAACATTTGGGTGTGGAAAGCAGAGTCCTTAAGACATCTGCTGTCCCCGTTCACCCCACAGTAAATAGGCACCTGAGTGTTAGCCCCACTATGTGGATCGCATCCTACCACTGGAGTCTACCTGGAAGGTATTCCGGGGACAACCCCCCGTGGGCCCGGTCCATGACCAGGCCTCCCGGTGGATCAAGGCCCGATCAACTGGTTTACCCGGCCGCACGCGTCCAGCTGGAACTACAGCTCGGCTGATCCGGGACTGACTTTTGGTATCGTAGAGCTTCCTCGAAAACAACCGGGGTCACTGGTAATTCCCCCTTAAAGGCTATGGGAGGCTAGAACAGTTTGGGCCCCGGGCCTTAATGTGTTTTCTCTAGTGTACTAGGGTGGCCCCACAAATTAACCCAATTTGCCCGAAATGTTCTGCATAACAAGGGGGTTTCTATTGATTCACTGAGTCGCATGGCCTTTTTAGTTTTTTTTATTTTAAATATTTTCAGCAGCTGAGGCGTGGGGTATGTTCGCACACGATGGTTTTCACTAGAACCTTCTTTCTAAAAGCGAAAGGCGTTTTTCTTTTTGTTTTATTCGAAAACTATTTACTGAGGCCCTTTAGCCTGAGAAAGTTAACTTGGTGGGTTGTGATTTCATGCATGGTTCCCTGGGTGATGGGAGGGGGTGCGAAAACCCTGAGGGGTAGGTCCGATGTCTGTGAAAAGGGGGGGTAGTAAAACGGGTGCAACAAATTTTGGAAGGGGGAACAAGGGGCCCCCAGAGAAGGGATAATAAAAAACATCACCCCCGTTTCCCCCTCGCTTTCCCTCCATGCGTCTGTCACCGTGCGGTTAAACAGAGTAAGATGAGCAGCCATCGTGGGATTTATAAAAGGGGGAAATAATGGGTAATAAGTTAGTAGTGGTTTGGTAGTAGTAACAGCAGATGAAGTTTAAGAAAATGGTAGTGGTAGCAGCAGCAGCACCACCACACACTATCACCACCACTACCCCCCCCCAACTAACCCTCCGTGGGAAACTTGTCAGCGGTAACAAGACCTCCTGACTCTTTAACGAAAAAACCGCCCGAGGAAGCCCCTTTAAAGGCCACTTCAGCATGAACCCCGTAAGGTCAATGTGAAATTACCTCAGATGGACGGGAAGACTATAATGCAGCCCCGGGTGTTTTGGAGCGAGTGAGCCCGGTCGTTTAACCAACCCAACCACCCCCAGACCCTCCCTCTCCCACACCAAACCCCCCATCCCCAGCAGCCAGCAGGATAATTTAAATCCCTCCTGCCCCGCTCCTGTCCCCCCTCCCCCCCCGCCCTGCTGCTTTGTGAAATCTGCGATCCTTTTTTTTGTAATTGGGGAAAGTAATATAGCCGGGGCCTCATTTGCATCCATAAACGTGAATGGTTTAAAAAAGGGTTTTTTTCCTCGTCCTCGCCTTCACGGGAAAGAAATTCTGCCGGAGTATCAATTGATAAGATAAAAAAATCCGATAAGTTTGTGACAATGTTCACAGTGATCACCTAAACGTTTGTGCTTTTTTAAAAAGAAACAAAAAATGCGCTTCACAGGTTTTGTCGATTCCCCAGCGCTTTATTTACAAGGCGTCCAGTCTCAATACTCTTCTTAAAAAATAAAATCTTTAATTTTTTAGAAGTACATGAACTCTGTACAGCCAAAGCTAATATCAGTTCATATTATAAGAACACCCCTGGTATGTAACTTTAGGGCAAATTAGGTTAATTTTTTCCCCGGGTGCCTACCTAGTCGGGTAACACCTCTACTGTACACCTAAGTACCACTTTTTGCAGACCCAGGTACCTGCTTACTACTAGGCGAACAGGGGACAGCAGGTTTTTTAATGAAACACGCCCTATGCCCAAACCCGTACCGGGGATCAAACCCCGCCCCCAGTGTGCAAGCTACCAACCCCGGGTCCCGAGCTACGGGTGGCTAAAAAACCATGGATCATAAGCGGTGAGACTAGGAGGTAAAAAAAGGGGCCCCTCTTTAAGAGGAAAACTCAAATTTCGAGTCAAGAATGTTCGACCGGAATAAAACCGTACGAAAAATACAGTATTTAAGGGCTCACTGAAGCCGCGAAATTTTGAAAACGCCTTGAAAAATTTTAGTTTTTAATATTTCTCGACTAAGATAAGTCGAACCTTCCCCTTGAAAAGGCCACCTGCCAAAGTGAAGCACAATTTTTTCGTTCTGTGTCAACGAGCTTGTAATTTTGATATCAAGTTAAGGGAAAAAATCGAAACACCTCCTCGCTAACCATAGGACTTACCTAAGATGCAAAGACTGTTGACCCTTATAGTCCTTCCTCCAGGTGTTTTTCCCTCTTAAATTCACTTCTCGTTTACTATAACAGTGAAGCTCAGTAAGTATTGCCCGAGTCTTTTCCTAACAGCCCATAGAGTTTCCCCCACAACATTTCCCTTTTGTTTGCATTTTATAACATCAGTAATATAATGTTTTCGCTTTTTTTTAAACCCCCACAGCCAAAAGCGTGTCATCAAATTTGCCGGAATGTTCTTTTAAATTTTTTAGGGATATTAATTCCTGACGCGTGGCGCCTTTTAATTTAAATTCTGATCGTGGGGAAAAACTAATCCGACAGGAGCGTACTGGAATAAACACTCAATCCCTCGTCTAACCGTTCTTTGCCAACTGAAATCGCCGCCATCTGCAGTCCCCCACAGGCAGGAGAGGTTGGGGCAAACACCTCTTCAGTGTTCTTTCGTGAGCGTTTTTGTCATTTCAGTGTCGTTATTACCTTCATTTTTTATGATCTCTTTATCACCTTCGTTTTCATCATCCCGTAACATGATCTCCTCAAAAAATTTAAACCCCCGTTTTCCTCAGAACACACACATTTTAAAAAGTCACTTCTTCACTAAAATCATCATTTTTTAGGCGACAGGTCAATGTGCAACTAAAGGGGAGCGAAACTTGCCCCAATAAAATGTGACACAAGTTGCTCATGATCCCCTTTTCTAACTGTTGACAATAATTCGTCACTTTGTTCCACATTATCACTCCGTGCCTCTCATCCTCTCACTCGGTGAGAGACAACAAATAATTACGAAATCATAACATGATTTTAACAACTCAAGAACGGGTAAGACTTTTTTATCAGGATTCAAAACCCCATTCGCTTTATTTAATTTCAAGTAAAAAGATTTTTTTTTGAGTGTGAGGAGGCAACATTTACGAAGGGATTTTTAGGGGAAACCCGGTTTGCTGGACTTGAGTCCCGGGGTGGGAAGCACAGTGGCGCCTCTAAAGGAGGGATGTTTATATGTTTCTGTTTTTGAAAAATGAGTGTAGGTGCGCCTCTGGCAAACGGTGGAGTGATGATGAAAGTGTTTCTTCTTTTTTGGTTACCCTCGTGGGAAAAAGGCCCATGTGTTAATAAAAATTAAAAAAGTACCCTACGTAAACATGCAAAAGTGTTCTTCGAAGGCCCGGAGGGCACAAGGTGCTGTGGAAAATGGAAAACACATCGCAAGAACTACACGTTAAGGGCTGCAGGTATTAAGGGTATCCACCCAGCAACCATCTTTTGGAAAATAAAGTCGCAACACCGCGGGCCGAACAAAAACACTTGAACCCCCAAATTTGGGAATTGAACTGGACGCTGTTTTTTGCTCCCCCCAAGACCATTACAATTTTCAGAAGAGGGTAAGAAGGAGGATCACCCTGCAGGCCCACTGAACCACTGAAGGAAGGTCCAGATCACAACACCCATCACCCAAATTTATATTCCGTCCAACTTACTTTTAAAGCTTTTTAAAGTTTCTCGCTTCATTTAAACATTTTTAAAACACAGAGCAGTCAGGTCGGAAAAAGCCACCCGAGCAAGCAGAAGAACTTGCATACGGAAGGTAATACCAAATGGTGACCTCCCAGGTGGCGTACCCAAGGTCGTGTTGAGTCCCTTTTTTAAAACCCTTTTTTCTTTTCTTGAAAAGAGAAAATTTAAAACAAAAGGTCAAATCATTTGGTACCGTCCCCAGAGAGGTTTAATGATACAGAGGTAAGTTGTATATGGATGGTAAAATACCCACAAAATAAGGGAATTTTGAAACATGTGCAACACTTGGGGTTTTTTATTTTTTTAGCGGTTCGCCATCCGTGACATAATGCGAAGACTTAAAAGGGTATACGAAAGATAAGTAAACATCCCTTCACCGGGTTTCGTGCTCAAAACCAGACATTGGCTGAGGGGACGATTACCTCGTCTTAAGAATACGTATATACTATCAGTCTTTACCTTATGTCCTTGTATTGATAAAAGCACTGGGCGGGACTGTCACAAAAAGGCCTTTCCCCTGGCCCCCCCAAAACTTTCCCCGGAGGGGTCTTATAAAGAAGGCAGTGAGTCCCCCCGGACGGCGTCTTATGATGACAGCAATAGAGCAAGATTTTGTTATAACGACATTTTCGCCCCCTCTCTGGGGGAAATGTTTTTACAAAGGGTTAGTCAGGACTTTTTAAATGACTTTTTTTCTAGTTTAAAAAACTGCAAGGAAAAGGGTTAACAATATTAAATAATAACAAAAAAAAACGCACACCAGAGAATACAAACAAGATTTAAAAAAGTAACAGCAGCAGCAACAACAGCAGTAGTAACAGAAACAATAAGCGAAAATAACAGCGCAGAAGTAACAGCTGCAACAGCTACAAGGGGGAAGTACCCTAGGAGGAAGTCAAGGAGGAGGAAGTACCCCAGGAGGGAGTCGAGGAGGAAGAAGTACCCCAGGAGGAAGTCGAGGAGGAGGAGGAAATACCCCAGGAGGAAGTACTCCAGGAGGGAGTCCAGGAGGTGGCCAGTGGCCTGGTGGCAAAAGCTCTTGCTTCACACGGTGATGTCCGGGTTCGATTCCGGCTAGGATTGAAACATTGGACGCGTTTCTTTACACCAATTGCCAATGTTCACCCATCAGTATAAAGTGGGTACCTGGGTGTTAGTCGACTGGTATGGGTCGCATCCTGGGACAAAATTGACCTAGTTTGCCCGAATTGCTCTGCATAAGACGTGGCTTTCTATATAGTAGTATGCCATTGATGTCAGCTAGGACTGCATACCTTGTACATGTACATGTAGAAATAAGGATATTATTAAGTACTCCAGGAGGAAGTGATCTAGTCCAAGGGTGGCCACACCCACAGCCGTCCATCCAGTTGATGGTCCTCACTACCTCTACACACCAGCTACTGCTCCAAACTCACCCACCAACCCACTTACTGCTCCACCCACCCACCCACTCACTGCTCCACCCACCCACTCACTGCTCCACCCACCCACTCACTGCTCCACCCACCCACCCACTCGCTGCTCCACCCACCTGGTGTCCTGGTCAAGGCTGGTGCGAGGGAGGCGCTCTGAAAGAAAGAAATGTGAAGAGTCGAGTCACCCCTGGATCTCAAGCAAACATTAAAGGGAGACTCAAGCAAAAAACAGGCAGGTATAACAGAAAGAACACGAAATCATTAGCAGCATGATAACAAGAACCAAATACAAACAGCGATAATGAACGGCCATTCATGTCAACACAAAGATCACTAAAAAAAAGTTTCGATTAATATTTTAAAATATAAATATGTTTCCACATCACAAACGTTTCAGAAAGTCAACACGCATTATCAAGTCATTATTTTTTATCCACACGGAATGTGTAATCCAGTGATCACTACCCGGAACTACGCAATGACAACGTGTCGCAGCGCGCATGTCGCAGCGCGCATGTCGCAGCGCGCATGTCACATCGTGCATGTCACATCGTGCATGTCACATCGTGCATGTCACATCGTGCATGTCACATCGTGCATGTCAACAACAACATGCGGTCAGCTCAGGCAGGATGTCATCACCTTACTGGGCGACTAGTGTGTCAACCGGCATTTGCATCTAAGTGCGAAGATCACATGTCAAAAGCGAGGAAAGCTACCTCTAAGGCTGCCTTCCCCGTTTACAAGGAACGAAATGTGTTTTATTTTAAACAGCATATGCAACGAGCGAAATTATATGTTCGGTATTTAGCTGTGTCCTTCCTATCTATCTGCTTTTGTCTCGACTACACTTCTGTGCCCCCTCTCTGTCTGTCTGTCTGTCTGTCTCTCTCTCTCTCTCTCTCTCTCTCTCTCTCACACACACACACACACACACACACACACACACACACACACACGTACATATTTGTCCCCCTTTGTATCCTTCTCGCTTATTATTATGGGAGAGCTATCTCCATGAGGTAAGTGGTAACTCCTCCTGAGAAAGCCCACTTTAAAGCACGTTCTTTTTATATACGGCGTATAAATAATACTCCATATCATCTTTGTGATGTTTAAGTGGTACTCGACGTCTTCTTTGTGTCGTCTAAACGGTGCTCAGTCTAGGGTGCTAATGACGGTAAATTGACGGGGGGGGGAGGGGGGAAGGTATCATGGCTCTCAATTTACTGAATCTTATATTCCACCGTCGAGTGTTGGACAGGTGTGGTGAGTGTAGGCGAGTGTAAGATACAGCTACACCTGCTTCTTTGAAAGATATCTTGCTCTAAGGATGATGGACTGATTACATCAACTACCTCTCCAGTTCGTCTACTTCGTCTTCCACCAGTGATGATGGCTCTGAAATCGACTGATAAAGCGAAACGTTACGTCAGTACAGATTCCTTTTCACGCAGTGGCTTGTTTGACTGTAGGGGACCATTACCTGTTTGTCCGAAGGATGCGGTTGCCTGCCATACTGTAGGATACAGACGCTTGACAGGAGGATACGACAGTCTGCTTTGGTAAATTTTTGTTCTATCTTGTTTTCCCTCTGTTATTTATGCACTCTGTAGCTCCGTGACAGAACACTCAACTCAATACCTCTGGAGAAAATTGTCTCAGTACTTCTTTAAATGGTGCTATATCAGAGAATTCAATGCCCAAGAGTGGCTAGAAGGGGCCTGTGGCCAGTTCACTACGTGTATCCGTTTAGAGAATGCCTTCTGAACGAGCGGTAGCCACAAATGTGTTGGAAGTATCATCAAAAATTGCCCACTTGATAGGGTACTGTCACTCGTGGATCTTAATATACAATGGTATAACATATAAATGTCCCGAGATTTAAAATCCAGTAGACAACAACGAACAACATCGATGATAGTCGGGTTGTTATAGAACTACGAGAATGGTCTGACAAAGAGCTCAGGCCACGAATGAAATGTTGCGTTAACCCACAAGATTACAAACAATGGACACGGGGTTCGAGTGAATATAACTTCACGGACAACGGACATCGTGTTAGAATACAACTATTTTGGCTTTCATATGCGCACAAGTACATACAAGTTAAACGGTAAAATAAAATGGTTAGTCTTCTTTCACTGTACTCGAGAGATAGGAAAGCAGCAACATTTCTTTTAAGTAGAGTTAGTGGTGATCACACGAGCACCTGTTAAAGCTATTATGAGTGGGCTTAGCCCACACATGCAGGGAGGCTCATGTTAACACAACGAAACGTGAGATAGTAGAAATACTGTGGAGAAATTTTCTCCAGGAGGGGGGTATCAGCCCCCTTCAGCCCCTTCAGCCCCTTTCAGCCCTGAGGGGCCCAGCCCTCTCAGAAGGGGCAAGCGTCTTGTTTACTGCTACAGTGAGTAATTGATCACAGATTCCGTACGAGTATGCGACGTGGTCAAGTGACCGCTGCTCCTTGCAGTCCTATGTTGCAAAGTGTAGCTTAATAAAAGACAGTTCATCTCTTACTTTAGCAGGACAATTAAGGAAAATCCTGCTCCCACTTTATTACCATAGTAAAGATAGTGGACATTGTTGTCTATGCTTAAGACAGCAAGATTTAAACATTCTGCTTTACTTCATCGAGGAAATGGCAAGGAAGCAAAAGTACTAGGTCAGCTTTTTCTTTGTGCTAGGGCAGTAACGGCATGGGGTGCTGTGGCGTCTTCAGATTACTTTTGACTCTACTGAGAGTGACACTGACGCCAGGATAACCAACAAAGAACGATCTGTGCGTTAGTGTGAACAAAGTATCTCATAAACACAATAAACACTTAAGAGAAGTGTGATCAGCTTCTTTAGTGATAAGATTGTGAACAATAAAGACAAATCTTGTGGAACATAGTGTACCAGTGTGCGTTTTCCTAGACTATGGAAGACGTGGACATCCAAGGACACTTCAGCTTCTATCAAGTCACCGATACCTGTCGAAGGTGTGAAGAACACCATAGCTCACGCTACAAGAGCAAGGTAGGTTACGAATTTCTTGTAGTACGGGGGACTGCACAGTTCTTGAGTCGCAAGGAGTTTGTAATCAACCTATAGTCGGCAGTAAGGGGCGGACTTTTGAGTCCACACAAGTAAGTTTGTCAGCCATCAGTGAATGAAATATGCTGACATAACACCCCCTAGGGGTAATTTATATTCTTACAAATTATAATCTTTACAGCCGGTTGAGAGATGACGTCGACAGCTTCTCAAAACCTCGTCTGCAGGGGCGGCTGTGCAGGCGATGAGTTGTCTTTCTAAGTTAAGTACAAACTCTTTAAACTTAACTGGTAATGCCATTTCTCAACAAATACTGAACATAGAAGCTAATAGGACAAATCTCTAGCTCTATAAATGTTCTTCCATCAGCCATGAACTCTACGGTCTGCGTTCGTACATTCGAGCTATCAAAGGAGGAGCTCCATAGAACGGCATAGCAAAGTACCGAATTTGGATATATATAAAAAATATAGGTTGTTTCTTAAAATACCAAACGCACCTCGTATTCAATTCCTGGTGAGGTGAAACATTTGGTGGCCTTTTACATCTAGCAGTAGATACCTGGGAGTTGGTTGTTGTGGGTCACATGCTAGGAGAGAGGTCTTACGGACCCCAGTGGAAATAAGCCATCGTGGTTGTCTTTCTTGAATTATCCTGGGCTATAACCCTTTGGGTTTGAAAACAAATATATTCCCCTTCTCCATCGCTTGTCCACCAGCGTTACCTGAGAGGTGGCCCAATAAAACAACACTCGGTACCATACACCTCAATTGTTTTTGTTTTTATTATTTCCTGGTCCGGTAATTGATCCCCGGACTAGGGTTATGAGAGCAGCGACTCTTACCACTGAGATATGACAGTTGATGTATCATACACCCCAAAATTGCTTTGCTGCTACTATTACAACCTAGGATTTCAAAGGCCTGTTATCCCAGGTGTAATGGGAGCAAAAGAAACACAGCAGAAAAAGTTTAGACTTATATTATCCTTCACCAATTTAGAACAGCAATATGTACACTATGTACAGTAATAAGTATAGTGCACGTCACGGTAAGCAAGGCAGAAATAGAAGCCACAAGATAGCAGACCGTGCTCAACCAGCTCTAGAATGGGAATGACAAGGGCAGACAGGAGAGCGGTATCCACATAACCTCTGCGATTGCCAATCCCACCTTCTTATTGGCTAGAACCTGGTCACTAGTTGAACGATGGGGCCCCATCACCAACTCTTAGCAACCTGGTTCGCTGGTTGGGGGAGATAGCCTGTAAATGAGGGTGTGTCCATGCGCCGAATAAAGGTTACGTACTCTTTGCATGCCACAGCTACCATGTAAAAATTCTTCCAGGATATATAACTGCGTTCTAACTCCGCCAGCCAGTGAGTTGTAAGACGTAATAACTGCTTTCTTTAACTCCTTGATTTCTTTTGTTCGTCACACTGTTCAAAGAAATGTATTTTCTTCAAGAATTTTTTAATAAGAAAAGCTTTCTTAGGTTTTTCACGTATGATTGTAAAAACTGATATACAGTGTTGAAATAAACATTCAGATGTTGTAGGTATACATCGGTAATATTTTATGCTGACGTAGCTAAGGATAAGCGAAAGGAGCCACTGTGAGCTATTTCACAGACGTAACAATAAATGTCATTTAAATTTGTAACACTTTTGTACCTTGTGGAAATTTACCACCAGGCCCGCGGCCTGGTGGTAAAATGTCTCGCTTCACACGGTGAGGGGTCCGGGTTCGATTCTCGGCAAAGGGTGAAAACATTGGCTGTGTTTCCTTACACCGGTTGTCTATGTTCCCCATCAGTAAAATGGGTACCTGGGTGTTAGTGGACTGGTGTGGGTCGCATCCTGGGACAAAATTGACCTAATTTGCCGGAAATGCTCAGCATAACAAGTGACTTTCTATATAACATGTCATTGACGTCAGCTAGGTCGGTATACCTTGTACTTGTAGAAATAAAGATTTATTATTAGTATTATGTTATTATTATTTTTAGATTATTATTTCAGCTATACTGACAGTACTTACTTCCATCATGTTGTAGATCCTATTAATCAATGACAATATTTCTTGGGGGAAAAAAACACACACACAAATGCAGTAAAATGCGATCCTTTATCAACGACGTTACACACACACACACACACACACACACACACACACACACACACACACACACACACACACACGCACACACGCACACACGCACACACACACGTGTGTGTGTGTGATGTAGTGGAAGCAGGAACCATACATAGTTTTTAGACGAGGTATGATAAAGCTCACGGAGCAGAGAGAGGGCCCAGTAGCAACCAGTGAAGAGGCGGGGCCAGGAGCTGTGAATCGACCCCTGCAACCACAACTAGGTGAGTAAAACTAGGTGAATACACACACACACACACACACACACACACACATTGCATTTTCTTGGATTGTAAGAAGGCGTTTGACACAGTTCCACACAAGAGATTAGTGCAGAAACTGGAGGACCAAGCAGGGATAACAGGGAAGGCACTACAATGGATCAGGGAGTACCTGTCAGGAAGACAGCAGCGAGTCATGGTACGTGGCGAGGTGTCAGAGTGGGCGCCTGTGACCAGTGGGGTTCCACAGGGGTCAGTCCTAGGACCAGTGCTGTTTCTGGTATTTGTGAACGACATGACGGAAAGAAAAGACTCCGAAGTGTCCCTGTTTGCAGATGATGTGAAGTTGATGAGAAGAATTCGATCGGACGAGGACAAGGCAGAACTACAAAGGGGTCTGGACAGGCTGTAGGACTGGTCCAGCAATTGGCTCCTGGAGTTCAACCCTACCAAGTGCAAAGTCATGAAGATTGGGGAAGGGCAAAGAAGACCGCAGACGGAATACAGTCTAGGGGGCCAGAGACTACAAACCTCACTCAAGGAAAAAGATCTTGGGGTGAATATAACACCAGACACATCTCCTGAGGCGCACATCGACCAAATAACTGCAGCAGCGTATGGGCGCCTAGCAAACCTCAGAACAACATTCCGCCATCTTAATAAGAAATCGTTCAGGACCCTGTACACCATGTACGTTAGGCCCATATTGGAGTATGCAGCACCAGTTTGGAACCCACACCTAGCCAAGCACGTAAAGAAACTAGAGAAAGTGCAAAGGTTTGCAGCAAGAATAGTCCTAGAACTAAGGGGTATGTCCTACGAGGTGAAGTTAACGGAAATCGACCTGACGACACTGGAGGACAGGAGAGATAGGGGGGACATGATAACGACATACAAAATACTGAGAGGAATTGACAAGGTGGACAGAGACAGAATGTTCCAGAGATGGGACACAGCAACAAGGGGACATAGTTGGAGGTTGAAGACACAGATGAATCACAGGGATGTTAAGAAGTATTTCTTCAGTCACAGAGTAGTCAGGAAGTGGAATAGTTTGGGAAGCGATGTAGTGGAGGCAGGATCCATTCACAGCTTTAAGCAGAGGTATTATCAAGCTCATGGTGCAGGGGGAGTGACCCAGTAACGGCCAATGAAGAGGCGGGGCCAGGTGCTATGAATCGACCTCTGCAACCACAACTAGGTGAGTACACACAGTGGGCTTTATTAGGTCAAAAAGCAGATAAACCTGGAGAGAGGAAGAGTCTATATAAAGATGACATAGTGAACAAATGAGTCAGGTCAGGTGTCGCAATAAACCATCTCATTATATTGATTTTTCTCTTCATATCTTCAGTATTTTTTACCATTTCTCTAAAGCAACATTTCGTGGATATTGTTGTTTCATTATTTTATTTTTTTTTACAACAAAGCATTGACGAAGGAGAGCATCGAAAATTAAATTAACTAGCAAAAAAAAAAAAAAAAACAGAAACCACAAGCTAGATGAACTCATCCTTGATGCTAACTAGATAACTAATGAAAGCGTTGAGTTAAAAAAAAAAGAATACCAGCTGCTCCTGGGATACTAAGGTACACTCTATTGTATATTGACACAGAGGAGGAGGAAGCGAGGTGGGTGTGGTGGCTAGGACACGCCCACCACACCCACACATCGCTTTTCACGGCTGTGCTAGACAAGGGTAGGACGGAAGTAGATCAGAAGAAAGGATAGACAAGAAAGAAAGAATTTCAGGGTGGACAGTCGCTCGGAAAGTCACTTTATCAGGCTAGAGAGTGAGAGTCAACAATTTATAAGATATACCTGCGTTGAAAATATTTCCTTTTAAAAGAAGAAATCGGACATAGGCTACAGACTTTCGGATGGTTGGCGATATTAACTCTTTCTGGACATATTTTTTTCGTTGTGTGTGGAGCGGACTTGAGGGCCATGTAGCGCCTAGAGAATGGGAGTAAATCGGGTTTGATGCCGTTCCTTCACTGACATGAAGGCACCTTCATTGAAAGCAGTGAAAGAAACCCAAATTTCGGTGTTAAAAATTTTATTAAAATGAAAAAAAAAGGGAATCCGGATGTGCTAGCACCCTCGTGAGGTTGCGTCAGCACCCCACGAGAGGATGCGTCAGCACCCTCGTGAGGTTGCGTCAACACCCCACGAGAGGATGCGTCAGCACCCTCGTGAGGTTGTTTCAGCATACTTACACAAGTTATTGGTGTACAATATCATAAATTCTAAGCAACTTTACTGAATATTAAACTCGGAACATGAAAGAAGCAAGATGATGTAGCCATCTGTTATTCAGAGTTTTTTTTTCTATTAGTTCACATATCTCTGATGTCCTGAGTGCGTGTCCTCGAGAAGCGTACGGAAAGAGTGACAGTGCTGATGGCTGCCCGTCGTAGAGTGTAACAGCTGTCCATGATGCAAGGCTAGGTGTGGACCTTGTGAACGTTAGTTTTGTACATAGGTGGAACCTCTAACATCTCTCTCAAATGTTTTCCGATATCACGGTGAGCGCGCCTTATGTGAGGGATGATAACTGAAGCAATGAGGGTTATCTTATCAATCGATTATTTTGTACCTACTAGATCCACCCTTTTACCTTCCTTCCCTTCATTACTCCCTAACCAACATTTACCTATCACCTATCCCTTCATCTTGATTTACATCTCGAAGTTCTTAAGCATCTTTACAAGCCTACCTACAAGGAATCCAGTCCTCTACCTAGTATTCTGATTTGTTTGGAAGAGAATTCATTTACACAGGCTTAGAGTTGTGGTTCTACCTCAGCTCATTTCATAGCTTGGTTCTATGATGTACTGACCCTCTTCCTCAGGGTGCGACTTAGTGTAGTTGATTAACACACAGGAATGCATTGCTAAGTGAACAGAGGGATCAGGTCTGTAGAGGAATACCCATACTTATTTTGCTTAAGAATCGATCCCAGAACCTTCAGTATGTGAGCTGATTACTTTGATCATTGAATTACAGGTCGGTCTCCAACAGACCAGCCGTTAACAGGCCAACCTCCAACAGGCCAGCTTCTAACAGGACAGCCTTCGGCAGGTCACCCTCTAACAGGCCGGTCTCTATTTTGGTGGTTCATTCTCCAGAATCTATAGGATCCCACCCAGCGAGTCCTCTATCATCCCCAGCATTCATCTCTTAGTTTTTCCTAAGCACCTTAAGAATGTTATCTAGTGAATCCTTACGCACGCGCACACACGCGAGCACGCTGCCCTTCTCAGTACATCCCAACCTCTATGAAATCACATACTTTATCTCTGGACCAGGACGAGCGTCTCTTAATGGTGGAAATTGAGACTCAAATGCAGTTTCCATTGTGTTGGTATTTTATAATTTTTCTCTCCATCTCCCAGAGGTCTCGCGGGAGGTTGAAGAAATATATTATTCCTTCCATCATTGTCCTGTCTTGTCAGGTCCCCATTTCCTCAACTGCCGCATCAGGAAGGTAGGGCTCGATACGGCGTAAGCTGTCAGTAACCCTATAAACCCCCAACAAGAAGAGGATTACTATGGTCGGAAATCTGAGTTTGTTTATACAGCTGATTCAATCTTTTTTCTCTCTCCATTTTCCCCCCTCGTCTCCGTTCTTCAGCCATGGAATGTTATTTGAGCAGCCATGAGGATTGGGATGGGGGAAGGAGGGAGGGAGTCTTTCACGACTGTAATTAATCTCTCGTATTTCAAGCAACGGTTGGCAGAAATCGGGTTTAGGCTTTGTGGTTGACGATCGGTCAAAGTTTATCGTCAGCGGTCATCTGATATGTTCGGATGGAACTACCCTTCGGATTCCTCTCTTTTACAGTTTTTATATATTTTTAACTAGGGATCACAAGCACCTATCAAGTTACCACAAAATCCCTGTGCTACTCTCAATGGAGGTTCCCTCCTGTCGGTGAAGGAATATCAATCCTATGTCTCTCCATTCTTTAGGTGCTGTATGGCCAATAACATTCCTGGACATTTTTGTTTATTCTAGTTCTTCTGTCTTGCCACTAATGACTGTATGTGTGTGTGTGTGTGTGTGTGTGTGTGTACTCACCTATTTGTACTCACCTATTTGTGGTTGCAGGGGTCGAGTCTTAGCTCCTGGCCCAGCCTCTTCACCGGTTGCTACTGGGCCCTCTCTCTCCCCGCTCCATGAGCTTTATCAAACCTCGTCTTAAAACTGTGTATGGTTCCTGCCTCCACTACGTCATTTTCTAGGCTATTCCACTGCCTGACAACTCTATGACTGAAGAAATACTTCCTAATATCTCTCTGACTCATTTGTGTCTTCAACTTCCAATTGTGGCCTCTTGTTTCTGTGTCCCCTCCCTGGAACATCCTGTCTTTGTCCACCTTGTCTGTTCCACGCAGTATTTTATATGTCGTTATCATGTCTCCCCTGACCCTCCTGTCCTCCAGTGTCGTCAGGCCGATTTCCCTTAATCTTTCTTCATAGGACATTCCCCTTAGCTCTGGAACTAACCTTGTCGCAAACCTTTGTACTTTCTCTAGTTTCTTGACGTGCTTTATCAAGTGCGGGTTCCAAACAGGTGCTGCATACTCCAGTATGGGCCTGACATACACGGTGTACAGTGTCTTGAACGATTCGTTACTAAGGTATCGGAATGCTGTTCTCAGGTTTGCCAGGCGCCCATATGCTGCAGCAGTTATCTGATTGATGTGTGCTTCCGGAGACATGCTCGGTGATATACTCACCCCAAGATCTTTCTCCTTGAGTGAGGTTTACAGTCTTTGACCACCTAGCCTATACTCTGTCTGTGGTCTTCTGTGCCCTTCCCCTATCTTCATGACTTTGCATTTGGCAGGATTAAATTCGAGAAGCCATTTGCTGGACCAGGTGTCCAGTCTGTCCAGGTCTCTTTGAAGTCCTGCCTGGTCCTCATCTGATTTAATTCTCTTCGTTAACTTCACATCATCTGCAAACAGGGACACTTCTGAGTCTAACCCTTCCATCATGTCGTTCACATATACCAAAAACAGCACTGGTCCTAGGACCGACCCCTGTGGGACCCCGCTCGTCACAGGTGCCCACTGTGATACATCATTACATACCATGACTCATTGTTGCCTCCCTGTCAGGTATTCTCTGATCCATTGCAGTGCCCTTCCTGTCATATGCGCCTGAAGCGCTAGCTTCTGCGCTAATCTCTTGTGAGGAACTATGTCAAAGGCCTTCTTGCAGTCCAAGAAGATGCAATCAACCCACCCCTCTCTCTCGTGTCTTACTTCTGTTATTTTATCATAAAACTCCAGAAGGTTTTGTGACACAGGATTTGCCTTCCATGAATCCGTGCTGGTTGGCATTTATACTCTTGTTCCATTCCAGGTGCTCCACCACTCTCCTCCTGATAATCTTCTCCATAACTTTGCATACTATACACGTCAATGACACAGGTCTATAGTTTAGTGTCTCTTTTCTGTCTCCTTTTTTAAAAATGGGTACTACATTTGCCGTCTTCCATACCTCAGGTAGTTGCCCAGTTTCCAGGGACATGTTGAAGATTGTGGTAAGTGGCACACACAACATATCTGCTCCCTCTCTAAGGACCCATGGGGAGATGTCCGGTCCCATTGCCTTTGAGGTATCGATGTCCCTTAGCAGTTTCTTCACCTCCTCCTCATCTGTATGTATGTCGTCCAACACTTGTTGGTGTATTTCTTGCTGGTGTCCCCATCTGGTCTGTCCCCCCAGAGTCCTTCCTGTCTCTACTGTAAATACTTCCTTAAATCTCATGTTGAGCTCCTCACATACCTCTTGATCGTTTCTTGTGAGTTCTCCACCTTCTTTCCTCAGCCTTATCACCTGGTCCTTGACTGTTGTCTTCCTCCTAATGTGGCTATACAACAGTTTCGGGTCAGATTTGACTTTCAATGCTATGTCGTTTTCATACTGTCGCTGGGCCTCCCTCCTTATCTGTGCATACTCGTTTCTGGCTCTTCTACTAATCTTTTTGTTTTCCTGGGTCCTATGCCTCCTGTACCTTTTCCATTCTCTGTTGCACTTAGTTTTTGCCTCCCTACACCTTCGGGTAAACCAAGGACTCGTTTTGGTCTTCCTATTATTTCTGTTTCCCTTGGGAACAAACCTTTCCTCTGCCTCCTTGCACTTCGTTGCCACATATTCCATCATCTCGTTTACTGATTTTCCTACCATTTCTCTGTCCCACTGAACCTCCTGGAGGAAGTTTCTCATAGCTGTGTAGTCCCCCCTTTTATAGTTTGGCCTGTTCCCTTCAGTTCCTGTTACCTTCTCCACTTGTAACTCTACTATATAATCAAAACTCAGAACCACGAGGCTCCAAGGGGCCTCTCGTAAGTGATGTCCTCAATGTCTGAACTGCTCAGGGTGAACACAAGATCCAGTCTTGCTGGCTCATCCTCCCCTCTCTCTCTGGTTGTGTCCCTGACATGTTGATGCATGAGGTTTTCAAGTACCACATCCATCATCTTGGCTCTCCATGTTTTGGGACCCCCATGTGGCTCCAGGTTTTCTCAGTCGATCTCCCTGTGGTTGAAATCGCCCATTACCAGTAACTTTGCTCTGCTCGAGTGAGCTCTTCTTGCCACCTCAGCCAGTGTGTCCACCATCACCCTGTTGTTTTCTTCGTACTCCTCTCTTGGCCTCTTGCAGTTCTGTGGTGGGTTATACATCACTCCAATGACTACTTTATGTTCTCCGGACTGAATTGTACCTACAATGTAGTCTCTTTCTCCATTCATGTCCATGCCTTCCATTTCCTCAAATCCCCATCGGTGTTTTATAAGCAGTGCAACCCCTCCTCCCCCTCTACTCCTTCTATCTTTCCTCAGGATCTGATATCCTGTTGGGAAGATTGTGTCTGTTATTGTCTCAGCGAGTTTTGTTTCTGTGACTGCTATGATGTCTGGGGATTTTTCACTGATTCTTTCGTTCCACTCCTCATGTTTTATTCGTTTATTCCATCCGCGTTTGTGTACCAATCTTTCAGTTTCTTTTCTATCATTGTGGTCATGCAAGAATATTGGGGTTGGGGAGCGAGAGCCTTGGTGGGGCCTATATGGGGCTGTGGTGTAGGTGGGGTTTGTGATGATGGGGTGGGGTCAGAATGCCCATAAGGGACAGCTGATGGGGTGAGGTTTGTGATATGGGGGTTGGTGGCAGAGGGAACAGTGAGTGGGTTGTAGTATAGGTTGCTCAGTTGTTGCGTTGGGAATGTCGCGGTTGGAGTCTTTTGGTGGGAGATTCTGTGGGGTGTGTTTGCCCTTCCTCCTGTGTCTGGGTCCTGCTCATCTTCGTCATTGCCTCTTATTCCTCCTTGCATCTCTGTACCCTCTCTTTCAGTGTAGTCCTTTCTTATTGTGTTCTGTCACGGTCGAGGTATACTCTCTGGTACCCCTGTTTGTCCCTCAGTCTTGCTTTCTCTTGCAGAATCCTGGTTCGAACTGATTCTTCCTTGAAAATTACTTTGACAGGCCGTATCCTTCCACTCGCAAACCATCCAATTCTCTGAAAATTTGTCACCTGGGTCATATTGCCCTCACCTATTGTTTTCATGATGCCTTCAATCATTTTTTTCTCCTGTTTTATTTCTTCGAAGTTGTCCCCCTTGGCTTCTTGGAGCCCGTACACAAAAACTGACCTCGCCCTTTCCTCCTCCCACTGAGTCTCCATCTGCTTCCTCTGAGGCATTTTATTTCCTTCCATTGACATGTTCTTGCCTTCAGTCCCTGTCATATCTGAAACTTCTATTCTCAGTGAACTGTCTTTCATGACCAGCTGTCCCTTGCTACTGCAGTTGGCTGTTAAAATCTCTGCATATAGCATACCTTCATTGTCTTCGGACCTGTCATTTGATCTTAGTGTGCTTCTCGTCTTTTCCCTGGCCCCACGTGGGTCTGATAGGGCCTTTGCATACAGCATGTCTCCTTTGTTGCTTACCATCCTCTGGTCTGTGCCTGACATTTAATTTCCTGATGTCACATCTGAATTGTCATTTGTCTCTCTAATCTGTTTCAGGCTTTGCAGTTTCTCTTCTAAGCACTGTATCCTAGCTTCTGCTGCTAAGACCTGTACTTCCCACTTCCTGCACTCTTCAGCTATCCACTCCTCCATTTTCTTACCAAGCTCTGCTATCTTCCTTCCCCACTCTTCCTCCCTTTTTTGGAGCTCTAACTCCCAGTTTTTCCTCCCTGGTTCGTCCACCAGATCTCTGGTTTTCCGTCCGTGTGTGTGTGTGTGTGTGTGTGTGTGTGTGTGTGTGTGTGTGTGTGTGTGTGTGTGTGTGTGTGTGTGTTGTGTGTGGTTTGTGTGTAGCTAACATAATGTCATCATTCATCTGACTGTCTGCAGCCTATGTCCGACTGTTAATTATGAAGGCAATAGTTTCAACGCAAGTGATCTTGCAACTACTCAATAGATCGAGGTTTAATCTTGTTAGGCACTGGAGTTTACCTGGAGTTTACCTGGAGAGAGTTCCGGGGGTCAACGTCCCCGCGGCCCGGTCTGTGACCAGGCCTCATGGTGGATCAGGGCCTGATCAACCAGGCTGTTACTGCTGGCTGCACACAATCCAACGTACGAGCCATAGCCCGGCTAGTCAGGTACCGACTTTAGGTGCTTGTCCAGTGCCTGCTTGAAGACAGCCAGGGGTCTATTGGTAATCCACCTTATGTATGCTTGGAGGCAGTTGAACAGTCTTGGGCCTCTGACACTTATTGTGTTGTCTCTTAACGTGCTAGTGACACCCCTGCTTTTCATTGGAGGAATGTTGCATCGTCTGCCGAGTCTTTTGCTTTCGTAGTGAGTGATTTTCGTGTGCAGGTTTGGTACTAGTCCCTCTAGGATTTTCCAGGTGTATATAATCATGTATCTCTCCCGCTTGCATTCCAGGGAGTACAGGTTCAGGAAATTCAAGCGCTCCTAGTAATTGAGGTGTTTTATCTCCGTTATGTGCGCCGTGAAGGCTCTCAGCAATTTCACTTGCCTTGAAAGGTGCTGTTAGTGTGCAGCAATATTCCAGCCTAGATTGAACAAGCGACCTGAAGAGTGTCATCATGGGCTTGGCATCCCTAGTCTACCTACCTGGAGTCTACCTGGAGGGCATTCCTGGGATCAACATCCCCGCGGCCCGGTCCATGACCAGGCCTCCCGGTGGATCAGGGCCTGATCAACGAGGCTGTTACTGCTGGCCGCACGTAATCCAACGTGCGAACCACAGCCCGGCTGATCTGGCACCGTCTTTAGGTATCTGTCCAGTTCCCTCTTGAAGGTTCTCATTATCCATCCTGTCATTTTTCTAGCATATGCGATTGATACAATGTTATAGTCCTTGAAGGTGAGATCCTCCGACATGATCACTCCCAGGTCTTTGACGTTAGTTTTTCGCTCTATTTTGTGGCTGGAATTTATTTTATACTCTGATAAAGTTTTAATTTCCTCATGTTTACCATATCTGAGTAATTGAAATTTCTCATCGTTGAACTTCATATTGTTTTCTGCAGCCCTTTGAAAGATTTGGTTGATGTCTGCTTGGAGCCTTGCAGTGTCTGCAATGGAAGACACTGTCATGCAGATTCGGGTGTCATCTGCAAAGGAAGACACGGTGCTGTGGCTGACATCCTTGTCTATGTCAGATATGAGGATGAGAAACAAGATGGGAGTGAGTACTGTGCCTTGTGGAACAGAGCTTTTCACCGTAGCTGCCTCGGACTTTACTCTGTTGACTACTACTCTTTGTGTTCTGTTTGTGAGGAAATTATAGATCCATCTACCAACTTTTCCTGTTATTCCTTTAGCACGCATTTTGTGCGCTGTTACGCCATGGTCACACTTGTCGAAGGCTTTTGCAAAGTCTGTGTATATTACATCTGCTGTTTTTTTTTTTGTCTTCTAGTGCATCTAGGACCTTGTCGTAGTGATCCAGTAGCTGGGACAGACAGGAGCGACCTGCTTTAAACCTATGTTGCCCTGGGTTGTGTAAGTGATGGGTATGTAGATGGGTGGCGATCTTGCTTCTTAGGACCCTTTCAAACATTTTTATGATATGGGATGTTAGTGCTATCGGTCTGTAGTTCTTTGCTGTTGCTTTACTGCCCCCTTTGTGGTGTGGGGCTATGTCTGTTGTTTTTAGTAACTGTGGGACGACCCCAGTGTCCATGCTCCCTCTCCATAGGATGTTAAAAGCACGTGATAGGGGCTTCTTGCAGTTCTTGATTAACACAGAGTTCCATGAGTGGCCCTGGGGCAGAGTGCATGGGCATGTCATTTATCGCCTGTTCGAAGTCATTTGGCGTCAGGATAACATCAGACAGGTTTGGGTTTACCAAATTCTGTGGCTCTCTCATAAAAAATCATTTAGATCTTCGACTCTCAGTCTGGTTAGCGGCTTGCTAAAAACTGAGTCATATTGGGATTTGAGTACCTCACTCATTTCCTTGCTGTCATCTGTGTAGGACCCATCTTGTTTAAGTAGGGGCCCAATACTGGATGTTGTTCTCGACTTTGATTTGGCATAAGAAAAGAAATACTTTGGGTTTCTTTCGATTTCATTCATGGCTTTTAGGTCTTCCTGCTATTCCTGACTCCTATAAGATTCCTTTAGCTTTAGTTCGATGTTTGCTATTTCTCTGACCAGTGTCTCCCTATGCATTTCAGATATATTGGCCTCTTTTAGCCGCTCTGTTATTCTTTTCCATCGCCTGTAAAGGGAGAGCCTGTCTCTTTCTATTTTACATCTACTCCTCCTTTTTCTTAAAGGAATATGCCTTGAGCATACATCGAGTGCCACAGAGTTAATCTTTTCTAGGCATAAGTTGGGGTCTGTGTTGCTTAGTCTGTCTTCCCAGCTCATATCGTTTAGGACTTGGTTTACTTGGTCCCACTTTATGTTCTTGTTATTGAAGTTGAATTTGGTGAAGGCGCCCTCATGACTGATCTCATTTTCTCGGTCTGGGGCTCCGCGCATACATGTCTGAACCTCGATTTTGTTGTGATCCGAGTATATTGTTTTTGATATGGTGACATTTCGTATCAGATCATCATTGTTAGTGAAGATGAGGTCCAGTGTATTCTCCAGTCTAGTAGGCTCTATTATTTGCTGGTTTAAGTTGAATTTTGTGCAGAAATTTAAAAGCTCGTGTGTGTGTGAGTTCTCGTCTGAGCTGCCTCCTAGTGTTATCACTGCAACAACATTATTTGCTATATTCCTCCATTTTAGGTGCCTTAAGTTGAAATTCCCCAGGAGCAAGATGTTGGGGGCAGGAGTTGGAAGATTTTCCAGACAGTGGTCAATTTTCAACAGCTGTTCCTGAAATTGTTGGGACGTTCCATCTGGAGGCTTGTAGACTACCACAATGACTAGGTTTTGGTTCTCGATCTTTACTGCTAAAACTTCCACTACATCATTTGAAGCATTAAGCAGTTCTGTGCAAATAAGTGACTGCGATATATATGCCAACCCCCCCCCCTTTTGCCTGTTCACTCTGTCGCATCTGTATAGGTTGTAACCTGGGATCCATATTTCGTTGTCCAAGTGATGCACATTTGCATTTACAATAGGCGACAGGCAGGAAGTGACGGGTCAAAGATTAAACTGACAAAGAATTTTCCCTCTTTTAATAAGTAGTAAACTCAGTCTCGCATGTGTTCGTGGAGAGGTATGTATCTGAGCACACGTCTCTGTTGTCACCTAGTTGTGGTTGCAGGGGTCGAGTCATAGCTCCTGGCCCGGCCTCTTCACTGGCCGCTACTTGGTCACTCTCCCTGCACCATGAGCTTTATCATACCTCTGTGTCTGTCCTCTGAAGAGGACCTCACTTGGAGATCAACATGTACAGGCGTTCTTCTTTTTTTCAGCGGCAACATGTAGCTTGTCTCTCTGCATGTATCTCTTAAAGTTAGGATTATTATTGGGCTGTGTAGCTGCCAGTTTTTCCCGTCTTAATGAAAACAATAGGTAGTATTGTTGTATAAAAATTTTTGTTTATCTAAGGCGCTGTAGTACTGGACACGGATCTTGAGTCACACTGCGGTTGCGACACATCCAAGTTTAGTGACAATACAAGTCAACTTGTATAGCCAAACACTGAGATTTGTTTCCACTAGGGAGTATAAAGTCGAATGATGTGAGTAGAGTTGAATGAGAAAAACACAGGCAAATATGACGAAAAGAAAAAATTGCCTTCAAGACAAAGCTTTATTTATTTACAAATAACATGCGCATAGGAGAGACGCTTACGACGACGTTTCGGTCCGATTTGGACCATTTACAAAGTCACGCTAACACGAGAGGGGAAGCCAGTATATATAGGTGAGTGGGACAGGGACGGGAAAAAAAAAAGAGTCTACCTGGAGGTTATTCCGGGGATCAACGCCCCCGCGGCCCGGTCCACGACCAGGCCTCCTGGTGGATCAGGGCCTGATCAACCAGGCTGTTACTGCTGGCCGCACGCAGTCCAACATACGAACCACAGCCCGGCTGATCCGGCACTGACTTTAGATATCTGTCCAGCTCTCTTGAAGGCAGCCAGGGGTTTATTGGTAATTCCCCTTATGCTTGGTGGGAGGCTGTTGAACAGTCTTGGGCCCCGGACACTTATGGTGTTTTCTCTTAGTGTACCAATGGCTCCCCTACTTTTAAATGGGGGGTATTTTGCATCGCCTGCCCAGTCTTTTACTTTCATAGGGAGTGATTTCTGTGTGCAGATTCGGGACCATTCCTTCCAGGATTTTCCAAGTGTAGATTATGATATATCTCTCCCTCCTGCGTTCCAACGAGTACAGGTCAAGTGCTTCAAAGCGTTCTCAGTAGTTAAGGTGCTTGACAGAACTTATACGTGCAGTAAAGGTTCTCTGTACACTCTCTAGATCTGAAATTTCACCTGCTTTGAACGGGGATGTTAATGTACAGCAGTATTCCAGCCTAAAGAGAGCAAGTGATTTGAAAAGGATCATCATTGGCTTGGCATCTCTCGTTTTGAACGTTCTTATTATTCATCCTATCATTTTCTTTGCACTTGTGATCGTGGCACTGTTGTGATCCTTGAAAGTGAGATCCTCAGACATTATTACTCCCAGGTCCCTTACATTATTTTTACGCTCTATTGCATGGCCAGTGTTTGTAGTATACTCTGTTCTAGTTATTATCCCCTCCAGTTTTCCATAACGGAGTAGTTGGAATTTGTCCTCATTGAACATCATATTGTTTACCGTTGCCCACTGGAAAACTTTGTTTATATCTTCTTGGGGGTTAACCGCGTCCTCAGCAGACGACAGCCTCATGCAGATCCCAGTATCATCTGCAAAGGATGATACGGTGCTGTGGGTTATATCTCTGTCTATGTCTGATACAAGGACAAGGAACAGGATGAGGGCGAGTACTGTGCCTTGTGGAAGAGAGCTCTTCACTATGGCAGCCTCCAATTTAACTCTGTTGACCACTACTCTTTGTGTTCGATTGGTTTGGAAGTTGAAGATCCATCTCCCCACTTTGCCAGTTACTCCTTTAGCACGTATTTTGTGCGCTATTGCGCCATGATCGCACTTGTCACACGCTTTTGCAAAGTCTGTGTATATTACATCTGCATTCTAATTTTCTTCCAGTGCATCCAAGACCATATCATAGTGATCCAGTAGTTGTGAGAGGCAGGAGCGACCTGCCCTGAACCCATGTTGCCCTGGATTGTGCAGTTTTTGGGAAGCAATCCTGCTTCTTAGCACTCTTTCAAAGATTTTTATGATGTTGGACGTTAGAGCTATTGATCTATAGATCTTAGCTAATGCTTTGTTGTCACCTTTATTTAGTGGGGCTATATCCGTTGTTTTAAATGACTGTGGAATTTCACCCATGTCCAAACTGCTTCTCCATAGTATACTTAGGGGACGTGAGAGGGGTTTCTTGCAGTTCTTAATGAATACAGAGTTCCACGAGTCTGGGCCTGGGGCTGAGTGCATAGGCATGTTGTCAATGGCTTTTTCAAAGTCTATCGGAGTTATGGTAATGTCGGAAAACCGGCATACATTTATGGAGTTTTGAGGCTCATTCATGAAGAAATCATTTGGGTCGTCGATCCTCAGACTGATTAGTGGCTCACTAAACACAGAGTCGTACTGGGATTTCAGTATGTCACTCATTTCCTTGTTGTCATCTGTGTAAGTCCCATCCTGTCTGAGTAAGGGCCCGATACTAGATGTGGTATTTGCCTTGTTTTTGGTATATGAAAAGAAATATTTCGAATTTCTTTCAATTTCACTAACAGTTTTAAGCTCCTCCTGTCTCTCCTGGTTCCTGTAGAATCCTTTAACTTAAGTTCGATAGTTTCCACTTCCCTGGTCAGCACCTCCTTCCTTGTATCAGATATTCTAGCCTTCCTCAGGAGCTCAGTGATTCTTCGTCGTCTTCTGTAGAGGGAGCGTCTTTCTCCAGTTTACTCCTGCTCTTCTTTCTTAGGGGAATATGCCTAAAACGTGCTTCAGCTGCCAGGAAGCTGATCCTTTCAAGGCACTGGTTTGGATCCATGTTATTTAAGATATCTTCCCAACAATGCTAGTAGTGAAAGTAGACGAACTTTATCACTGACTTTATAAAGCTCTACCTAGTAAGTTAATTTAAGTACAGGTATAGTTAAGTATAATTATCATACCTAGTAGCATATGTGTAAATTACTTAGGACAGGCATTCTCAACTTTTCCTTCATCATGAACCCCCCTCGGCTTGATGTATTTCTCCGTTTACCCTCTTACATCCATACAAAAAAAAAAAAATCGCCATAAAGGGACAAGAAAATAAGGTCAGAAAAAAATAAATTATTCAATTATTCAGTTATCAGGCACATCAAATATTTACCCATTGCCATGTATTTTTTTTTTTTGACCCCCAAGGGGTAAATTTACCTCTGGTTGAGAATCACTGACCTCGGATATCCCCCTAAAAAAGTAAAAGTGTCTTATTGTCACTGGGGTCCCAGAATAAATATTTTCTGTGCAGTCTTCTAGTCACAGAGAAATGTTCAATAACAGGAGCGTCCCCTCCCCTTCCTGACCTTCGATTCATAGGTCATAGGGTCAATGACCTTGATGACCCGACATCCGACCCTGACCAGCAGACCTGACCAGATGGGCACAGGGCTGGCCGCTCCAGTTGTTGTACACGCGTCCTGCCACACAAACAGCAGCAGCTGCTGCTGCATCACCCGTCAACTGCGTAGGACAGCCATTAGTGTATTTACCTAGGTGTGTTTGCCAGTGGTCAAGGCATACCTTCTGGTCCTGTCTCTTAATCTGTCAGTGGGTGTACTAAAATGTTAGAAATGTTTACCTTCGAACATTTTACTTTTTTTTAACTAAGTTAATTTAACTTCTACCCGATCTTGCCTATTCCACATTATCGACTCCATCTTGTCTACCCCCGTTGAGTATCATATATGTTGTGAACATATCACCCCGACTCTTCCCTTCTTGCTTCAGTGTCACTACTCAGAGTTTCATGAATTAGACATGTGTATAACATCTGAGTATTTTCATATTGTAGACGTTTTGCCACCTAGTGGCTTTATCAATACAATACAATGACATAAACGAAGGATTGTAGAGGAGGTCTTAGATCTGTGCTCCAGTTCCGTGAATTGAGCCTGAAGACCTTCCATTCTCCCAACCACAGGTTGTTTTAGCTCTCCCCCATGAAAGTAATAATATAATAATACTAACGTAGACGAAGTAATTAGTCCCTCAGCCTCGCAGAATTATACACAGAGGACAGAAGAGGATGAGGTAACTAATCCTTCAGTTGCTTCTACTATCCTCTAAATATAATTCTGCGAAGCCAAGTCAGCACTGCTATGACTACGTATAAGGTTGGTTAATTGGGTTCTAAGCTTCTCGACGACACGATAGATCATTAAGGCTGCATCTCACCCTTGCACCACCAGACAAAAATTTTTTCATTCCTAGTAGAGCGATTGAAATAAACTCAGTGTATATACACTGAGAGGCATACACCTCCCGGTGTACAGAGGTCCTAATTCCAGTTGGCTACAGCGAATGACACTGATGGTGGTGCAAAAGATCCTTATAATCCAGAGATGGGAGAAGTTTTATCAGGTTATCAGCATGTGCACAATGGGTTAAATTATACAACAACAAGAGTTATCATGCAGCAATGCGAGTTATCCAGGTTATCATGCCGCAGATTATGTTTATCATCAGTTCTTGTTCGTGTAGGTTCGCCAGGACGGGTCCTGGCCGGGGTCTTCTCCAAGCAGTGACCGGCAGTGACTCCCGAAGGAATGTCGGAGTTGGTACAAGTGATGTACCGTTTGCATCGTTGTGGCGGGGCACATGACCCGTTTAGGTCATGCAGCTCCTGGGGCAGTGGGAGGCATTCAACTTCGATTCAAGCTGAGGACAAGTCGAGTTCTTGGAATTAAGTGCCCCTTACTGGCATCAGGGAACTTTTCTTGACATTACTGTGAGGAAAGATGTAACATTTTCACTCTGGGAGGTTTCCCTTGATGCTACTGAAAGGCTCTTGATCCAAGGGACTAAGCTCTAAAGGAAGGCTCCTTGATGCTAGTCAGGGACTCTTGACCCAAGGAATGGACCCTGCTGCCTCTTCCTTAAAACCCTTAATCACCTGCCATCACCCAGGTGACGTGTAACCTCAAGGCGATCAAACTTCTCCCGAAATATAATAATATAATCATAACTAAATGCTAAATAAATTAATAATATAATTTAAAATAATTTAGCTCGTCAATCCCATATTAGTAAAGACAACAGGCACAGTACCGTGACTGGGACAGTACAGTGTGACTTTGTATATGGTCCGACTTGGACCGTTTTCAGTCACATTTGTAAATGGTCCACGTCGGACCGAAAACGTGGTCATAAGGTCCTTTCTCCTGCGTGGGGAATTATTTGTGTACCATGTTAATACTTACGTTCCCATAATTATAATCCTAAGACAAACACCAAACCCGTAAGGGTCTACAGTGCCGGGGAAAGGGTAGGTAATCACATTTGATTAAAGGGAGGGAAGCTCCATCTCCTTGAATCAAAATCTTTCGTCAGCATCAAGGAAACCCTTTCCTTCCTTCTTTTAAAGGTCCATCGTCAACAATATTGATGATGCTAAAACCCACAAGTGGGGGGATAGGGTCACCCAGTGATGTCCTGTGTCAATCAGGGTTTTAAACAATCGGGGCGTTAATCAGGGTTTTTAAACAATCAGGTTTTAAGCAATCAGGGTGTTAATCAAGGTTTTAAGCAATCAGTGTGTTAAACAATCAGGGGGTTAAACAATCAGAGGCTCATAGAATCTTTAATGAGGATGGATTCCTCCTAAAAAAGTTGGGGGTAGTGTAGTAAATATTAAAACAGCATTGAGATGTGGTTGGGACCGGGACACGGGGGCATTGACCCCAGAAACGTCCTTCAAGTATTTTCAGGTTTAGCCTCGAGGAGAAAATTCACAGATTTTCCCCTTTTAATCTTTTTTTTTTTCTCTACTCTGAGGCTATGGGTTCCCCTTATGCTAGATGTGGGCCCCATTAAAAAATATTTTCAAGGGAGAGGAGGTTACTTTAAAACCACAGAGGTTATACAGAAGGGAAAATCAAGTTCAAGTCCTTGGATCAAGAGTCCCCACCAGCATTAATGAATTTTTTTTGAGAGGGCATATAAAAATATATTAGTGTTAACGCTTCAGGTTTCAAATTCAAATTCAAATTCAAATTCAAAGTTTATTCTCTATAAAGGGTTTCAAGCTGAGTTTACAGAAATTTGGTTATTGTGTGGTTTACATGTAGTAAATTGTGATTACAGAGTGTACCACTAGAACGCTTAGCAGGCTAGGCATTTCGGGCGACTTAGTTTTATTCTTAATTGTAAAATATTACAAATTATGAGGTAAGTTGGTATTATGGCTAAGTGACTAAATACTAGTTTGTGGTTTAGCAATGTGAATGCTTTTGTTTTGGCACAGTACTAGTTTCAGTATTGGAGTATCACAGGATCATTTTTTAAGATTGAGATTTTAAAATTTCTGTTTATGGTCAAATGAGTGAGTGAGTGTAAGTGTGAAACCCCCAGGTGGTATTCGTGTAGTTAGTTGATGGGTGTATCAGGGAGATAAGATTTTTTCTAATGGTAGTTTTGAAGGTGATGAATGTGTCTGCAGTTCTAGAGTTCTCAGGTAGGGTATTCCAGATTTTAGGGCCTTTGACCCTACATTGAATTTTTGTAAAGGTTTAGTCGGACACGGGGAATGTCGTAGAGATGTTTGTGTCTGGTGTTATGCTGTGGGTTCTGTCACAACTATCAGAAAGCGTTTTGATCAAGGGTTTATATTAGGTTAAGGCTGTAATGTAGATTGCACAGTAGTAGTGGGATGTACTGAATGGGAGTAAGTTTAGGTCTATGAAGAGTGGGGGGGGTGTTGCCAGGATGGGATTTATGATTATTCTTACTGCAGCTTTTGTTGGGTTATATTGGGTTAGGTGTGTTGCTGCAGTTGAACCCAAGACAAAAAAGATAGGTGAGGTATGGATAAAGTGAGTGGTATAGTGTGAGAGGGGATTTTGCGGACGTAGTATCGACTTGAGAGGATCCCAACCGTTATGGATACTTTTTTGGTTATTTGTTGGGTATGGGGTGCTAAAATTTTCGGGTTTGTTGTAAAGGTAAAAGGCCTGGGGAATTTTCCCCCTTTTATTTCTGGTAAAAAGAGTGTTGTAAATTTTAATGTTAATTTGTGCATTTTCCTCTCTGCTCCCAAACATAATAAAAGTAGGTTTTGCAGTTTTAAGCGTAATTTTAATTGGCTTTTCATCCAAGTCGATTTTTTAAATCAGCCCCCTTTCATTCACAAGGGGTTTGGGGTGGGGTGGAAGATTAGGGTGAGAGATAAATAAGTCGTGTATCGGGAAAAAGGGGGAAGGGGTTTTTCAGGTGTTGGGATTTTTTTGGGAAAGGTCATTGATGTATTGAGGAAGAGCGGGGGGCCCAAGGGGACACTTCCCTGGGGAAAACTCCAGTATCAAGTGGCCGTTTTGGGTGTGCTGTGTTTTTTAATGGTGACTTACTGATACCATTTTTAAGGGAAGATTTGAAATAAGAAAAAAGCGCATGGCCTCTTATACCTTTAATGATAAGTTTGTGGAGTAGGATGCGTGGTTTTACTGTATCAAAGCTTTTCTTAGGTCAAAAAAATTTCCCTAGGGGAAATATTCCTTTTTTTCCCAAATGCTGTGTAAAGCAGTTTCTAGCTTTTTTTATGATTGCTCATTAGTGCTTTATTTTTTGAATCCAAATTGGCGGGGGGTTGAGTTTGTTTTGAGCCGTTATAAATAAAATACAGTCCCCTGTGCACGAGTTTTAAAAAGTTTTTGGTAGAAAGGGTTTAAGTTAGAAAATTGGCTATAGTTTTTTTAAGTCTGTGGGGGTCCCCACCTTTTTAGGGGATTTAACCCTTAAAACTCCAAAAAGGGGGAAACGCGAGGGGGTATTTTGTCCCCGGAAATTAAGCCGGCCCAAATTAAGGTATCCCCCAGTAGACTAGAACAGCTGACTAAGCTGTTTTGTGGTGATCGATGATCCCAACTGACCACCCATCTCTTTGTTGTGTACCCCCCCTTAAAGGGGGGGGCCCCTTTTGGCGTGGTGAAGGGGGCTTTTTTTGGTCTGAGGAATTGGGGCCCTGTGGTCTTTTTCCCTCAGACCAAACCCTTTAATTCCCCCCCATTTCCCCCCCCTCCCCCTCCCCCCCTCCTCCCCTTTTTCCATTCCTCCCCCTTTCCCCCTCACCCCCCTTTTCCCCTTTCCCTTTTTTTTACCCTTCGTGATTTTTTCCCCCCCAGGCGCGGCTAGTTTCCTAGGTGGGGGGGAAAAGGACAGGGGGGTCGATCCCATTCCGTTGAGGTTTCTTGGCGGTGGCGTGGGTTTGCCGGGGAATTGGATTGCCTAGGGATGCCCCGGATCCCTCCCCGGTACCCCGGGGAGTAGTTTTGGGGTTTGTTTTTGGGGGGAGGGTGTATTCTGGAACCCCCTTTCGGATTCCGGGGGGTGGTGGCTGAAGGATTTTTGTTTTGTGGGGGGATACCCGGCCGCCCTTCTCTTTTTTTCCCCCGGGGGTTAGCTGGGCAGATTTTGGGTTGCTATCCGGGGATTGCTGGTTTACGGGGCAGGGAAGGGTAGGGTTTGGGCCCGGGGTTTCCCTGCTGCATCTGCCGCTATAGCGGTGTCGAGCCCTCTTGGGGCGGGAGGGAGTTTTTTCCGGCCCTTTCATTCCCCCTTTGGGAAAACTTTTCCCTCCCCGCTCCCCCCTTTTTTTTTCTTTTTTTTTTTTTTTATTTCTTTTCTTCTTTTTTTTTTTTCCCTTAAAAACAAAAACCCAAAGGAGTAACCTAACCATGGCAGCCCTAGCCCCATAAAACCCAACTACCCCGGGCCCCTTTTGTTTCCCCGCCCCCCTTTCCCGCCCCTTTGCCTTTTGTTTAGACCATCTTCGGCCCACCCCTGATCCCCCTGTCCCTCTTGCTGGTGTTTGGTTTTCCTCACCCCGCTTCGGTTTCCCGGGGGCTTGGGCTGATCCTTCGATTTTTCTAAAACCCGCTTTTCCCCTTTGGACAAATGTTCCCGGGTTTCCCTCCCTCTACGGTCCCGGCCCCCCCAATTTTGAATCCCCCCCCATTTCATGCCGGAAAAAAACTCCGGCCCTTTCCCCCAAAAAGCCAACGTCAATTTCCTCCTGATGATGCTCCGTCGTTACCTTCCCTTTCTACTCGGAAAGGACCGACACGTCAAGCACTCCCTCTCCCCCGCTAAATTTTCGGACCACCCCCAATGGACTAAATTTTTTTACTTTAAGCCCAACTTCTTTTTCTCCCTTCCCCTTTCTGATTTTTAGTATTCCCAAAAGCGCCCCTGGTCATGTTGGCAAAAGATTTTTCATTTCACGCTCTCAAAGCGGTACGCGCATCGTCCTGTCCAGAATGCTACCAAGCTCTTTGATCTTTCTCTCCTTTGAATTTTTCTTTACTACTCCTATCAAATTAAAAAAAATCTTTCTCCCCAATTTTGTGGGGTTTTACGGGTCATTCGGGCCCCATCCCATATTTCCAACGGAATTTTCCCAGTATGTGGCAATGACTTTTTTGAACAGCTGGAACTCCAGGATCCCCCAATTTCCTAAAAAGTAGACCCCTTAAATGTCCTTCCTGCCCGGGGGCGGAGACGTTACCCTTGCAATGGGGCCGTTTAATTTTTTGACAGCCGAGAACCCCCGTCCTTGTATATGTCGGGGAAAAATGGGTTTTACAAGTTCAAAAAGGTGATCCCAAACACCGCAACAATGTAAAAAATTTGGGGGGGCCTTTTTTGGTCCCCCAGCGAAATATTGCAATCTTGGCCGAATGCCCAGTCTGTGGTGCCGACAAACCATTCAAAATACATTTGCAGTAAACCCTCCATCTTGCCTTTTTTGTAATGAAGCTCACCTTCTACTCCCGCCGTTGCCGGGTCTTTTTAAAATTAAACGTAAAATTTCCGTTGCCTCAAAGAGGCAAAAGGTCCCCCTTTATGTTTAGGGGCAGTTACTCATCTCCCCCCTCCAAGGGGGGGGATCCCCCGGGGTTTCTTATTTCGTGTTTCCCCCCCCATCCCCCCCTTTGGGGCCCCTTTCCTTCTGAAGCCCCCTCTGTTGTTACCCCCCCCTAGCCTTTTAGGCATCTAACCCTTTTGCTTTTTCCTTTGGGGCTCTGACTTTCCCGACTAAAAATCAGTCTGTTCTCGCATCTTCGCGCCCTTTCCTAAAAAAAGCCCCAGTTCGACAAGACCCGTAGACACCAAATTACCAATCCCCCCTCTATCGGGAAGAAAAAAAAAACCCAAATTTGCTCAAATTTCTTTCCCCCTTTCCCTTTCCCCTTTCTCCACCCCCACGTTCCCTTTCCCTCTTGTCCCTTGTTTTTCCCCTCTCTCTGGCTCTATTCCCAAGTGGGGAGATTCACCCTCCTCCTCGTACTATCCCTTTCCCACCCCTTTCCCCCCCCAAGTTTCTCCCTCTTCTTCCCTCCCAGGTTTCTACCTCTTCTGTCCCCCCCCACACTTCTCCCCAGCCCCTTAAAATTTTCCCCCCCCTCTATTTTGGGTAAGCCTTTAAACTGCCCCAATCTTTACTCACCCCCCCAACCCTCCTATTTTCCAATTTTTCCCAAAAAATTTCTTTGAATTCAGAAACACTTGAAGCCATTTCAGAAAAATATTGCGGGGACAAAATTTAAATGGACATGATTCATTTCCTGTTCCTTTTTTCCCCTCTCCTCCATCTTCAAACCCCATTCTTCCCCAAAGCTCCGTTCCTTCCCCTACTTGAAATCTTCCAATGCCCCCCAAAGGGTTGATTTTTCTCCCCCCCTCTAGTGTGGGTTTCCCTTTTAACCCCTACAGATTCCTGATATTTTCTTCATCCCCAATCATGGCCTTTTACAGGGGAAATTTCCCGCGGCCTCGAGGTAATCGGGGTGGTTCAGATTTTTGCTTTCCGGGTTTTTCCCCTGTTGGTGCTTGCTTACAAGAACCAAAATTACACTCGGATTTTTTCCAACTTATTCAGGCTAAAATTTTATTGTTTTTGGACCCTTTTTCTCAGATGGGCCCTTTTAAATTTAAAAGTGCCCTTTTTTCTACGAAAATGATATTCCTTTACTTTTAAAAACTATTTGCCCAAACCCTCGCTGCATTACACTGCACCCGTACCCAAACTTAAATTTAAGTGGTTTACAATATGTTTTTATATTCCTCTCCTTCTCGGGGCATTTTTTTCCCAGATTTTCCCTTTTCTTGTTTACCCTTTACCCCCAAATTCTGTTATTTGGGTTTTTTTTTAAATGCCCCCCATTTCCTCGGGGGGGGGTCCATTGTGACTCACGTGGCATTCGTTTGGGGGGCTTTTCTTGCCCTTTACCCCCCCCATGTTTTAAATACGGGTACTCCCACCCATTTTTGGGTCCTCGTACTTCTTTCTCTCTCTTGCATCCCAAACTATCAGTCTGCTCTTCCTCCACTGCAATAGACTTCACCTGGGCTGTTCTTTCCAGACTTTTCATGAAAAGCGACATTTTCCCATCTTTTTACTTCTCCTTCCCATTCACCCCCTTCCCGTTTGGGCCCCCGGGGGGCAATTTGATCGGGGAAAAATTTGGGGTCTTTATCACCCTCATGCTTTTAGTGGGTTCCCTTTTTCATCCTCCATTTTTGAGCTCCTAAATTTCCCCGCTCAGTTTATTTCCCCAGCTTTTCTTCTTTTACCCAAAAACCCCAGGCAGGCATTTCAGAAGTGGGTGCCTTGGTGGTCCTTTCCCGCTTGTGCTGTGCCCGTACGTTTGAAAAAGTGGGTGCATGGGGCAGGGACCCGGTACAATAGAACCCCTGAGAAAACTTGTTGATTTTAAGCAGAGGTGCGATCGCTCGCCGTGTCACCGTGAAGCTAAAGCACTTGTTGGCGAGACATGTTTTCCCCCAACCTCTGCTTCTTCTAAAGAGTTTCAGTCTGGAAAAAAGTGAAGGGAAAATTTGGGGGTAAATACTCTCCCGGGCCCGGTTTTTGTTCTAAGGGTCACTGGTGTTGTAATTTTGCAAACCCTCTCGACGTTGCCATTGAATTGGCCACATCTGGTCCGGGATTTCCGAGGGCTCCCTCCTTTTGCCCCTTTGTTTCTTCCCCAAAGTCTGCCAGAGAGTTAGTACCCTTTGGGCTTTTCTTCTCTCGGAGAAGGGGGCGTTTAATGTCCTTTTACACTTCAAGAATGGAGGCAACGCTCTCAGCTTGCCGTCATCGGCAGCTGGGCCCGATGACATTCATATTTTTTAGTTAAAAAAATTTTTCAACGGTCGCCCTTGTAGTCCTCTTACACCTTTTTCAATCTTATTTGGGGGACAAGGGGGTTCTTCCCCAGCTGTGGAAATCTTCCCTTGTTTTCCCTTTCCGCAAAAAGGGGACTCAGGGGCAAGATGGGCCCCCCACTTCGCCCCCTCGCTTTACAAGTGGTTTGCCCAAAATGATGGAACGCCCCGTAAAAACGACGTTTAATGTGGTATTTAGAGATCCCAAAAGTCTCTCCCTAGTCAATTTTGGGTTTTTTTTTAAGGGGGCGTTCTTAAACCCTAGACCCCCTTTCTACGCTTGGGGTACGTATGTTCGTAAAGCCTTTGCGGGAAAAATCACCCCAGTTTTTGCCATATTTTTTTACCTTGAGAAGGCATATGAAAACTTGGAGGTTTTTAATTTTTTTGGCCCCGGCCCTTTTCCCTTTGGGCCCCCGAGGCAATTACCATCCTTCCTTAAGAACTTTTTAAATGACAGACATTCCGTGTTCGAGTCAATTTAAAGTTTTTCCCCGGACTTCGTCCAAAACTGAAGGTGTCCCTTTTGGGTTTTGTTTTTAAGCCAAAACTTTTTCTCCTTGCAAATTTAAAAGATTTGGCCTTTGTTCTTCCCCCCAATTTTTTGGTTTATCCTTTTTTGTTTATGACTTTGCTTTGTTTTTGCAGGGCTGACTGTCACCTTATTGCGTTTTTCTCCCGCATGCGGTCGAAACCCTGTTTCCACTTGGGCCACCACCCCCAAAGGGGTTTTAAAAATTTTTAAGTACCAAAAAATCCCAAATTACTTTACTAGACGCCTGTTATCTCCGGTCTTTCCCTTTTTATCTCTATGGCTCCCGTTTCCCCGAACGTGATTTCAGTCAGGTTTCTAGGCCTTCTTTGGGCCGTCGGGGTTTAACCCGGGGAAAAAACCAAAAATTTCCTTCTGAAAGGGAAAATTGTTTACAGCCGGCCCCAAACCTTCTTAAAAACCCCTTTCTCATCTTTCCTGGGGAGCTGATCGTGGAAATTGCTTGCCTACATTCAGCCCCCGTTTTATCGAAACTGATTATGGGGGACCAGATTTATTTTTGGGGGCCTCTTGTACTCTCTTAGCCTTAAAATCTATCCATCACCAAAGGCTTTCGTTTGTGCCCTTTGGGGCTTTTGCTCTTCCCTGGTTTAGAGCCTCTATTTCAGAAAACAAAAAGTTCCATCCCTTTTCTGATCGCCGTTTATGCCCATTGCCTTCTTATATGTACGCTCTCACGATTTTACACAATCCTTCCATTTATTTGAATGGTCACCGATATTAGTAGACATTCTTTATTCGTTCGCCGCCCCTGTTTTCTCCGTCCCTTTTCTCTTCGCCCCCACTTTCACTCCCTTTTTCCCCCCTTCAGTTACCACCCTTTAAAATGTTCATGTAGCATCTCACCCTTTTCCCCACCCCCCCGGGGAAGTTCCAGCTGTTCGGGTTGTTCTTTTTTTCACTCCCTTGTTGAAAGCTCAAAAAACCTTCGGTGGCTTCCCGCTTCTTTTTCTTTTCACCCTTCCACTTCCCCTTCTCTGCCACCCCTGTGGGACCCCAGATGGCCCCTAAATCTTCAAGACCCGGGGTCGGGTTCGCAGCATTTTTTCCCGGGCAGCGTCGTAGAGGGCATTTACTATCTTCAGCTAGCATTTTTTTTGCCCGAACTGTATGCCATTTTGCAGGCCCCTTTTCGTTTTTCGCATCCCATGCCTGTGTATCATTTGTGGGAGTCTCCCGATCCTTAGGGGGTTTTACAGGCTATTTCGAAAAAATTTTATACAAACTCATCCCCTAGTTCTCCGTATCCAATTTGGTTACGCCGTATCTCTTTTTTTTTTTTCCAAAAATAAAAATTGTTTTTTGTTGGGTCCCCGGTCATGTCGAAAGTTTCGGGCAATGAACCCGGCAGACATGCTGCGCGGTCGCAGTATATGGGCCTACCAATTTCCTATCGAGGTGTTCCATTTTCTGGACTATTTTGCTTTCAATGCTACCCACCTTCGCACCCCTTTGGGAACAAAGGGTTGGGGCAAAATCTTTTCGGTAAAAAAACTTCATTCTAAATTTAAACCCAAACATAGGGGTTTCTGGCCGTTTCTTTTCATCAGTGCCGAGGTTGGGAGCCACTTTCTCCCGCCTTCGCATTGGGGGCCCCACTCGTTTTTCTCATGGGGTTTTTATGGAAAAGGCACCCTGTTCCTCTCTGTGGAAACAGTGTCCCAAATTCCCGTATCGATTAGCCACATTCGTTAGATGCCCTTTATCAACGGCCGCCCAAAATTTTCCTCCAAAGTCGTCTTCGTTTCCTTCTCTCTCTTTACCTTCCCTTTTTGCTTATGGACCCTTTTCTTTCCCCCGCCCCCCAAATTTACTTCTTGGGCAACGACTGATTTTTCTCCCCCAAACTTGATGATTTCTTTTTGCCCCTCCCCTCAGCCCCTTTTGGTTCAGTTCTTTTGCCCCTTTTCCCTTTTACCAAACCACCCGCCCCCCTTTTTATCCGTAACCCGTTGTCATCCATCTCCCCTTTTTCCCCCTGATGCCCTCGCTTCCTTCCTGCCCCGCCCGCGCGTTTGGGCCTTTTGGCTTAGCGGGTTCTTTTTTATTATAATAAAATAATTTGTATGTGTACCTGGATATTTTCCAGGTACCAAAAATACACACTCGCGTGTTCCTTGTCGGGGTTAATAGGTTCCCACCCGGCCCTTTAAAAACTAATATATAAATTTTTTTTTTTTTTACTTTAAATAAAAATTTAAAAACTATTAAAAAAAAAAAAATTATAATTTATAAAAAAAAAAATAAAAAAAAAGGGAAGGGGTCTTTACCAGAGTTTTTTTTTTATTTAGTGAAAAAATTTTTATTATTATTTATAATCAAGGGGGAAGGCTAAACCCCGGGGATTTTTTTAAAAGGGCCCGGGGGGGGGGGTGTGGAAGGCATTTTAGGCTTTAAATTTGGGGAAATGGAGCACAGATCCAATTCCCTAAATCAAGAGCCCCTCCCAACACAAAAAAATTTCCCTTGAGGGGTTTATTTAGTGAGAGGTTCAGGGAAATGGTTTTTTTTTTATATAGCCAAATGAGACGGGAAAAATGGGAAGTACAATCCTGCACTTTAAAGGAGGGGTTTGGGATTTTGGGGCATTTTGGGGGGATTGTTATATTTTTTTAATTGTTTAAACTGTATATTGGGTCCCTCTGCAAAAACAGTGATTATGTTGAGTGAGGTAAAAATGTTGAATGAAGTGAAAGTACTTTTTTCTTTTTGGGGTTTTTTTTCTTTTTGGGTCACCCTGCCTCGTGGGGGACAACCGATTGTTGAAAAAAAAATTAAAAAAACATAATTTATTAAAAAATGTTTGTTTTTCTGTGAGGCTTTGCAAATTTTATTTTAGTTCTATATATTCTCTGTAATATGAAAATTTTAAATTTACATTTTTTAAAAATACATTTAATAAATATATATTCAGATGATCCTCTGTCGAAGCTCCTCCTTTCCTCACAGTGCAGGCCAGCACTTCCATTCATGAAAAAAAAACTTTAAAAGTTTGTGCATAGCATTGAAGTTTTGATGCATTTAAAAAAATGTCGTGTACGTAGATGTCTTGGACAGTAGAAGACAAAACATTATTTTATGGAGTTCCTTCACCACTAAAGGGAAGACACATTGATGAATGGCTCAAGGTAACAGGTAGATAAAAAAGCATGTTTTGTAGGAAACTTTATGACTGCCAATGTGTCATCCAAGGCTGGCCTTTGTAGGTACCAAGATTATTTTTTTTTATTATAATAAAGGGGGGGAAGCGTTTAAAACCCGGGGGGATTTAGGTACAAAAAAAAAAACCATGCAGATACACTGCCTTATGAGGCAAACAAGCCCTAAAGTTAAGCTTGGAGAGGTAAAAAGGGAAAAGGTTTAAAAAATGTGTAAAAAAAGGTTCACAGGTGAAGTAAGGGGGTGAAGTTTGGGAGGTTAAGGTGAGGCTCCAGGGATGAGTAACTTTAAATTATAAAAATTTAAGGTTTGGGTGTTGGTGAGGGGTTTCATTTGGCTGCGCATTCTGTTACTTGCCCCCAAGGGGGGGGGTCTCAGGTGAACAGTGACCATTTTAAAAGATTTTCCCGTTGTTTTTGTCATTTCCCAAAATAGTTACTTTCCCTTTTCCCCCCCCCAAGTTCTTTGAAGTAGGGAATTTTTTTGCAGTGGGGGCCCAAAGAAATGTGATTTTGGGATTTGTGTTGAAAACCCCAAAAGGTTTATGCCCTGTTTAATTAAACTTTATTAAAACCCCTAAACAGAAAAATGTAAAACCCTGAAATTCATCTTTTTTTCCCTACAGAACAAGTAGCTGCATTGTCACCCCTTTTTTTCCCTTTAAAGCCCAATGTGGACTTGGTGTTGTTTTTAAAAACCCCCTTATTTATAAATTATCAGGCCTTTTTAGCCCAAAAAAAAAAACGGCACTGAAAGGGGGTTAAAAAGGGTTTTCCCCATACAGGGGATGCAACAAGTTTTAACATCTGTGAAAAAAATGTGCCAAATTGGGTTTAGTTTTCCCAAGAACCCCCAAAAAGTGGGTGTGTTTTTAGGTTAAAAAATATTTTATTTTGAATGATGCATGTTTAAACAAAGGAACACAACAATTGGGTTTTTACTACCAAAAACCCGCTATGTGAAGGCATTTTGGGCAAACTTTAAAATAAAACTAAGATTTTTAAGGGAGTAAAAATGAATATGGGGTCATTAGACGGGGTTCAATGATTTCAAGGGGAATTGAATTTTTTATTTTTGGGGTTTTGCTATATGGCTTTGATATTTTTTTGTAGATTATTTTTATTATTTTAATCAAGGGGGGGGCTCTAAACCCCTAGGATTTGTAGTACCCGTGGGGGGGGATGTGGGGAAGGGATTCAGGGTTTAATTTAGGGAAATGGGCCCCAGATCCCAAATTTCCCTAGATCAAGGGGGCCCCTCACCCGCATCCAAAGGAACCTTTTTTGAGGGGTTTGTCTTGTAGAGAAATGTATTTCACTTTGATTTTTAACCTTAGGGGCCCACAATGGGGTGATTAACATTTTAGATGAAAACAGCCCTTGAGAGTAAGTGTAATATCAATTATATTGTGGGGTTTTTTATCCATGTTCATGAATGAGCAAAAAGCATTTTATGGGTTTTTCCCTACATGTACTTTTTAATGGGGGTGGGATATGTTAAAGGGAAAATAAGGTGTTTTTTTAAATGTAGTTTTAAAAAAGCTAGCTGAGCTAGTGGTTCTGGGGGAGTTCTGGCAGGGGGGTTTCAGATTTTTGGGCCCTTTTTTGTCAAATTTACTTTTTTTAAAGATTTAGCCCGATAGAGGAAAGTAAAAGGGGTTTTTGTGCCCTTTGTGTTTTGGGCCCTGAGTTGTATTTCAAAAAAACAAGAAAGCATTTCAGGTCAGGATTTTATTTAGAATTGATTGTTCGGGAAAAAGTAGGTTTCCCAAAAGTAGAGGAATTTTTGAATGTGAGTAGGTTTTTGGTCTTTGAAGAGTAGGGGAGTGTGGTTTTTTAGTAGTGGATTGTGTGAACATTTTTCCCCGTGACTTTTTTTTTGTGTTATTTTTGTTTTAGGTGATTTTTCGTTGTGGGAACCCCCCGGGACAAAATTTGCATAGGGGAGGTTTTGGGTAGATCAGTGAATAGTATAGTGTAAGTAGTGTGCTTGTGGTACATTTGTAATTTTATTTTGAGAGGATGCGTTTTAGAAAACTTTTTTTTTTTTTTATGTGCTTTGGGTACGGGTGTTGAATTTTTAGGTTATCAAAGGGTTTCAGACCCAAAAAAATTTTCTCTCATTATGTTTAGTAATAAGGATGTTGTTAAAGCATAATGTTTAGTGGACTTCATTGCTCTACTCCCAAAAAAAATGTAAAGGGTTTTGTCTATTTTAAATGCAAGTTTTTGAGGATCAACCAGGTTGCTATTTTGCGAGTTTTTGTTAAAAATGTGTTGAGTGAGGCAAATTTTGGGGGTGGGGAGGGACAAAAGCATGCGTCAGAAAAGGAAAAGGGGCCTAATTTGTTATAAAAACATTTGGGGAGTCTTTGATGATAAAAGGAAAAAGGGGGGGAGCCGAAAAAACCCTTAGTACCCCAGTGTCGGGGTTGTTGAGGAGGTTGCACCTTGAGAGATGTATTGCTTTCTATTAGCAAGATGGGACTTGAAAAAATGAAAAGGCGGGCCTCTTTTTCCCGTAACGATCAAGCTTGGGGGAGTAGGAGCTTGTCTACGTATAAAAAGCTTTTTTAAAGGGTCGATTAAAGAGCCCCAAGCAGGTCATTTTAAATTTTTTTTCCAGTTCTGGTAAAGTAGGTCTACCCTGCCCCCAAATTCATTACCCACCGATACAGAAACAATCCATGTCATAAACGGGAAAACAGCATAGTATATCAGGAAGACAGCAGAACCAAACTCAGGACCCTGGAGGTGGCCCCCATCACCTTCCCAAGCCTTCGAGTAGGATAATGGAATGTATAAATTGGCGGGAAACTGTTGCTACATCATTATAATTTCTATTCAAAAAGTTATCTATTCTTTGGCTTTTCTTGGGCTGCCCATGGGGTCCCTATTTGCCTTATAAGGTCGTCTATCTTTTTTTGTTTTTTTTTAAAAATTTAAAACCCCATGGACAAAATATTTAGCATAAAGGTTTTCCCTTTGCAGCAAAGGTTTTTTTTTTGTTGCCACTCTCAGCAGAAGGGGGAAAAATTTTACTAAGAAAATACAACTTGAAAAATTTTTTACGGGTTATTGCACAAAACGAAAAAGTACCAAAAAAATTTTTTATATACAAAATATTAAAAATATTTTTATATTAAATATTTCAGTATAAAATGATCAAGAGGGTTTTTATTTTTTTTTTTTTGTCTTGAGGAGCGTCTTGTGGGAGCGGTCAAATGTAGGTTTTCGTGCAGTTTGTGATGCAGTTGTATCTGTTGCTTTTTTCCTTGTTACTGTTGGTAGCGGGGCAGTTTTGGGGAACTTGAATTTTTAAATTTTCCTTTTCTTTCAGGTTTGGATATAGATTTTTCTATCCGATCATTTTTAAGAACTTTTTGTTTTTTTGGTTTTTGGTATTTTTGGTGTTTTCTTTTTTTTTTGTTTTCTTTGCTTAGTCATACTTAAATTTTTCTGGGTTCGAACGTTCATCTTCCTCAACATTTTCGTTCAGATGTTGTCTTCTTTTTTTTTTTTTTTCAATTTACCCTTGAAGAAAACATTGAAAAGGTAAATATATATTAATGAAATAAAAAAGATGAAAAAAAAAAATTTTTTTAAAGGGAAAAATTTTAATGAAGCTCAAAGATACCATGCAAAATTTTTAAAGAAAAATATGATTCCCCCTTTGGAAAGAAGAAAACCCCCTGAGAAAAACAAAGTACCCCTTGACTAGGTTTTTCAGTCAAATGATCCCCTTTTTTTTTAAATGGAGTGGAAAACATAGGGCAACACTGCTTGACCATTTAACCCTTTGACTGTTGCATTCTGAAACTCATTCTGTTGCAAAATATTTGGAAAAAAAAAAAGATTTTTTCTTATGAAATGATAGAGAATCTTTTCCCGATGGTAATGACACCAAAAGTACGAAATTTGATAAAAAACTTATGGAATTACGCTGCCGTGAAGTTAGCTATCTCGGCGATACATACGCATCAGAGATTTCGCAGACTTTGAGCCCTATTTTCGGCCAATTCCATTGTTCCAATTGCCCAAACTCATAGCTATTTCTTTAGAACTCAATTTTATCTTATCAATTGAGTACAAGAAACCGCCCATTTACCGATTTCAACTACCCAATAAAGTGGTCAGAAATTGACAATTTGGCCAATTTCAGGCAAATTAAAAAAAAATGCCAATTTCAAAATAGGGTCCAGAATAAATAATGCAGACATTTTTGGCACTAAAAGAACATATCCTCTGTTCATTAGTCACATCTCCAGGCCTCTCTTATATTACTCTTGCTTTCTATTTTGATTTTTTATTCACACAAAAAATAGAAGATTTACTGTTATGCAGACTACTGCATTATTGTAAAAATGGTATAAATAATAATAGTGCACTAATGAAAGAATATCAGATTCCCCAGTTGATGTGTATTGGACGTGTGATGTGATTTGCTTACTCTTGAACATTGGTAAAAATCGAACATTTCCGCTACTTTGAGCTCAATTTCAAGGACGTTTTCTTTGTGAAAATAATCAAAATAATCTCTAGTTCTGTAATATGTTTTTCATTCTATCAAATGAGACCAAGAAAACGAAAATACAACCAAAAATACTATACGAAAATATACCTCAAAGTCGGTGTTTTAATCCAAAAACACGGTCGGAGTTTTTTTTTTTTTTTTCATTATGCACTGCGTGCTGCAGGATTTTTTTATATAGTGCACACTTACCACACAGACCTATTCTCTCACATGTGGGCCTACCAGCTTTCTCCTACTTGATTTGAAGCCGCTAGAATTGTTGAGTATATATACGTCCGAAACACTGGCTCGTAAGACGTATATATACAACCGAAACGGTCAAAGGGTTAACTAGTCATCACCTGATGGAATTCTGTGCTGGGAGACATTGCAATAGTGATGATAATAATATTTCATTATAATATCATTATTATTTTACCTACAGTTGCAGTAATATGAGCGTAAGTTTAGGTCACTAATCAGTTTTGTAAGCTACCTGTTAGTAAGCATCCCAGAATTCTAGGAAATTTTACACTGTGGTATCTAAGAAGTGATACTGAAAATAAAAGTATTGGATCAAAGCAAAAAAATTATTACTGAGTGGTACTCGTACTGTACAGAGTTTATAAAAAAAATGGGCAAATAAGACTGACGGTGATTCCACAATTCATATTTAGAAGCATGATGAACTGAAATAGACAGCAAAGCAATGAGTAACTGCCAAATTCAGCATGGTGCTTGTGTGAGTATGGATCCTGATGTTGTATGAGTGGTTCCATAAGCATTGGTCCAGAAATATGAACACCTCGAGGTGTTTTTATTTCTGGACCAATGATTATGAAAAAAAAAAAAGTCAAAATAGTTTCATGAAAAATGAAAATTATTGTACAGTACAGTGGGTTTTCTCTACAGGCTGGAAGCACAGATTAAGACAAAGGAATAGACTTCTACATTTAAAAGTTTCTGAAGTATCCATGGTCAGTCATTATCATCATTTGATGACTAGCTGAATAGTCGAGTTTGGAGGTTTCTGTCCAGTACTGAACAAGGCAAGGTAAGTTAGGTTAGGTTAGGTAAGGTTCGTCAGGAAACTAGACAAGTGTTTCCTGACGCAGGTCTTAGTCAGATGATGACCCATTGTTCAAGCTTTTGGTCATCTGACCAAGGCTTTCTGCTGGCTTACTGGTCCACCCCTTTTAAAATTATAGTCATAGTTATAACCATTTAGGATAAAAAGTAAGTGCAGCAGAATTCTTATGTACAATGAGTAGGAAGTGACTGCCAAGGACTTAACCCAAGATGTAGGCAAAACTGAACGGTGACACTGATACATCTGTTGCTCATTTAACAGAATGCTTTTATGCTGATGAGAGGCAACAGATATAAAGAACTTGAGCTACCATACCCTTCCTTTCCTTGAATCAAACCTGTCTCCTATTCCCTAAGGGCTATATGATCACTATGCGCCTAGCACTTCCTCATTTTCATGATAACAACAATATACAGTATTTGGTGTGCAGCAAGTCAGCAATGCAGACATTTGCAACAGATAGGTATTTTTATATCTGAAAAGTTTTGCCTACACAGTCGACTTCCTCAGTTGAATACAGAAGTGAGTAAATGTAGAGATAGAAGTAGTGGAGAGGTAATGACGTGATCAGTCTTGTCAGCCCTGAAGTAGTAGTTCTGAGATGGTCTAACTGCCTGAGAGACTGACCACCTCAAAACTACTTCAAGGCTGATGAACTGATTGCATTGTCTTTAACTCTCTATTGCTTCTGTTGTCTTCATATTTACTCACTTTTGCATCTGAGTTTACAAGCATCTGAGTGTACATTTAAAAAGTAAAGACACCTATCTGTTGCACCTGTGTGTTACTCACTTACCATTATAATACCATTCATTACCAACAATGAATAGTTAACTGGAATCAGTGAGGAAGCTGACTGTGAGGATGAGAAGATTTCTATTTAAGACACTAACTACCACTAACAATTTGCCTCTTACTTAATTCATGCTCTTGAGCAAAAGTTAAATAATCTAACTCAGCAAATTATTATATAAGCCCAGAGTATCAAAGAAATGATTTAGGAAGGACCAGTCTGCATACAAGAAACAAATGATACTGAATGAAATGTTTTTTTTTTCAAGGATGGATAGAAGTCTATATATATGGGTTGTGGTTAAAAAAACATGAACAAACTAAGGACAATGCATGGAAACATTCATTCCACGTGGAGTAACAAGATCCCAAGACCAAAACATTTCCATAATAGAATATCCAAAGTGTTTTCTCATATGTCTTTAACCACAACGTGTCGGTATTACACACCAGGTTTTTACCAAGTCAACATGGTCAAAATCAGTGGCTGCAGCCACTGATTTTGACCATGTAGACTTAATGAAAACCTGTTACATTCACAAGAGTCATAGACAGAGTGCCTCACATCTAATAAAGTACCACTTGCTTCATTACCTGTGCCTGCAACTGATGAAGTGGAAAATATTAACCCAGGACCTCCTGTTGTTTGACCATAATAGGAATTAGATTTGGAATATCATCCTCTTTCACTTGTCATTAAAACATGGGCTTCCATGGGAAAATAAGATTTATTTTGCATATTTTTCAATGAATGAACCATTAATTCAGTCCCTAATTAGGTCATTACACAAGAGGTCCACTGAATTATCACATGTATTATTTTTGGGTCTGAGTATACTGGCAAGGATTAATTATACAGCATAAACAAAAGAATGGACAGGGATGTGAACTGTGGTCCTGGTATGTAGCAGTCCCTGGACCACAATTTGAGTCTCATCATCATCTGCTTATTCACTGACAGTCCCCTTCATCTGATCAAGCATATTACACAGTTCATACACCCTACCCTGCAGCACTGTATGACCCTGGTGGGTTTAGCGGAGGAGTTGATGAAGTGGCCTGGTCATTAAGAGAGGATGGAGAAAAATAGGATGACTTGGAGGGTATATAAATCTGTAGTGGATGGGAGGATGGGTTGGGGTCATCCTAGGAAAGGATGGAGGGGGGGTTAAAAAAGGTTTTGTGTGCAAGGGGCCTGGACTTAGAGCAGGAATGCGTGAGCATATTAGACAGGAGTGAATGGAGACAAATGGTTGTTTGGGACTTAATGAGCTGTTGGAGTGTAAGCAGGGTAATATTTTGTGAAGGGATTCAGGGAAACCAGTTACCCAGACTTGAGTCCTGGAGGTGGGAAATATAATGCCTGCACTTTAAAGGAGGGGTTTGGCATATTTGCCGTTTGGAGTGACATCTAAACTGTCATATTTGAGTGACTGCAGAGACAGTGATTATGTATGATTGATGGTGAAAGTGTTTTACTGGGTCACCCTGCCTCGGTGGGAGATGGCCGACGTGTTAGAAAAAAAAATAATAACTTGCATTCATTCAGAAGAAAAATATAACACAGACTTCCTTGAGAAAAGATATGGATTACAAGAATCATCTTTTAAAATATTATTGTATTAATTAAAAAAAAAATTATCCTGCATTTCTCAGTATTAAATGTATTACTGCTCACAGTACTAGCATTACAATAAGCTAAGCAATAGGTACTCAATTTCCTACCTAAAAACTTCCTTCCATTTACAGTACTGTAGTTCTTTAGTTAGATGGCACATAAAACAAACTTTTTCTGAATAACTACATTTGCATTTTGATTTTTCTGGCTTTCTAAAGCTAACTATGTACTGTACCAACCTTTAGGAATCAAGCGGCCAGGGTTTCCAGAGAACCACATTGTGCGACCGTTGTGATCCACCATATTTCTCATACCATCCTGGTTGTAACACCTCAGCCAGGCCTTAAGAAGTAAACAGTGCATTGTTATTATTATTATTTGCTGTTTAGTGTGACATCTAAACTGTTGTATCTGCACACCTCTGGCAAGACAGTGATAGTGTGAATGATGGTGAAAGTGTTTCTTTTTTTGTGTCACCCTGTCTCGGTGGGAGATGGATGGCATGTTATAAAATTATTATAATAATATTGAGGGGAAAGAGCTGAGCCTGGGGAATGGAACAGGTGGGGATAGTCATGTTTGATCTGGGGATTGAGGGGTAGCTCTTATTCCTTGGATCAAAAGCCTTTTACAAGCTTCAAAGCACCTTCTCCACTGAAGGGAAACAGTGTGCTACATCTTAATACTGAATACAATGGCCTATACTGTCCAACACTGCTTACTAGAGAATAAAGCTATAACTCTAGTTTAATGAGCCTCAGTTTAATGACACCTGACTTATTGGACCTCGATTTAACGGACCTCAATTTAATGGACCTCAATTTAATTGACCTCAATTTAACGGACTTGAAGAAGATGAAACAAAATCTGTTGGGTCAACTGATTTGGAAACAAAATCCATTAGTTACAGAATTGTCTATTTTTGTTAAGATTGTGGTAAAATAACCTCGTCTCTATACAAATGTTTATTTCTCTGTAAAGATTACAATGTGGGGTTTACATTTTTTTTTTTTCAACAAGTTGGCCGTCTCCCACCGAGGCAGGGTGACCCAAAAAAGAAAGAAAATCCCCAAAAAGAAAATACTTTCATCATCATTCAACACTTTCACCACACTCACACATTATCACTGCTTTTGCAGAGGTGCTCAGAATACAACAGCTTAGAAGCATATACGTATAAAGATACACAACGTATCCCTCCAAACTGCCAATATCCCAAACCCCTCCTTTAAAGTGCAGGCATTGTACTTCCCATTTCCAGGACTCAAGTCCGACTATATGAGCATAACCGGTTTCCCTGAATCCCTTCACTAAATATTACCCTGCTCACACTCCAACAGATCGTCAGGTCCCAAGTATCATTCGCCTCCATTCACTCCTATCTAACACGCTCATGCACGCTTGCTGGAAGTCCAGGCCCCTAGCCCACAAAACCTCCTTTACCCCCTCTTTCCAACCCTTTCGAGGACGACCCCTACCCCTCCTTCCTTCCCCTATAGATTTATATGCTTTCCATGTCATTCTACTTTGATCCATTCTCTCTAAATGACCAAACCACCTCAACAACCCCTCTTCTGCCCTCTGACTAATGCTTTTATTAACTCCACACCTTCTCCTAATTTCCACACTCCAAATTTTCTGGATAATATTTACACCACACATTGCCCTTAGACAGGACAGATATCTCCACTGCCTCCAACCATCTCCTCGCTGCTGCATTTACCACCCAAGCTTCACATCCATATAAGAGTGTTGGTACTACTATACTTTCATACATTCCCTTCTTTGCCTCCATAGATAACGTTTTTTGGCTCCACATATACCTCAACGCACCACTCACCTTTTTTCCCTCATCAATTCTATGATTAACCTCATCCTTCATAAATCCATCCGCCGACACGTCAACTCCCAAGTATCTGAAAACATTCACTTCTTCCATACTCCTCCTCCCCAATTTGATATCCAATTTTTCTTTATCTAAATCATTTGATACCCTCATCACCTTACTCTTTTCTATGTTCACTTTCAACTTTCTACCTTTACACACATTCTCAAACTCATCCACTAACCTTTGCAATTTTTCTTTAGAATCTCCCATAAGCACAGTATCATCAGCAAAAAGTAACTGTGTCAATTCCCATTTTGAATTTGATTCCCCATAATTTAATCCCACCCCTCTCCCGAACACCCTAGCATTTACTTCTTTTACAACCCCATCTATAAATATATTAAACATATTATGAAATATTCCTTACAATGTGTGGTTTACATATTATAAAATACTAATTACAAAGAGGGCCACTATCATGCCTAGCATGATTAGGCATTTCGTGCAGATTAATAATACACCTACCATCCGATTTACGACCTGCTCGACTTACGACCACTCGACTGATGACCGTGTTTTTCATGCCAAATTTCTGGGAAATAAACAACTATTTGTGTTGTACAAAGTGTTAATACTAAACCTTACAGTATAAAATACAGTACTAACAACATAAAAAGTAAAGTAAAACATGAAATACCAAATAAAACAATAAAATAAAGTCATTACAAAAATGTTTTGTTGATATTCAGTAGTAAAGTTCGACTTACGACCATTTCGACTTACAACCAGTTTCTCGGAACCGAACTAGGTCGTAAGTCGGATGGCAGGTGTAATTCTAACTCTATACTGATACAGGTTATGGAGCATATTGATATTAAAGTTAGGTAACTGCAATACAGTTTGTAAAATTAGCAATGAGAATGGTTTTGTCTTGGCATGATACACAGTTTCTATTAAAGCTTCTATATTGGAGTATCTCAGGCAAACTTATGACTAGTTTAAGATTTGTTAGGCAATAGCTTTATTGAAATTTTATGTTTACAGTCATTTGGGTGAGTAAGTGTAAATTAGGAGGGGATCACAGATATTGAGAGTAGGTCTAGTTTGTTTTTTGTGTGTGTATATGATACAAGGAAGAGAATAGGTGGTTTTCATGTAGCTAGCTGATGGTGGGGTGTGTCAGGGAGATAAGATGTTTTTTAACGGTAGTTTTGAAAGTGATGGTATGTCTGCAGTTCTAGAGTTTTCAGGCAGGGAATTCTTGATTTTAGGCTCTTTAATTACACTGAAATTTTGTATAGGTTTAGCTGGACATAGGGAATGTCATAGAGACTTTTGTGCCTGGTGTTGTGCCAGTGGGTCCTGTCACAACTATCAAGAAAGTTTTTTAGTTCAGGGTTAATATTGGAATTTATTGTTTTGTAAATGTAGGTTGCACAGTATTAAGTGTGGATGTTCTGGACAGTGAGTAAGTTTAGATCTCTGAAGAGAGGGGAGGATGTGTTGCCTAGTATTGGATTGCATAATAATATGTCCACCATAACTACCATTACAAGCTACCTACTCCTCCCTATTAGTCTATTAATGATTTAATGGCCATCTGCAAATTAAATTAGGTCATATTCAACCTATGTTGCAGCCTCAGCCTGCCTGTCTAGCTAAATAGTTTCCCTGAATCTATACACAAATGCTACCTTGCTCCAATAGCACCTCGGATCATTAAAAACCACTTGTTTCCACTCACTTCTGATAAGCTCACACAAGCCTGTTGGATATCCAAGTCTCTAGTATTCAAAACCTGTAAGTGTCTGTACTGCTATATATATTGGCATCTTTGTACCTGTCAAGCAATATAATATATTAAATTGTCTAGAATATCCCACAATTAAATTCAAGTCACCTTTGTAACTGTATTTAAAGTCACACTTTTACACATGACTGTTATACATTCAAGAGGCTTGGATGTGCTGTTGGATTGTGAGCAAGGTATGTAATATTTATGGAGAGATTCAAAGAAACCAGTTAGCCAGATTTGAGTCCTGGAGGTGGGAGGTACAGAGCCTGCATCTGAAGGAGGGGTGGGGATGTTGCATTTCAGAAAGTCATCTGAACTGTGATGTAGGCATGCTTCTGGCAAGACAGTGGGTGGATCACCCTACCTAGGTAGAAGACAGTGTTTAAAAAACTTTCATAATATAAAGCAGTATTCCCCATATCTTTAGCTAGTGAAAAATGTTATTCGTTATAAATGGACTAAGCTTGATGGAGATGTACACTGCTGAAGTGTAGATGAATGATGACATATCCTCCCCATTTAAGCCAATATTAAATGCTGGGCTCTTCATCCATGGATTTTGCTCGAGAGAGATTAGTCACAAAAGGACAATCCACAGAAACCTTAACATCCCTTAAAGATGATTCTGCTTCATAAAGGTTGAATATTGCCACTCAAAAAATATCAAAGCTACAGACCATCTATCATACCTCAATCTTTGCTGTTCTTGGTCTATAAAAATCAGTTTTATTATCTGATTAATTGCTGTATATCATCTATACATTTGAAGCAATATAAATTAAGGCTCATTCCTTTGTAAGTCCTGCATTTACTTCTACTCCCTTTGGCTTTACGAGAGTGGCCCACCAAGCATGTCGTCACATGAAGACATCCTACAACTTTCCTATACTATTATATAACTTATTTCCTATTCCTTGAAAATCTGTTGGCCCCTGTTCCTTCATCATTTTTTTTATCTATTAAATTTTCCAAAAACTAAAAAAATATGAATATACAGATAAAGAATTTTTTTTTACCCTAAATTCTTTGTACTCATTGTCATCAGCATCAGGGTCAACATTATAACCCTTTCCTCCTCCGCTCAGGTGGATCACTTCCTTGGGCACGATGTGACAAAAGTCCAGAATGTCAGGATTCATTTCACTCTTATTACCTGACTTTTGCTTGGTTTGTGCCTCATACCATTTGCTGACAGGTTTTAATTCACTCAACACTTCCCTCGCTTCATCAAAGGGACGGATGCTGCATCTGTAAATTTAAAAGGAATAAATGAACTGATAAATTACTAGGAAGGATGATGAATTTTTTAAGGCTTAATGACAGACAATGCCAATAATAACTATATACATAAAGACAGAGTTCTCATGTTAAAAAATAAGAGTGATTAGTGCTCATGCATTTGAAACTTATGAAGCTGGCCCTGATTTTATGCAATAGATGCATTTAAGAACTATAGCAGCTTTCTTAACCCTTTGACTGTTTCAGGCCCCTCTCTGAAACTGTCATTCTATGTCGCTCAATTTTTGAAAAAAAAAAAAATTATTTTTTCTTATGAAATGATAGAGAATCTTTTCCCGATGGTAATGACACCAAAAGTTCGAAATTTGGTCGAAAACTCGTGGAATTATGCTCCCGCGAAGTTAGCGGTCTCGGCGACATATGCGTATCGGCGGTTTCGCCGACTTTGAGCCCAATTTTCAGCCAATTCCATTGTTCCAGTTGACCAAACTCATAGCTATTTCTTTAGAACTCCATTTTATCTATCAGCTGAGTACACGAAACCTCCCATTTACTAATTTGGACTACCCAATATGGTGGTCAGAAATTGGCAATTTCGCCAATTTCACGCAAAATAAAAAAGATGCCAATTTCAAAATAGGGTCCAGAATAAACAAGGTAGACATTCGTGGCACTAAAATAACATATGCTCTGTTCATTACTCACATCTCTAGGCCCCTCTTATATTATTATTGCTTTCTATTTTGATTTTTTATTCATACAAAAAAATACAAAAATTACTGTTATGCAGACGACTGCATTATTGTAAAAATGGTATAAATAATATCAGTGCACTAGTGAAAGAATATTAGACTCCCCAGTTGACGTGTATTGGACGTGTGGTGTGATTTATGTACATTGGTAAAAATCGAACATTTCCGCTACTTTGAGCTCAGTTTCAAGGTCGTTTTCATCGTAAAAGTAATGAAAATCATCTCTATTTCTGTAATATGTTTTCCATTTTATCACCTAAGACCATGAAAACGCGAATACAACGATAAATACTATACGAAAATACACCTCAAAGTCGGCGTTTTATTCCAAAAAAACGATCAGAGTTTTTTTTTTCTCATTACGCAATGTGTGCTGCAGGATTTTTTTTATGTGGTGCACACTGACCACACAGACCCATTCTCTCACATGTGGGCCTACCAGCTTTCTCACTCTTGATTTGAAGCCGCTAGAATTATTGAGTATATATACGTCAGAAACATTGGCTCGTAAGACGTATTTATACGTCGAAAACAGTCAAAGGGTTAACTTAATCAGGACATTAACATTCAATTTCACATAATAAAAAATCTTCAAAATGTATTATGAACTACACAGGTCACATATGGCCAATGCACATCACTCATTCTGAATTACTGAAAGAAATGGGATACTAAAGCAAACCTGCATATTATCATTGCATTCATGGAGGGAGCACAAACTGAATTATGTGAAGGGGGGGGGGATGTACAGTATGAATGACCTTTTGGGCATCTCTGCAGCAGGAATTAAGTCCCACTTGTCCTAAATTTAATGACGACGATGTAGACCATTTCCATGTCTCATAGAACTAATGGCAGTGAAAGTGTTTCTTTGTTTTCAGATCAGCTTAACTTGGTGCAAAATAGCTGATGCATTAAAAAATACATATACAATAAACCCTCAATATAACAGACTATTAAGGAAGATTGTCCGAATGTTTGCTAAATCAGAATAATGTCAAAATTAGCAAAAAAAAAAAAAGAGAAAATTTAAATACTCTACTGCACACCTAATATAGTACTGTATCCTTAATTTACAATTACAATGCACTGAACACTGAAAATAAAGGAGTTGAATGAATAATTTATTTAGTGTATATAGTTCATTATTTTAAAAGTGTTATATCAAGGTTTACTGTATACAGTAAGGCAAATTTTCAGGTAATCAGACACTCTAACCATATGTTTCACTTAAAAAAAATATACACAACAAAAAATATTTTTGAGTAACTGAGGGTGTTAAAATGCATAAAGATATACAGTGGTCCCTCAATTATCGTCCTTAATCCATTCCTGGAAGTGGGGCTATTATCGAAAGACGATTCTCGAATCAATTTTCCCCATAAGAAATAATGTAAATACAATTAATCCGTTCCTGACACCCAGAAGTATTAAAACAAAAAAATTTTTTTTACATGAAATATAGATACAGCACATAAACAATACAATGGGACATGACGAATGAAACATTAACAGCATAACACTTACCTTTATTGGCGATTCTTCTTAGTGTATGGAAAACTGGAGAAGGAGAGACATTGAATTACTGTTTGGAAGGGGAATCCCCTTCCATCAACACCTCAGCTACCAAGTGCTTTTCTGAGGTTACTTCTCTTCTCTGTTTCTTAATACCACTAGGACCAGCTTGAGAGTCACTGGAGTCCTGTCTCGCAAAAAAACTGTCCAGAGAGCGCTGTTTCTGGCATCTTTAAAACTTCCTTAAAATGGCCCATGACTCTGTCACTGTACATGTTGCCAACATGGCTTGCAACATTCTTCTCAGGGTTATGTTTCTCCATAAATCTTTCCATCCTACCCCACATTTCAAAAATCTCCTTAATTTGTGAAGAAGGCACCTTCTTCCATCTCTCTTTGTCCTCCTCTGCAGCAAGATTCTGAGCTGCGATCTGTTGCTCCTCCTCCTGAAGCTCTTGCAGCTCCTCAGTGGTAAGCTCTTCGTTGTGGTTCTCCACCAACTCTTCTACATCCTCCAAACTCACATCCAACCACATGGAACTCCCCAGTGCCATAATAGAGTTCACAACCGACATAGGCTCATCAGGGGCCGCCTCAAACCCTTCAAAATCCCTCTTGTGGACACAATCTGGCCACAATTTTCTCCAAGTAACAACAGCTTCCTTGATTTCCTTTTTCTTTGCCATGATGGAAGATATGGTTGTATGGGGTTTGTTTATACATCCTGGCCAGTTCGCCCACACGTACGCCACTTTCATATTGTTCAATGATGTTTTTCTTAAATTCAATCGTATTTCTCACCTTCTTTACCAAAGGCTTGGCACTAGGAGTTTTCTTTGGAGCCATGGTAGCTTATTTAGCACTTGCAAGCACTAAAATGAATGGAATATTATGAAATATTTCGTATGAACACATGAGGGACCGTCGCTCACTGGTAAACAATGGCACACTGGCTGGGAAGGGAGGCTGAGGCGGCTCAGAGCGTGAGTACGCGTCCAGGACGAAGGACGATTAGCGAGTTTTGGACCATTTGCGAGCCAATGTTTAGACGAAATAATGGGACTATTTCTGAAATGGACGACTTTCAGGCCGGACGATTATTGAGGGACCACTGTACAGTAAAATGCTTAGGGTACAATCATTCTAACTGTATTATAAAATACCCTAAGAGGTGATCATCATTACAGGAGAGGAAATTCACAGCACAACATTTTTCAATCAGTCAACTATGTAAATTAAGTAAAAACTATGCTTCAGTGGTTATTAAGAAAATGAGCAATACAAAATTCATTCACTGAAGACCTAAACAAGATTTCTGCTCTTAAGTAGTTGCCGATGCCGTTGAAATACTTCTGGTTCAACATTGCTTCACATATAGGCTTATTAAATGCAGGAGAGTGAAGACTTGTTATAACATTTTCTCTGAAGCTCTGGTACTCCCACATTGGGTCTGGACCTCGGTCAAAACCCCAGGTGCCTCCAACTTCCCAGCGGCCAAAGCGACGCTGATCAACAAAACTCAGGACCATTGGGATTTCTTCACTGATGGTGAAGAACCTGTAAGAGCATAATTATATATCAAGACTTCTTATATTTTTGGTAAATTGGCCTAAGACTGCAGTGTCTAAAATTGTTAATCATTTAAAGTTATAGCTATCAAGGAATAACTATTCTTCCAATCTACAGAAATATCCAATTTACTAAAAATATGCAAAAACTGGATATTTTACTGTGAAAAAAAACAGGTGCAGAGCAAGTTTTTTTTTTTTTTAAACAAAACAAATCTGTGTAGAGCTTTATTAAGTCTATATTTATAAGAAATTAAGATTTCATTAATTTTACTGGCATTAACACAAACTACAATCACAACCCCATGACACCTTACCTTAAATGTGAATGTTTGGGCAACTCATCAACAGTCGTGAACTTGAAGGTGCCAGACATCCCAAAACGGAAGACAATATCCAATGTCTTCTCTCCTGTCTTCTGCACCTCGCCATCACACAGAGTCACCTTCAGTTCCTTGCCCCTGGCCACAGCCTGCAGGTGATACACTTCTGACTGCCATGCCACCTCAGGATTCCTCGATACATCAGACTTCACCACACGTCCTCCAAAATGTCTGTTCTGACTTACTGAGTTGATGAAAATTGATGCCAAGAATAACTCGGGTCCCTCAGGCATGATCACAACTTGTTGGTGGTTTATAGGACCACCATCACTGACGCCGTATTCCTCTTCTTGTTATATTAAAAATAATAGTAATTTTATTCCTTTGGGCCAAACAAGGAATGCAGTAGGTATAAATGAATTAAGAAAAAGGTAGGCGTAAAAGAAAGTTACTAATTATTCAACAGATTTCTTGATTTAAGAGATGAGGTTGAGGCTTTATTTTGGTTTATAGGATCACTGACAACTTACGCCGTATCGAGCCATGTTTCCCTATGTATGGAAGAGAAATATTGCCCAATGCTGGACGATGAAAGAAAAGTTTAGCTGTGCCGCCTGAGCGGCTAGTTTATTGTGCACCAATAGCTCATCCTCTGAGCGGTAGCGCATAAAACGGGATTACAGAGGTTACAATGGGTATTTGTTAGACACCACCGAACATTTTTACATCACTAAAAAGAAATATTAGCCTTTTCGTATTCTACAATTACTTCACATAGTTGTTGTACACAGTAAAATAAGGCATACAATCTCAAAAAGTTGATATCGTATTGCCACTAAAAAATAAACACTGACCATAACTGGGTTTCAGTTTTTATAAACACAGTTCATTCATCCAGTCGCAAAATGGGGATACAGCTTCTAAATTTCAGATATCTTATTATTAACAGACACTTTGCCATATACTGTAAAGTTTACATGGAGGTTCCTCAGTAAGGCTGAATGTTTGGACACTAAGATATAATGCTCCAGTGATATAGTCCTAATTAAACCAACTGAACCTTACATCCAGCTTGCTGAAACTGACAACATACTAAATTATTATAATCATAACATACCAAATAATTACTTTTCTACAACAGGATAAAGTCTAGCCGGCAGAATCCTAGCTTCCTATGCCCAGGGGAGTGAGTACCTTACTGGAAGTTCTCCAAACTCACTCTGTCTAGCTCCAACTAATCCTACTGAGGCTACAGTTATAATAAATTCACTGAAAACAAGGTAGGAAACCTAACTAATTTGCCACCACTGATGTACAGAAGGGCAGCTCGTGTCTTGTCACCCTCTACTTCACCATTGCTAAATCATGAAAAACCAGAACTTTCCCAATAATGACTAAGATTGCATGGGTTACCTGATACACAACAAACCACCTGGCCTGGTAGGCAACGCTCTCGCCTCACACAGTAGCGACCAGTGAAGAGGCGGGGCCAGGAGCTAGGACTCTACCCCTGTAACCTCAACTAGGCGAGTACAACTAGATGAGTACACACAGTGTCCGTGGTTCAATTCCCGGCCTGGTGGATATGTTAGGCATGTTTTCTCATACCTGATGTCCCCGTTCAGTTAGAAAGTAAGTAGGTACCGCGGTGTTAGTCGACTGATGTGGGTCGCATCCTGGAGGATAAGATTGAAGGACTCTAATAGAAATAAGTCCTCGATGACCCACTTCCTTACTTGGGTTATCCTGGGTGGCTAACCATCCAAGGTTAAAATCCAAGTAAAGTCTTAACAATCATTCCACGGTCAAAGTCATTTAGCCAACATCTCTCCCCATTTTGAAGTTTGCTCGGGAAAACAACCGAACGTCTTGACCATATCTGCTTGCTTTTAGGCATTGAGGTGCTGTCACGTGATTGGCTGATTAGATATTAACGAGAAAGTGTACAGGTGTACCTAATAAAGTGGCCACTTAGTATAATGCAAGGTTCATGTAAATAACAAGATATAACACAAAACAAAATCCAAATTTCTTGAGAAAATTCTTGAAATGAGAAGAGAATACTGAAAACATTTTCATAATAATAATAATAATAATAATAATAATAATAATAATAATAATAATAATACGAAAGGATATGTATTACAAACATTAAGAAGGGTATATATGTGTCAGTGTGTGTGTGTGTCTGTGTAAGGGTGTAAGTGTCACGTAGAACACCAGGAGGCACTGTAGGTGGAGAGCCATATGTAGCTGTAGATGGTGGTCCAGGTGGCGGCAGTGCAGGTGATGAAGGTGGTGATCAGGTTCTTGGTGGTGCTCGGTGACCCACTGCTGGGTGGTGGTGCTGCATCGTGCTGCATCGCAGCAGAGTTCTCACCTGCGGAACACTATGTATGCTGTAATAAGCCTCTCACACGCAGACATAGAACAGCAGATGGTGCGGGGGAAAGGAATTTTATGCTAGAATTAATTTTAGTTTTGATGTAAAGAAAGAATACAAGTATTTACCATTGGTGAAATATACTACGGAACGTTTCGCCCATTAGAGCATTTTATAGATCTCTGATGGACGAAACGTCTTTTGTACTAATGCCCTAAAGCACCCACTGAGTCTTATTCACATGAAGATTACAAGCGATTCACTACTCAGATATGGTAAACATGAGGAAATTAAATCTTCATCAGAGTACAAAACAAATTCTGGCCACAAAATAGAGCGAAACACCAACGTCAAAGACCTGGGAGTGATTATGTCGGAGGATCTCACCTTCAAGGACCATAACATTGTATCAATCGCATCTGCTAGAAAAATGACAGGATGGATAATGAGAACCTTCAAAACTAGGGAGGCCAAGCCCATGATGACACTCTTCAGGTCACTTGTTCTATCTAGGCTGGAATATTGCTGCACTCTAACAGCACCTTTCAAGGCAGGTGAAATTGCCGACCTAGAAAATGTACAGAGAACTTTCACGGCACGCATAACGGAGATAAAACACCTCAATTACTGGGAGCGCTTGAGGTTTCTAAACCTGTATTCCCTGGAACGCAGGAGGGAGAGATACATGATTATATACACCTGGAAAATTCTAGAGGGACTAGTACCGAACTTGCACACGAAAATCACTCACTACGAAAGCAAAAGACTTGGCAGACGATGCACCATCCCCCAATGAAAAGCAGGGGTGTCACTAGCACGTTAAGAGACCATACAATAAGTGTCAGGGGCCCGAGACTGTTCAACTGCCTCCCAGCATACATAAGGGGGATTACCAACAGACCCCTGGCAGTCTTCAAGCTGGCACTGGACAAGCACCTAAAGTCAGTTCCTGATCAGCCGGGCTGTGGCTCGTACGTTGGTTTGCGTGCAGCCAGCAGCAACAGCCTGGTTGATCAGGCGCTGATCCTCCAGGAGGCCTGGTCACAGACCGGGCCGCGGGGGCGTTGACCCCCGAAACTCTCTCCAGGTAAACTCCAGGTAAACTACCGAGTGAGACTGTCGACAGAAATAAAAAGAGGTTATGTTTTGGTTACGTGGAAATGGAAGTAAAATCAAGAACATCAAGAATCATAGAAGATCCATGTATCTACGAGATGACAAAATGCTTTGTGTATTTTAGCATTCACGAGTATATAGTGGTGATATAGTCACACACACACACACACACACACACACACACACACACACACACAACAGGCCTAGTGTCTAATCGACATGTGCCTAGGACAAAATAGTAACTAACACACACAGAGGATGAACCAGCAATGCTGGACCTTGTATTCACCCTGAGTGGTTCCGACATAGGGTTATCACTTATTAAATGTCCCTCGGCACTAGCAGTCACATGATTCTGAGTTTTGAATTCCTTGAGGAATTAACAGTGGAGAGTGAAGCAGCACAGGAAGGAGGCGAGAAGCCAGACTTCAAAAGAAAGTACTACACAAGCATGAGGCAGTTCCTGTATGAGGAGCAATGAGAAAGAGAACTAGAGGGAAAGACAGTGAATGAGATGATGGAGTATGTGGCCAGACAGTGCAGGGAGGCAGAAGAAAAGTTCGTACCCAGGAGGAAATGAAACAACGGAAAAACCAGAGTGAGCCATGGTTTATCAAGAGGTGTAGAGAGGCCGAAGCCAAATGTGTTACATCATGGAAAAAATATGGAAGACAAAGAATTCAGGTAAATGAGGAGCTGAGTCGAAGAGCCAGAAACAAGCATGCATAGATAAGAAGGGGGGCTCAGCGGCAATTTGAGAATGACATAGCATCGAAAGTCAAATTCTGCCCAAAGTTGTTATAGCCAAGCCAACAGTCAGAGACCAGGTAACCAGGCTGAAGAAATGAGTTGGGGAACTCACAAGGAATGACCAAGAAGTCTGTGAATAGCTCAGCATGACATTTAAAGAGGTATTCTCAGAGGAGACAGAAAGGTTACTAACAAATCTAAGGCATAGAGTGCTCCAGGCAGTGTTGGACACAATACACACAACCGGTGACGAAGCTGCTATGTGAGTTAGACACCTCAAAGTCGGTGGGACTATATAATATCTCTGTGGGTGCTGAGAGAGGGAGCAGAGGCACTGTGTGTGCCGCTAGCAACAATATTCAACAAGTCTATCGAAACAGGGCAACTGCCAGAGTTGTGGAAGACAGCAAATACAGTCCCAATTTTTAAGAAAGGAAACAGACAGGCAGCATTAAACTACAGATAATGTCACTGACATGTACAGTCTGTAAAGTTATGGAGATTGTCAGAAGGGTCGTCGAGCACCTAGAAAGAAGTTTATCATACATGACAACCAGCAGAGCTTCAGGAATGGAAAATCGTGTCACGGACCTACTGGAGTTCTGTGACAAGGTAACAAAAGTAAGACAGGGGAGATGGAATAATAATAATTGCATTTTCTTGGACAATAAGAAGGCTTTTGACACAGTACCGCACAAGAGACTGGTACAAAAGCTAGAGAAGGCAGGAATGACAGGATAAACACTACAGTAGAGCAAAACATTCCTGACAGGAAGGAAACAACGAGTGATAGTCCGTGGCGATGTGTCGAAATAGGTGCATGTGATGAGTGGGGTTCCACAAGAATCAGTCTTAGGGCTGGTGCTGTTTCATGCATTTGTGAATAACATGACAGAAGAGATAGAGTAAGAGGTATTCCTGTTCGCAGATGACGTGAAACTAATGAGGAGAATACAAGCGGAAGAGGACCCGGAAAGGCTACAAAGGAATCTGGTCAGGCTACAAGCCTGGTCTGACAAGTGGCTCTTAGAGTTTAATCTTGCCAAGGACAAAGAATACCGCAGTCAGAGTACGGACTCAGGGGGGCAAAGGATGCAAACCTCACACCCGGATATATACATGTATTCTCTTTGGACTGACCTGCAAGGACGTGAACGGTGACGGTGTCGCTGGTGTAGTTACTGTACCAGCAGGAGTACACGCCAGAGTCAGCAGGTGTCGTGTCTGCTATGTAGAGACGACTCCTGACGTAGCCCCAGGTGGCGTCTCCCCTCACACTGTGTGGGGGATAGAGAGAGGGGGAAGTTAATGAAGGAGAGAGAGAGAGAGAGAGAGAACGAAGGAGAAAGAGAGAAATGGAGAGAAAGACAGAGAATGAAGTACCTAAAGATACTCACCTGATGCCTCCCCTGGAAGTGTTGAAGACCAGGATGGTGGTTCCCCTACGCCAGGTGACGGTGCGGGAGGGGAAGGGCACCTGGTCGATGACACACTTCAGTTCTATCATGCTGCCGCTGTTGTAATGTTTCTCCTCCACGTCTCGCCCTCGTTCATCCACCACACGCGCCCGTGGCTCTGTCAGGGACACGTACATTTCTCAGGGACACGGACACACACACACACAGTTCGGTTAATATCATGCCAGTCGTTGAAAAAAGGCACCCTTTCAGAAATGTTGAGTAATAATATTTACAGGAATAAGAGAGAGAGAGAGAGAGAGAGAGAGAGAGAGAGAGAGAGAGAGAGAGAGAGAGAGAGAAGAGAGAGAGAGAGAGAGAGAGAGAGAGAGAGAGAGAGCAGGTAGTAGTAGTGTTAGAAACTAGATCAGTGAGTTGAGACTGAATGAAGAGCTGTTGTGGCGATTCCAACAGAATGTGGACAACGACACTTACGCAGTGTTCAACATGTTCATCGAGGTAATGTTTCACCACCAGGACTAAAGAAGCCATTCTTGGCGTAACTTTTCATCAGCAAAAGTCCTGAACTGTGAACTGTGCAGATGAGTCTTTGTGCGCGAGATGAGATTCGTTGCCTGTGCGGGAAACGTCAATTATATTGCAAAACATGAGATGTGGTCTTAATTTTAAAAGGGCGAGCCTTGCCTGCCGAATGTTACGTTAATTTCAGAGGTTTAAGTTGTTTCACTGTCATAGAAACAAAAGAAAGAGAGGCGGGGTGGCGTTCTATGTCTTAAAAATGGAATTGTCGCTGTTTTTTTTTTCAGTCGTGGTTTTGACCTCTGTACCTCGGTGATGAGGGCAGCGATTTTCACCACTAAGTTCACTAAGCAAAGGCAACTCAAATGTTGAAAATGGTATATAATCCCTACAAGTTGAAGAAAAAGACATGTGCAACAATGCAATGCCTGATGTTGACTGAAACATTTCGCCTACACAGTAGGCTTCTTCAGTCAAATACATTGCAACACAATGGCATCTTGGTACAGAAGAGAAAACGCCTTGGACAACTTTTTCAATTGAGAATTGTTTGATCTGAGAGGGACATGACCTCCCAGTGGCTACATTCTCACTACTACTGCTCTGCACTTCTCCTTCCGACAGTATTTAAGTCTCGACGCTGTAGCTTGATCTTCAGTTAGTTCCAGACTTTGGAACAGAACTTCTCCAGGCTGAGGGACTGACAACCTCAAATCTACGACTTCAAGGGTGATGGACTGATTACATCGTATTCACGTCTCTAATGTTCCTGCCTACTTTCTGTAGTCTACTGAAGCCTACTGTGTAGGCGAAACGTTTCGGAATAAAGTTGCCTAAATGTTGCTTATGTGTCTTATCTATCAAATACAGAGATGATGTAATCAGTCTATCAGCCTTGGAGAAATAGTTTTTGAGGTGGTCAGTCCCTCAGCCTGGAGAAATCTTAAGCTCCATAGTCTAGAACAATTTTAAGGTGAAACATAATGTTCAGGTAGGTTCGCCAGGACGGGTCCTGGCCCGGGTCTTCTCCATGCGGCGACCCGGCAACAGGCTGAAGGAGGTTCAGGTAGGTTAGCCAGGATCAGTCCTGGCGAATGGTGAGAAGGTGAGGTGGGAAGGTGTGGATGACGTAGCAGGAGGCAGGGACCACTGGTAGAATAGGGTGAGAATTTGAGGTACACTGCAGGGGTCCTACTGGTATATGCTCAGCAGGTTCTCCTTGATTCTGATGGATTGAACATATCGACTCCAGGACGAGGGACTGATTACCTAATACTCCTCCTCGTCTTCCTGTTTTTCTATATTGGACTGAAGAAGCCACTGGCTGGCGAAACATTTCCTCAGTAAAGACTCCCAAGTGTTGCGCAAGAGTCTTATTATTCAACTGTCTGGGCAGAATTTCCAAACTAATGTTATGAGCGATTATATTGACTTCCGAAATTGGAAAAAGGAAAAAGAACTTCTTCGGGACTTTTCTTGTTAAATCTTTATACATAGCACCGACCAATGAGAGCAGACGATTCCATAACGTCATATTCAGAATTTGCCAGTGATTGGCCAATGATTAACGTCACTCTAACCTCTTCCGATGATCGTAAGCTTTTACGTTACGTCAACCCAGCGCCAACCAACAAGTGTATGCGATTACATGGCATTATCTTATGCGCTTTCTAACGACTGATCATTCACTGTTGTCACCGTAGCATCCACCAATGAGCGAGCGTGATTCTGTGACGTCACCGTGGCACTAACCACTGTAATTAGACCACTCACTAGCCCTGCTAATGATTAACCAATCAGCGACGACCAGTCATCCACTTACCAATGACAGTGAGGGTAGCAGAGAGCAGAAGCGGAGGTTGGGTAGCCACCTGGCAACAGTACTGGCCCTCGTCTTCCAGCTGTGTATCGTGGATCACCAGCTGCCAGCTGCGCCACCTGTCTCCAGACTCACGGATCAACGAGTACCTAAAAAGAGAGATTTCATCTTTAATTTCCGTCTTCTGAAATTTTCACTTAACACTCAAGTCTCAGTCTTAGCAAGCGTCCCTCGGAACGAATCTGCTGAAATTTCTTACTTATTTCTGCAACTTTGCAAGCTCCTGATGATGTGTTGATTCCAACACGAAAGGCCTAGAGTTATTATTCAACTCCCCCTCTGGAAGCAGAAGGACTGATGATCTTAATATTTATTTCTTCAGGGTTGAGGGACCGATGACACATTTACCCCTACACTACTTGTACTGTCTCTAATATTTATGTCACTCCTGTATTTTGACTGGAGAAGCCCGTTGAGCAAGAGAAATAATTCTGCAGTGAAGATAACCAGTTGTTGCACATGTATCTTATCTGTATCTTCGGAATAAGGATATCTTGTTCCAAGATTTCTTTATTCCAAAATGTTTCGCCTACACAGTAGACTTCTTCAGTCGAGTACAGAAGATTGAGTAGAAGCAGCAATGATGTGAAGACGATGTCATCAGTCCATCACCCTTGAAGATGTAATTTCGAGGTGGTCAGTCCCTCAGTCTAAAGAGTTTTGCTTCATAGTCTGGGACTTTGTTCCAGCAAAACTCTTCTCCAGGCTGAGGGACTGACTACCTCAAAACTACGTCTTCAAGGGTGATGGACTGATGACATCTTTACATCTCTTCTGCTCACTCTTCTGTAACAGCAGCTTTTTGACTTGTGACCTGACAATGCTCCAGGACGGAGCGAAACGTCGTCATACGTTTCTTCTATGTATTTTCTGTTCTCTAGATAGAGAGGTAAGGAATCAACACGTATCACTTCATCTTACCCAACCTAGACATCGAACCCTAGCTCCTTCTGTTGTGAGCCGAGCAGTCTAGAATTTAGTTACAGGTCATCTCTTCACCTTATTACAATCAAAATTAAAAAGAAACACAAAATTTAAATTACGATTGATTGTCGATGTTAGACAATCGTTCAAGACGAGCCCAATCGTTATTGGGTTGTCCATTTCCATTTTCGAGTTAGTTGTCCATAATTATACAAGATTTTTAATTAAAAGACAAAAAATATATAATCCTTGCAATAAAACATATTTAGTAAATAACAAAAGCTGCAACTTGTGCGAAACGTTGTGGCCTCTGACCTTCAAAACTGAATTTTTTTTTTAGATATTATAGTTCTAATATGTACGAGTATAAATAGGTAATGCATTGTATGTGTAGAAATTTGTTCCCTGAAGGGACAATGCTTCTTTCTGACTCCCATTAAAGCTAGCTCCCGTGAAAACTCTAATTTCTCACAACTATCCAACCAGATGACAGAAATCTTCCTTCCTCTCTCACTCTATAATAACGTTGATAGAATTACCGACAATTTGTCGGACATTGCACCTTACTCTGTACCTATATATACCTCTGTGTGTCCATGTATTGTTTGTAACGGCTTGACGAAGCTCCTGGAGAGCGAAACGTTGCCTCAATAAAGTGTCACATTCTTTGCCCTTGTGTTCTTTTACCCAACCCGCGTGAGAAAATGTACTTTAGAGACGTCAAGATCCACTTCACGTTTTTAATTTAGTTACTGACGTTATTTAGGTGA
>NC_069403.1:53180237-53240237 GCF_026875155.1 Cherax quadricarinatus
TGGTAGGGTCAGAATTTGGTGCAAACTTTTGGGACGTAATGGGACGGGAGATTCGTAGCATGAATGTTCAGCCGACAAATATGCAGCAACTGCGTGATCCTATCATGTCAACATAGACCAGAATCTCTAAAGAATGTTTACTCTGCCTAGTTGAACTCACGAACGATGATCTTTGAAACTTCTGGTATATATAATAGCCAAGCAGTAGGAATACTGGTCTCGCTAGCAGACCGAATACTGGTTTCCCAAGCAGCAGAAATACTAGCCCTCTTAGCAGCATTACTGCCGGTCTTCCTAGCAGACAGAAATACTGGCCTCCGTTGCAGGCAAAAACAATTTACCAGGGAACTAGTGTTCAAGGTATGGCAGCATCATTTTACTCTCAACATATACTAAGGAAGTTGCTTGTGTCTTGCTGCTGAGGGTGACGATGATGGGGCGTGGGAGGAGGAAGACGATAGGACGTGAGGGTAAGACGATAATGGGACTTGGGGGAGGAAGAAGTTAGGATGTAAGGGGAGGACGATGATGGGGCGTGAGGGGAGGACTAACCTAAAGACTCACCTGAAGACTCACTCACCTGAGGACTCACCTGGTGTCACTGGTGTAGGTGTGGGTGCTCCAGGTTAAGAGTTCCAACACGTCGTCAACACGTCGCAGCCATGACACCTGACGGAGGCACGTGAGGTCAAAGCTAAGGTTAAGTCAAAGACAATTGAGGTCAGCTTTCAGATGACAGTCAAAATAAGCCTGTTTAATTATTTCGCACGAGCTTAACCTACGATTGTTAGATCATTATTATTACAGTTATTATTTTTGTTGCTGATGTTTTTGTGCTGTGTTTGCTGTTTTTGTTGTTGCTAAACAGACACACACACACAAATACATACAACTACACACACGCATACAGGAGGCCAAGGCAGGAGTATGATGAGAGCAATAGAGCAATGGTTGACACTGGCTGAAGTGGCCAGAAGCGCTCATGCAAGCAGGGCAAAGCTGTTGATTGTGAGTGACTTCAATCACAAGGAAACTGACCGGGAGAACCTGGAGCCACATGGGGACCCAGAAAAGTGGAGGGCTAAAATGATGGAGGTGGTACTGGAAAACTTCATGTACCAACACGTAAGGGACACTACCAGAGAGGAGAGGATGAACCAGCAAGACTGGACCTAGTTCACCTCGAGTAGTGCAGATACTGAGGACATCACATATGAAAGACCCCTCGGGGCCAGTGGTCACGTGGTTCTGAGCTTTGAATACATAGTAGAGTTACAAGTGGAGAGAGAAGCAGGAAGGGTCGGACGTATGAAGCCAAACTACAAGAAAGGGGACTACGCAGGCATGAAGAATTTCCTGCAAGAGGTTCATTAGGACAGAGAATTGGCAGGGAAGTCTGTAAACGAGATGATGGAATATATGACAACAATGTGCAATGAAGCTGAGGAGAGGTTTGTACCCAAGGGTAACAAAAATAACGAGAAAGCCAGGATGAGCGCTTGGTTCACCCAAAGGTGTAGGGAGGCCAAAACCAAGTGTGCTAGAAAATGGAAGAAGTATAGAAGGAAAAGGACCCGGGAGAACAAGGAGAGCAGTCGTAGAGCCAGAAATGAATATGCACAGGTAAAAAGGGAGGCTCAACGACAATACGAAAACGACATAGCAGTGAAAGCCGTATCTGATCCGAAGCTATTGTACAGACACATCAGGAGGAAAACAACAGTCAAGGACCAGGTGATAAGGCTGAGGAAGGAAGGAGGGAAGTTCACATGAAACGACCTCGAAGTATGTGATGAGCTCAACACGAGGTTCAAAGAAATGTTCACAGAGGCGACAGAAGGGACTCCAGAAAGACACAGAGATGGGGTACACCAAGTGTTGGACACAATACATACAACCGCGCTGGATACTTCAAAGGCGATGCGGCTATGTATATCACTAACAACAATATTCAACACATCTATCGAAAAAGGACGACTACCTGAGGTATGGAAGACAGCAGACGTTGTCCCAATTTTTAAAAAAAGGAGACAGATACGAAGCATTAAACTACAGTCCAGTGCCACTGACATGTATAGAATGCAAAGTCACGGAGAAGATTATCTGGAGAAGAGTGGTGGAACACCAAGAAAGGAATGAGCATATCAATGACAGCCAGCACGGTTTCAGGGATGGGAAATCCTGTGTCACAAACCTACTGGAGTTCTATGACAGGGCGACAGCAGTAAGACAAGAGAGAGAGGGGTGGGTAGATTGCATTTTCTTGGAATGTAGGAAGGCGTTTGACACAGTTCCACACAGGAGGTTAGTGCAAAAGCTGGAGGACCAGGCAGGGATAATAGGGAAGGTACTGCAATGGATCAGAGAATACCTGTCAGGAAGACAACAGCGAGTCATGGTACGTGGCGAGGGGTCAGAGTGGGCGCCTGTGACAAGCGGGATTCCACAGGGGTCAGTTCTAGGACCGGTGCTGTTTCTGGTATTTGTAAACGACATGACGAAAGGAATAGCTTCAGAAGTGTCCCTGTTTGCTTGCAGATGACGTGAAGTTGATAATTCAATCGAATGAAGACCAGGCAGAACTACAAAGGAATCTGGACAGGCTGTAGGCCTGGTCCAGCAACTGGCTCTTGGAGTTCAGTCCCACTAAGTGCAAAGTCATGAAGATTGGGGAAGGGCAAAGAAGACCGCAGACGAAGTATAGTCTAGTGGGCCAAAGACTACAAACCTCACTTAAGGAAAAGGATCTTGGGGTGAGTATACCACCAGGCACATTTCCTGAGGCGCACATCAACCAAATAACTACTGCAGCATATGGGCGCCTAGCAAACCTAAGAACAGCATTCCGACATCTCAATAAGGAATCATTCATGACCCTGTACACCGTGTACGTTAAGCCTATGTTGGAGTATGCAGCACCAGTTTGGAACCCGCACGTTGCCAAACACGTAAGGAAACTAGAGAAAGTGTAAAGGCTTGCAATAAAACTAGTCTCGGAGCTAAGGGGCATGCCCTACGAGGAGAGGTTAAGGGAAATCAATCTGACGACACTGGAGGACAGGAGAGATAGGGGGGATATGATAATGACATTTAAAATACTGAGAGGAATTGACAAGGTGGACGGAGACAGGATGTTCCAGAGATGGGACACAGCAACAAGGGGTCACAGTTGGAAGTTGAATCACAGGGATGTTAGGAAGTATGTCTTCAGTCAGAGAGTTGTCAGGAAGTGGAATAGTCTGGGAAGTGGTGTAGTGAGGGTAGGATCCATTCATAGCTTTAAGAAGAGGTATGATAAAGCTTATGGAGCAGGAAGAGTGACCCAGTAGCGACTAGTGAAGAGGCGGGGCCAGGAACGATGAATCGACCCCTGCAATCACATCTAAATGAGTACAACTAAGTGAGTAGAACCACATACACACACGCACAAGGGAAGGGCAAAGAAGACCACAAACAGAGTATAGGCTAGGTGGCCAAAGACTGCAAACCTCACAAAAGGAAATGGATCTTGGGATGAGTATATTACCGAGCACATCTCCTGAGGCGCACATCAACCAGATAACTGCCACAGCACATGGGCGCCTGGCAAACCTAAATATAGCGTTCCGATTCCTCAGTAGGGAATCGTTCAAGACTCTGTACACCGTGTATGTCAAGCTCATATTGGAGTATGCAGCACCAGTTTTGAACCCACACCTGGTTATGCAGGTGAAGAAATTAGAGAAAGTGCAAGGGCTTGCAACAAGATTAGGTCCAGAGCTAAGGGAATGTCCTGCGAAGAAAGGTTAAGGGAAATCGGTCTGACAACACTGGAGGACAGGAGGGTTGGGAGGACATGATAACGACATTCGATATACTGCGAGGCATTGACAAGGTGGACAGAGACAGGATGTTCCAGAGATGGGGTCACAATTGAAAGTTGAAGACTCAGATGAGTCAAAGGGATGTTAGGAAGTATTTCTTCAGTCGTAGAGTTGTTAGGAAGTGGAATAGTCTGGTAAGTGACGTAGTGGAGGCAGAAACCATACATAGTTTTAAGACGAGATTTGATAAAGCTCATGGAGCAGGGAAAGAGAGGACCTAGTAGCGATGGGTGAAGAACCGGAGCCCAGGAGCTATGAATCGGCCCCTGCAAGCACAAATAGGCGAGTACAAATAGGTGAATACACAAACATACACACACTGGAGGACCAAGCAGGGATAACAGGGAAGGCACTACAATGGATCAGGGAATACTTGTCAGGAAGACAGCAGCGAGTAATGGTACGTGGCGAGGTGTCAGAGTGGGCACCTGTGACCAGCGGGGTCCCACAGGGGTCAGTCCTAGGACCAGTGCTGTTTCTGGTATTTGTGAACGACATGACGGAAGGAATAGACTCTGAGGTGTCCCTGTTTGCAGATGACGTGAAGTTGATGAGAAGAATTCACTCGATCGAAGACCAGGCAGAACTACAAAGGGATCTGGACAGGCTGCAGACCCGGTCCAGCAATTGGCTCCTGGAGTTCAATCCCACCAAGTGCAAAGTCATGAAGATTGGGAAGGGCAAAGAAGACCGCAGACGGAGTACAGTCTAGGGGGCCAGAGACTACAAACCTCACTCAAGGAAAAAGATCTTGGGGTGAGTATAACACCAGGCACATCTCCTGAAGCGCACATCAACCAAATAACTGCTGCAGCATATGGGCGCCTAGCAAACCTCAGAACAGCATTCCGACATCTTAATAAGGAATCATTCAGGACCCTGTACACCGTGTACGTTAGGCCCATATTGGAGTATGCGGCACCAGTTTGGAACCCACACCTAGCCAAGCACGTAAAGAAACTAGAGAAAGTGCTAAGGTTTGCAACAAGACTAGTCCCAGAGCTAAGAGGTATGTCCTACGAGGAGAGGTTAAGGGAAATCAACCTGACGACACTGGAGGATAGGAGAGATAGGGGGACATGATAACGACATACAAAATACTGAGAGGAATTGACAAGGTGGACAAAGACAGGATGTTCCAGAGATTGGACACAGTAACAAGGGGACACAGTTGGAAGTTGAAGACACAGATGAATCACAGGGATGTTAGGAAGTATTTCTTCAGCCACAGAGTAGTCAGTAAGTGGAATAGTTTGGGAAGCGATGTAGTGGAGGCAGGATCCATACATAGCTTTAAGCAGAGGTATGATAAAGCTCACGGCTCAGGGAGAGTGACCTAGTAGCGATCACTGTAGAGGCGGGGCCAGGAGCTCGGACTCGACCCCCGCAACCTCAACTAGGTGAGTACAACTAGGTGAGAGTACACACACACACACACACACACATACACACACACACACACACACACACACACATGAATGTGTGTTAGGAATTACAACACACACACAGCAAAATAACACCCACCAGGCCAAGTGTCTATCTGCAAGTGCCTTTGACAACTAATAACTACACACATACCGGTTCATCAGAAGGTTCGTAGATTAAACAGTCGAGGGTAGCACTCTCCCCTAGGTGCACCCTGACGTGGGTGTTACTCACTCCTAGGTGTGGTTTTCTGATCTCTTCATTCTCACCCCCTTCCTTATGCTTTTCTTCTTTCTCCTCCTCCGTTTCCCAGAGAGTCGTGGAGCCGTCGTATTGGGTGTTGTGGCCGTTCTGGCGTTCCCTATAGTCCGTCTCGTTGCTGTCGCCGAGGTTGTTCATGTCTTGTTGATTGTAGTGGTAGTATGCCTTACTCTGGTCGTTCTGGTAGTCGTTGTAATGACCATTATGTTTACTAAGGTCGTCTTGTCTGGAAGTGTCGTTCTGGGTATATTGCTCATGTTGTTTATGAGAGGTATGGTCGTTTGAGTCGTAATGTTCATCATAGGAATATTGGCCGGATGTGTCGTCCGGGACGTTTCTGTCACCCCGTGTAAAGTGTTCTTCAAGGCGGTTTGGAAGACGGATAACTGAAGACTTTCTCGTCGCTGCCTCCAACGAAGACGACAACTGTGGTGGATAGATTTGAGAAGACGACAGCGGAGGGGGTGAAGCTCGCAAAGACCACGGCGCTGGTGAGGACGACAACAGTGAGAAAGATGGCGAAGACGACCACGACGACGAATACCGAGTTGCAAGAGACGACGAATGGATTGACGCTTCAAAAATGGAGGCTGAGGAAGAGGAAAACACTAATTAAAAATGAAAAACAGGTTACATGACAGGAAAAGATAAGAGAAGAAGAAGAAGAAAAAGAAGCAGGATCTGATCTTCCTATTAAAAGCTCTATTAAATAAGACATTTTATCATATATATATATATATATATATATATATATATATATATATATTATATATATATATATATATATATATATATATATATATATATATACAATCATGATATTAAAACATTAAAAATTTCTTCCTTCTAGTAAACAATGCTATTTAACCCGGTTATAAAAAGCTAAGACATTAAACCCCAGTAACAAGCAGTCATGTTCGTCATGTCAACTGAAGTAACAATGTTCATGTCGACTGAAGCAGTCATGTTCGTCATGTCAACTGAAGTAACAATGTTCATGTCGACTGAAGCAGTCATGTTCGTCATGTCAACTGAAGTAACAATGTTCATGTCGACTGAAGCAGTCATGTTCGTCATGTCAACTGAAGTAGTCATGTTTGTCATATCAACTGAAACAGTTATGTTTGTCATGTCATCTCAGGTATGTAACATGGAAATAAAAATTGTCCTTTAATTACTGAATCTTATGTGGTGTTACTGTGTGTTATGTGGTGTTACTGTGTTATGTGGTGTTACTGTGTGTTATGTGGTGTTACTGTGTGTTATGTGGTGTTACTGTGTGTTATGTGGTGTTACTGTGTGTTATGTGGTGTTACTGTGCGTTATGTGGTGTTACTGTGTGTTATGTGGTGTTACTGTGTGTTATGTGGTGTTACTCTGTGTTATTTGGTGTTACTGTGTGTTATGTGGTGTTACTGTGCGTTATGTGGTGTTACTGTGTGTTATGTGGTGTTACTGTGTGTTATGTGGTGTTACTGTGTGTTATGTGGTGTTACTCTGTGTTATTTGGTGTTACTGTGTGTTATGTGGTGTTACTGTGTGTTATGTGGTGTTACTGTGTGTTATGTGGTGTTACTGTGTGTTATGTGGTGTTACTCTGTGTTATGTGGTGTTACTGAGTGCTATGTGGTGTTACTGTGTGTTATATGATGTTACTGTGTGTAATGTGGTGTTACTGTGTGTTATTTGGTGTTACTCTGTGTTATGTGGTGTTACTGAGTGCTATGTGGTGTTACTGTGTGTTATATGATGTTACTGTGTGTAATGTGGTGTTACTGTGTGTTATATGATGTCACTGTTTGTAATGTGGTGTTACTGTGTGTTATGTGGTGTTACTGTGTCTTATGTGGTGTTACTGTGTGTTATGTGGTGTTACTGTGTTATGTGGTGTTTCTGTGTGTTATGTGGTGTTACTGTGTGTTATGTGGTGTTACTGTGTGTTATGTGGTGTTACTGTGTGTTATGTGGTGTTACTGTTTGTTATGTGGTGTTACTGTGTGTTATGTGGTGCTACTGTGTGTTGTGGTGTTACTGTGTATTATGTGGTGTTACTGTGTATTATGTGATGTTACTGTGTATTATGTGATGTTACTGTGTGTTATGTGATGCTACTGTGTGTTATATGGTGCTACTGTGTGTTATGTGGTGTTACTGTGTGTTATGGGGTGTGACGGTGTTATGTGGTGTTACTGTGTGTAATGTGGTGTTACTGTGTGTTATATGATGTTACTGTGTGTTATGTGGTGTTATTGTGTGTTATGGGGTGTTACTGTGTGTTATGGGGTGTTACTGTGTGTTATGTGGTGTTACTGTGTGTTATGGGGTGTTACTGTGTGTTATGTGGTGTTACTGTGTGTTATGTGGTGTTACTGTGTCATGTGGTGTGATTGTGTTATGTGGTGTTTCTGTGTGTTATGTAATGTTGCTGTGTGTTATGTGATGTTACTGTGTGTTATGTGGTGCTATTGTGTGTTATGTGGTGTTACTGTGTGTTATGTGGTGTTACTGTATGTTATGGGGTGTGACTGTGTTATGTGGTGTTACTGTGTGTAATGTGGTGTTACTGTGTGTTTTGTGGTGTTATTGTGTGTTATGTGGTGTTACTGTGTGTTATGTGGTGTTACTGTTTGTTAAGTGGTGTTAGTGTTTGTTATGTGGTGTTACTGTGTGTTATGTGGTGTTACTGTGTGTTATGTGGTGTTACTGTTTAAGTGGTGTTACTGTTTGTTAAGTGGTGTTACTGTTTGTTATGTGGTGTTTCTGTGTGTTATGTGGTGTTACTGTTTGTTAAGTGGTGTTACTGTTTGTTAAGTGGTGTTTCTGTGTATTATGTGGTGTTACTGTGTGTTATGTGGTGTTACTGTGTGTTATGTGGTGTTACTGTGTGTTATGTGGTGTTACTGTGTGTTATGTGGTGTTACTGTTTGTTAAGTGGTGTTACTGTTTGTTATGTGGTGTTTCTGTGTATTATGTGGTGTTACTGTGTGTTATGTGGTGTTACTGTGTGTTATGTGGTGTTACTGTGTGTTATGTGGTGTTACTGTGTGTTGTGTTACTGTGTATTATGTGGTGTTACTGTGTATTATGTGATGTTACTGTGTTATGTGATGTTACTGTGTGTTATGTGGTGCTACTGTGTGTTATGTGGTGTTACTGTGTGTTATGAGGTGTGACTGTTATGTGGTGTTACTGTGTGTAATGTGGTGTTACTGTGTGTTACATGATGTTACTGTTTGTAATGTGGTGTTATTGTGTGTTATTTGGTGTTATTGTGTATTATGTTGTGTTACTGTTTGTCTAGTGGTTTTATTTCGTTTTAATGTATGAGAGAGATGAAAGAGGTATTAAGGTGAGAGAGGTAAGAGAGGTGAGAGAGAGATGAGAGTCAAGAAGAAAGTTAAGAAATGAAGGAGAGGAAGTGGAAAAAAAATGGTCTTGGAGGAGCGAGAGTGATGGAAGTTTTGACGTGGCTAGAAATTGGATCTGGGCGTTCATTTTAAGGTTAACTTGAGGAAACTGGCACGATGAGTGTGACCCTGGTCTTAATGTGTGTGTGTGTGTGTGTGTGTGTGTGTGTACTCACCTATTTGTACTCACCTATTTGTGGTTGCAGGGGTCGAGTCACAGCTACTGGCCCCGCCTCTTCGCTGATTGCTACTAGGTCCTCTCTCTCCCTGCCCCATGAGCTCTATCATACCTCGCCTTAAAACTATGTATGGTTCCTGCCTCCACCACATCACTTTCTAGGCTATTCCATGGCCTGACTACTCTGACTGAAGAAATACTTCCTAACATCCCTTTGATTCATCTGAGTCTTCAACTTCCAATTGTGACCTCTTGTGTCTGTGTCCATCTCTGAAACATCCCGTCTTTGTCCACCTCGTCTATTCCGCGCAGTATTTTATATGTCGTTATCATGTCTCCCCTGACCCTCCTGGCCTCCAGTGTCGTCAGGCCGATTTCCCTCAACCTTTCTTCATAGGACAATCCCCGTAGCTCTGGGACTAGTCTTGTTGCAAACCTTTGCACTTTCTCTAATTTCTTGACGTGCTTGACTAGGTGTGGATTCCAAACTGGTGCTGCATACTCCAGTATGGGCCTGACGTAGATGGTGTACAGAGTCTTAAACGAATCCTTACTGAGGTATCGGAACGCTATCCGTAGGTTTGCCAGGCGCCCGTACGCTGCAGCAGTTATCTGATTGATGTGCGCCTCAGGAGATATGCTCGGTGTTATACTCAACCCCAGATCTTTGTCCTTGAGTGAGGTTTGCAGTCTTTGGCCATCTAAACTATATTGTGTCTGCGGTCTTCTTTGCCCTTCCCCAATCTTCATGACTTTGCATTTGGCAGGGTTAAATTCAAGGAGCCAGTTGCTGGACCAGGCTGGTAGCCTGTCCAGATCTCTTTGTAGTCCTGCCTGATCCTCGTCCGATTCGATTCTTCTCATTAACTTCACATCGTCTGCAAACAAGGACACTTCTGAGTCTATCCCTTCCGTTATGTCGTTCACGTAAACCAAGAACAGCACAGGTCCTAGGACTGACCCCTGTGGAACCCCGCTTGTCACAGGCGCCCACTCTGACACCTCGTCGCGTACCATGACTCGTTGTTGCCTCCCTGTCAGATATTCTCTGATCCATTGCAGTGCCTTTCCTGTTATGTGTGCCTGGTCCTCTAGCTTTTGCAGTAACCTCTTGTGAGGAACTGTGTCGAAAGCCTTCTTGCAGTCCAAAAATACGCAGTCGATCCACCCCTCTCTCTCTTGTCTTACTTCTGTCACCTTGTCATAAAACTCTAGTAGGTTTGTGACACAGGATTTTCCTTCCTGAAACCGTGCTGGTTGTCAATTATACACTTGTTTCTTTCCAGGTGCCCCACCACTCTCCTCCTGATGATCTTCTCCATGACCTTGCATACTATACACGTTAGTGATACAGGTCTGTAGTTTAGTGCCTCATGTCTGTCTCCCTTTTTAAAAATTGGGACTACATTTGCCATTTTCCATACCTCAGGGAGTTGCCCAGTTTCAAATGATGTGTTGAAGATCTTTGTTAATGGCTCACACAATATCTCTGCTCCCTCTTTAAGAACCCATGGAGAGATGTTGTCTGGTCCACCGCCTTTGAGGTGTCAAGTTCGCATAGCAGCTTCTTCACCTCTCCTTGGTTATATGTACCTCATCCAGCACTTGCTGGTGTGCCCCCCTGTTCTGATTTCTTGGAGTCCTACTAGTTTCCACTGTAAATACCTCTTTAAATTTTGTGTTGAGCTCCTGACATACCTCTCGGTCGTTTCTTGTGAATTCCCCATCACCCTTCCTCAGTCTGATTACCTGGTCCTTGACTGTTGTTTTCCTCCTGATGTGGCTGTACAACAGCTTCGGGTCAGTCTTTACTTTTGATGCTATGTCATTTTCATATTGTCTCTGAGCCTCCCTTCTTATCTGTGCATATTCGTTTCTGGCTCTTCGGCTGATTTCTTTATTTTCCTGAATTCTCTGTCTTCTGTACCTTTTCCATTCTCTAGTACACCTAGTTTTTGCCTCCCTACACCTTTGGGTGAACCAAGGACTCGTTCTGTTCTTCCCTTTATTTCTGTTTCCCTTGGGAACAAACCTCTCCTCTGCCTCCTTGCATTTTGTTGCTACATAGTCCATCATTTCTTGTACTGGTTTTCCTGTCAGTTCCCTCTCCCACTGAATGTCTTGAAGGAAGTTCCTTATGCCTGAGTAGTTCCCCCTTTTGTAGTTTGGTTTTTCCCAGCCTATTCCTGCTACTCTCTCCACTTGAAGCTCAACTATGTAGTCGAAGCACAGAACCACATGATCACTAGCTCCCAGGGGCCTTTCATACATGATACCCTCGATGTCCGAACTACTCATGGTGAATACAAGGTCCAACCTTGCTGGTTCATCCTCTCCTCTCTCTCTGGTAGTGTCTCTAACATGTTGATGCATGAGGTTCTCCAGTAGCACATCCATCATCTTGGCTCTCCATGTTTCGGGACCCCCATGGGGCTGCAGGTTTTCCCAGTCAATCTCCTTGTGATTGAAATCACCCATAACTAGTAACTTTGCTCCCCCCATGTGTGCTCTCCTGGCCACCTCGGCTAGTGTGTTGATCATTGCTCTGTTGCTCTCATCGTATTCTTCTCTTGGCCTCCTGCAGTTCTGTGGTGGGTTGTACATTACTGCAATTATCACCTTATGTCCCTCAGACTGGATTGTTCCTACTAAGTAGTCCCTTTCGCCCATGCCATCCATTCCTTCCATTTTCTCAAAACCCCACTGGTTTTTAATGAGCAGTGCAACTCCTCCTCCCCCTCTCCTCCCTCTGTCTTTCCTGAAGATTTGATATCCGGATGGAAAGATTGAATCTGTTATTATTCTGGTGAGTTTTGTTTCTGTGAGTGCTATTATGTCTGGGGATGTCTCTTTGATTCTTTCGTGCCACTCCTCTTACTTGTTTGTTATTCCATCTGCATTTGTATACCACACCTTCAACTTCTTTTCTAAGACTGTGGTCTGGGAAGTATATTGGGGTTGGGAAGTGGGAGACCTGGTAAGGAACTATGGGTTGTTGCTGTGGGGGTGAAGTTTGTAATGTAGTGGGTGGGGGCATTGGATGCGGCATGGGTGTTTTGATTTAGAGTGTTTGGTTGCACTGGGGTTGACCTGGTTGGGAGGCTTCTATAGAAAGTTGTGAGGGAGGCTGTATTTGATCTTCTTCCTGGGTCTGGGATCTCCTGTCTGTCTTCTCCATCCACTCTCTTTCCTCCTTTCGCCTTTGTACCATCTCTCTCAGTTTCTTCCTTTCTTCTTGTGTTCTGTCGCGGTCGAGATACACTCTCCTGTATGCCGTCATGTCCCTTAATTGTGCTTTCTCCTGCAGGATCCTGGTCCGAGTCGCTTCTGCCTTGAAGGTCACTCTCACTGGCCGGGTTCTTTTTTTTACAAACCCCCCTATTCTCCGAAAATTTTCCAGCTGGGTCATATCGTCTTCTCCTATTGCTTTCATGATGCTTTCAATTGCTTTTTTTTCCCCTTGTTTTCTTGCTTCATATGTTTCCCTTCGACTTCCTGGAGCCCATACACAAAGACTGACCTCACCCTTTCATTCTCCCACTGCATATCCCTGTGTATCCCCTCATTTAATTTGGTTTCCTCCACTGCAGCTTTCCTTTCATCAGTTTCACTGGCTAATGTACTTGGGCTCAGTGGCCTGTCATTTTCCCTTCTCGGCTTTCCTTGGGCTCTGTTGTTGTCTGTTAGGGCCTCCACATAAAGCTTAGCTCTTTCATTTGCTACAGTCTCCTCTGATAGAGCATCTCCATGCAGTTGTGCCCCTTCTTTCCCTACAGTCCCCTTATTTGTGGCTGAGGTAGCAGTCTCTGTTGTCAATCCCAAAATGTTCTTTAGTTCTTTAGGCTGTTTCAGATTTTTCAATTCCTCTTCTAAACTCTGTATCCTAGCTTCTGCTGCTTTGACATGCACCTCCCACTTCCTGCTTTCCATATCTATCCTCTCTTCCATTCTCATGCTAAGTTCTTCTAGTTTCTTTTCCCATTCATGATCCCTTTTTATGAGCTCTGCTGCCCAATCTTCCTTTGCATTTTCCTCCTCCTGTCCCTTGGTTTTTCTTGTTGCTCTCTGGCAACCCATTTTTGTTTTATCCTGATTGCCTCAGAGTGGGAAACCTATGTAGTTCTGTATGTTAGGTTAGTAGTGTGTGTGTCAGAGTGTGGGGGGGGGAAGTAGTGGAGGAACTGTGGCTATGTGGGAGCTGAGTGGGGAGGGGTGGGGAGGGTTTGGGGTGAACGGGGGAGGGGAGGGTGATCGAGGGAGGGGAGGGATCAGGGGAAGTAGTGAGATGTCGGTGGTGAGGGGGGAGTGTATGTGTGTCTGGATATGTGTGTGTGTGTGTGTGTGTGTGTGTGTGTGTGTGTGTGTGTGTGTGTGTAATTTTGTGTGTAATTGTGTGTGGAATTATGTGTGGGTTTATTATGTACTGAAAGGTAGGTGGCTTGTGCGTTTAAGGTAAGTCTCAGTGGTCCTTGGCTGCCCACACCTTCTTGTGACCTGACCCCCAACCTCCTGGGACTTGCCCCACTTACAGTGTGTGTGTGTGTGTGTGTGTGTGTGTGTGTGTGTGTGTGTGTGGTGTGTGTGTGTGTGTGTGTGTGTGTGTGTGTGTGTGTGTGTATGTGTGTATGTGGGTGTGTGTATGTGTGTGTGTGTGTGTGTACTCACCTATTTGTACTCACCTATTTGTGGTTGCAGGGGTCGAGTCCTAGCTCCTGGCCCCGCCTCTTCACCGGTTGCTACTAGGCCCTCTCTCTCCCCGCTCCATGAGCTTTATCAAACCTCGTCTTAAAACTGTGTATGGTTCCTGCCTCCACTACGTCATTTTCTAGGCTATTCCACTGCCTTACAACTCTATGACTGAAGAAATACTTCCTACTATCTCTCTGACTCATTTGTGTCTTCAACTTCCAATTGTGGCCTCTTGTTTCTGTGTCCCCTCCCTGGAACATCCTGTCCTTGTACATCGAGCTGGATCTACGCCAGGACGTCACATCGACCTGGACAATCTACAGTGCTACAGCTGCACTACAAGTACTGTATCACCTATGAGTGGTTGTTTGGGTGTGGGGTCCAGGTTCCAATTAACCGTGTGTATGTGTTGTGTGTGTGTGTGTGTGTGTGTGTGTGTGTGTAATTATGTGTCGAATTATGTGTGGGTTTATTATGTGTCTGAAAAGTAGGTGGCTTGTGCTTGGAGTGTAATGTAGATTCTCAGTTGTCGCTTGTGTCCACAAACTCTTGTGACCTGACTCCCACCCTTGCAGTGTTGCCTATATCGACCTGCTTATAGTGAGTTAATCTCCTTGTTCAATGGATTACCATTTGCTAAACCTTATTGAATACTTGAGTGCCTATTCTTTATCGTGCTATGAGAGTTAGACCATTCACATTCAGCTTGGCGGTTAATTGGAACCTGGACCCCACACCCAAACAACCACTCATAGGTGATACAGTACTTGTAGTGCAGCTGTAGCACTGTAGATTGTCCAGGTCGATGTGACGTCCTGGCGTAGATCCAGCTCGATGTACGTCCTGGCGTAGATCCACCTCAATTTCTTGTGTGTGTGTGTGTGTGTGTGTGTGTGTGTGTGTGTGTGTGTGTGTGTGTGTGTGTGTGTGTGTGTGTGTGTGTGTGTGTGTGTGTGTCACCATATTTTAATAACATAAGAACATAGGAAAGGAGGAACACTACAGCAGGCCTACTGACCCATGCTTGGCAGGACATTCTCAAACCCAAACCCACTGACAAAAAATATTTCTCCAACCCATTTTCAAGGCTACCCTATGAATAAGCTCTGATAACCCATGATGGGTCACACAACGGAGGGGGGGGGTTAGGTGAGTTCCTAGGTTCAACGGTCCTCCACCAACATCATGTTATTGGGGTCCTTTAAAAAGGACCCTTATCATGATAATTACCATGATAATTACCATGGTAATTAGCAGGGCGGGTGGTGACACCCGCCAACCCTGAGGCAGGCAGAGTCAATCACAAAACTTTAATTAGTGATTATTTTCGGAATATATGAGCAAGATCGGACGTCAGAGATTAATGTGTTAAGGGAGGATTTGTTTGATTTATCTGAGGACGCGTCTGGGACCGTCCCACGGGGCCCACGACCACGCGTCTGGGACCGTCCCACGGGGCCCAGGACAACGGGTCTGGGACCGTCCCACGGGGCCCAGGACAACGGGTCTGGGACCGTCCCATGGGGCCCACGACCACTGGTCTGGGACTGTTGCAACCCCTGAATGGGTTACAATGTATATGATGTATATAATGTGTATGTATATAATTTCCTTTTCATATAATTTTATATTGCTTATATTTGCGATAATAGCTAAATCGTAAATATATTGCTTTATATTATTATTTGACTTAGTTATGTTGTTAGGTAGGATGTAACACATATATTATGTGCTCAAAGTTCAAGTTTGGATTGTCTAACTACTGTAATTATCGCTTGTGGCTCGTTACTCTGCCGGCTTCTCTGTTGCTGAGCAACAACTGTCCACGGAGCTATCACGTGATCGAGGGGGGGTTATCTCACCTCGCCTGAAGTATTCAGTCTGGTCTAGACTCTCTTGGTGGTTGGACGTATTCTTGACAAGGCGTGCCTAACCCTTCCTTATTGGCCCTTGTTGGAAGATCGTCTCTTGTCTCATTATTGTTGTTAGTTCTGGAGACTCTGTTCACAGAACATTGTATAGACTTAGTGATTTTCGACGTTGTACTGAGGTTGTGTGTCGTGTAGACACTCTGAGCAACTCAGGTCCTGAGCTGTAGCTTCTGACCTAACTTGTACTGGTATCTGTGTACTGTCACAGTCGGTGATTTTCTTATGCTGAACTTAGATTCAGTAGTATGGGAGTTTTGTGACTTTTGTGGAGGATCTGCTGATGGTCCCTACTTAGTGTCGTTATATTATCTCCTTGATCCTGATTGTGTCACAGTTGCTTGTTATATTGCTATTGGGCTTAGCATTCTTTTTATTGTTCAAGCAGACTGTTCTGACTGCCAGTTGGTCAAGAAGTTAGTTTATTTGAGGACTTAGTCAGTCACTTGTTTAAGTCTAGTCGAGTCTTGAGACATAGTGAACTACTTAGAGCACTTACACACATACACATAATTATTTGTATATTGTATTATTAAATGTTAATGTACCAGACGGTACTTAAGAATTATAAATGTGATATGTGCTTTCAGCACAATAATACTGTACACGAGAGAAGTGATTAATATTATTTTGATTATTGTGATTAATTTAATTTAATTTGATATACGCCTAGACAACTTAATGATTAATAAATTTATTATATTTTAATTTCTCTAGTTAGTAGCCTACCAGTTGTAATCCTGAAGCACTATTGAATCATACTGAATTCTAATGGATAATTGGACAAGGATACTGACTAATTGTTACGAAAACCCAGTAACAGGCTGGATGCTAGAAGGGCAGTCCTTTCTAGTATTCACTGGAGATCTCTAAGCTTTTAGAATCGCGTTTTTTTGTAACAGGGACCGTCCCACGGGGCCCAGGATAACGGGTCTGGGACCGTCCCACGGGGCCCAGGACAACGGGTCTGGGACCGTCCCACGGGGCCCAGGACAACGGGTCTGGGACCGTCCCACGGGGCCCACGGCCACGGGTCTGGGACCGTCCCACGGGGCCCAGGACAACGGGTCTGGGACCATCTCACGGGGCCCACGACCACGGGTCTGGGACCGTCCCACGGGGCCCAGGACAACGGGTCTGGGACCGTCCCACGGGGCCCACGACCAAGGGTCTGGGACCGTCCCACGGGGCCCACGACCACGGGTCTGGGACCGTCCCACGGGGCCCAGGACCACTGGAGCCCACTTCAGGTAGGTTAAGAATAAACTGTGGTCGTAGAGGAATAAAATAACACGAACACCACATAACACACGAACACCATCATAATCATTAAACCACACACACACACACACACACACACACACACACACACACACACACACACACACACACACACACACACACACACACACGCACGCACGCACACACACACAATCACACACACACACACACACACACACGAACGGAACAGAATTTATTTTTCGTAACGAGCATTATTCATGTTGTTCAAGAGAAAGATTCGATCTGGATGAAGTTGAACCTCTGGATGAAGCTGAACCTCCAGGTAGACCACAAGACGGGCAGAAAGCATCAACTTCACTCTGGCTGTACCCTTCTCCAGAACTTCACTCCATCTGAGATCCTATATACCCAGGATGACTCGAGTATGGAACACATTCGTACAGCATAATGATGTCAACGAGATAAAGTCAGTTGATCAAATGAAAATGCTGGCCCACAGATGGCTCCAACTTCATCCTGTTCCCTACTTGTATGTCTCATAACAATAAAAATGCTTTCAAATGAGCTGATGTAGGTAACAGCTCTTAGCTTGCCAATAAAGTTAGGAATCCTTAACCTGTAAATAGCTTGTCAATAAAACCAGGGATCCTTAACCTAATGTTGTCAAACCCTGTGTAAGAGAGAGAGTGAGAGAGAGAGAGAGAGAGAGAGAGAGAGAGAGAGAGAGAGAGAGAGAGAGAGAGAGAGAGAGAGAGAGAGAGAGAGAGAGAGAGAGAGAGAGAGAGAATTCTGCCGCCTTCTTTCAACTTTTCTATTTTTGCTTTTGTAATGAGAGAGCGAGTGAGAGCACAGGAAAAAAAAAAACTCTGAGTTGATATATTTTTATCAACATTTTAAATATTTTCATGTGAATGATGAGACAAATGACAATATTACCTGCAGAGAACTAACAACTTTCTCACTCGTCCCACATGTGTCTTATTCATTAACTTAAGATAAATATGTCATGAATCAACTTACGATACCAAAGTCTTGCACATGTGTCTTATTCACCAACTTTCCGGTATTACATACATAACACAATACAATTCCCTCTGTCAAGCTTTGACACAAGTTGCCTCCACGCAATCACAGCAAGAAAACAAAACAAGTCGTGTCAACACCCACCTGACGACCCAACAACACTCTGCAACACCAGCTTAGGTTATCAGGGTTTTTAGTAACACTGGTTAGCGATATTTACGGCCGTGTTAATGTTATTAAAAACACCTGAAATGTGCCTTCCAATCCGTACAACTAAATTTTTTGGAGTTAATCCAGAAGAACGTCAACAAGACATGTCAGATGTATTAATGCTTTCTTATGCTAGGTAAGATTCGTCAGGAATCAAGGCAAGTGTTTCCTGACGCGAGTCTTAGTCATATGATGACCCACACGTGGAGCATTTGGTCAGGTGTTTCATCCAGTTAAATGCAGTATTAAAATATTTGCTAACGGAAAGGGTATACCTGGAGTATACCTGGAGAGAATTTATTGGGTCAACGCACCCGCGGCGCGGTCTGAGACCACGGTAGATAAAGTTTTATTATTCATTAGATAATAAAGTTTTGACCACTGTTTTTATTCCTTGGATAAGGTTCAGCTAACTTACATTTCTGACCAGGAAAAGGTTCCTTGAATTAAAGAAAAATGGAACCCGGTGTTCAGTTTGATGAACGGATGAACTGAAAATATGTTCACAGCTTTTCACCTTCCAGTGAACAAATATTAAATGAACATTAAAACATTTTAACTACGTGACTTATTACAATTGTAACTGTAATACTGACTACATGAATATATATATATATATATATATATATATATATACTTGCATTTAGGTCACACTACACATACATGTACAAGCATATATATACACACACACCCCTCTGGGTTTTCTTCTATTTTCTTTCTAGTTCTTGTTCTTGTTTATTTCCTATTACCTCCGTGGGGAAGTGGAACAGAATTCTTCCTCCGTAAACCATGCGTGTTGTAAGAGACGACTAAAATGCCGCGAGCAAGGGGCTAGTAACCCCTTCTCCTGTATATATTACTAAATTTAAAAAGAGAAACTTTAGTTTTTTCTTTTGGGCCACCCTGCCTTGGTGGGATACGGCTGGTATGTTGAAAGAAAGAAAGATTATATATATATATATATATATATATATATATATATATATATATATATATATATATATATATATATATGTATATATAAACAGCTGCGTGACTCATTTGTCAGTGATGCTGTGACATGAGTCCACTGCCTGAGTGATGCTGTGACATGAGTCCACTGCCTGAGTGATGCTGTGACATGAGTCCACTGCCTGAGTGATGCTGTGACATGAGTCCACTGCCTGAGTGATGCTGTGACATGAGTCCACTGCCTGAGTGATGCTGTGACATGAGTCCACTGCCTGAGTGATGCTGTGACATGAGTCCACTGCCTGAGTGATGCTGTGACATGAGTCCACTGCCTGAGTGATGCTGTGACATGAGTCCACTGTCTGACGGGTGCCGCGGAGGTCATTTGCTAAATTAACAGAGTATTACCGGTTATTAGCGAGCACTTTTCGAGGCCAGAACGTCCCCGGGGTAATATTTCCCAGAGAAACTTATGGATATTACTAACCCATGATGTATTTTGTATTGTGTGGGGAGGCTATTTGCAGATTGTATTGGGAGGGGAATGTGTGATTCGGTGGAGGAGAGTTGTATGAGGAGGGGAAGAGATGTATGAGGAGGGGAAGAGATGTATGAGGAGGGGAAGAGCTGTATGAGACTGAGGAAGAGTTGCGGATTACGCATTGATGGGGGGGGAGAATCAATGCGTGAGGGGAATAATGAATATAATTATATATATATATATATATATATATATATATATATATATATATATATATATATATATATATATATATATATATATTCATTATTCCCCTCACGCCAAGAAACGACAACTTTATAAGTTCGTGAGAATTTACCTAAAGTTAGTGAAAATTTACCTAATGTTCGTTAGAACTTACCTAAAGTTTTTGAGAACTTACCTAAAGTTTTTGAGAACTTACCTAAAGTTCGTGAGACACCTCGAGGCTTACACAGTACATTGTGAAATCTTTGGACAAATGGAAGGATACGTGATAAAGTGAAGGAAGACACACATTTTTGCAACAGTGAATTTACATGAATTTATAAGATGAGACCTATTGACCTACCTCACCTGATGCCCAAGCAATCAAGAGCACTCGACTAACACCCAGGTACCTATTTACTGCCAGTCTTGAATAAGCTCACCTATGATCCACTAAGACTTTGTTATAACAAAAGTAATCAAGGTAATTAAGCCTGCCAGCTCAGACTGACAGATTCTATTACCTGACGTGATGGAGCATGATAATGGAAACATAGTTAAGGTTCCTAGCAACACACTGCAACAGAAAAACAAAACAAAGCAATATGAAAAGCAAGATGAGTGTTGTGCGGACGTACGTGTAACAGCTGCAGAAGTCAGCAACCGCTGAGGTGACAGCAACAGCAGTAACAGTAGCAACAGCAAAGGCAAAATTCTTCCCATCCTCTTCTCACCTGAAGGAAATCACAGGAGTTATCAACATCACTCTGTTGCTTTTGTTGTCGCCAGTGTTATTAGTAGAGGCCCTTAAGGACTAGTTATTTTTGGGGAAGGAATTGCTGCTATCATCTGTAATGTCTGTATTACTGCTATTGCTATTGCAATTCTTGTAATTTGTAGCTACTGTTATTATGAAATTGAATTTGCAAATACATAAAACACATACACATTAACAGGTACACAAGTATATCATAATTAAAATGGTTTTACTGTCCCCTCCCTTCCTCCCTTCCTCTCTCCTCTCTCTCTCTCTCTCTCTCTCTCTCTCTCTCTCTCTCTCTCTCTCTCGGAAAATAATGAACTGACAATACTTACACGCACACATACATTTGTATTAATCAGTTTATTTCAGAGCTTTGAAAAAATTATTATAATTATTACATTCGGGGAAAAGCGCTTAACCTGTGGGTAACATACAGGTCCCAAGGAGGAGCAAAGAGTAGTGGCAAGCTACATGGAGGACACATATGTGTTAATAAAGGATACATGAAAGATAGCAAATCTGGAAACATATTAGGTGGTAGAACAGGGAAGAATAGGGTCAGAACACCTGTAATTAATATGGTAAACTGAACACTAAAGGGGGGTCACACACACACACACACACACACACACACACACACACACACACACACACACACACACACACCACACACACACACACACTAGAACTTCAGTGTGTGTTCGAATTATTCACGCCTGCAGATTACAAGGATTATTTCTGAAAATTTTACGTAATATTAACATGGATTAACCGATTTCTCTTGAATGTGGATTCGTGAAATTGCGAAATACTGGAATTTTATCCATCTCCGAGGATTAGCAGTGATTTATCCGTCTCAGTGGAATAACAGCCTTACCTGATTATGTGGTTACAGCGAGAGGCGATTAATATGCATATGTAATTTTGCTTTGCATTTGCAACAGAGGTTCAGCATTAATAATTTCGTTAGTAGTGACGAGTAATGTAGTTGCTTATTGCAGTGAGATTTCACTGGTGTCTCTTCCTCGGCAGTGACCAGAGGTGAGGAAGACACAGGTGCTGCACAAGCTTGTGTTCTGACAACGTTTCGTTCTGTATAGAACGAAACGTTGTCGAAGTTAAAGCTTGCTCCGCACCTATGTCTTTCATCTTTGGGGCCTTTGTATCCAGTGACCTAAGGTGCAGGGGAGGTATTGTATAAGCCGTTCAAGAAGTGACTTTTGGATGTAAGATGAGAGAGAGAGAGAGAGAGAGAGAGAGAGAGAGAGAGAGAGAGAGAGAGAGAGAGAGAGAGAGAGAGAGAGACAGCCAGACAGAGAGAGAGACAGAGAGAGAGAGAGAGAGAGAGACAGAGAAACACAGTCTGAACTTTGCCAAATGGAATTAAAAATAACAGGGGGTGTGGAATTGGAAAAGGTTTGTATTCCGCTGATGTAAATTTTGTGTCCCTCTCAAGTGTCTCGCTCGGTCTGTGGGGCTGGAGGCCGACGAGGCCATAAAAATCTTTGCCGGAATTTCTGAAATCCATGTGGGCAATTTTCGAAATATTTCCTAATGTTTGGTTAATATATATATAATTTTCCTTTGGCTAAAATTTCTTCCTAAATGACCTTAAATTTGGCTGAAGTTTTTTTGTAAGTGACCTTTGGATAGGCTGAAGGTCCCTTCACACACCTTAACACTGATGTTTACCTCGAGATCTTTAATTAACGGAATATTTAGTCGTCTGCACAGCAGGCTTCAGCAGTCGAATACGAAGGTCACCACCTCTCTATTCGACTGCTGAGGCAGACGTGACCTTCTCGCCAATAAAGGTACCTAAGTATTGCTATTTTGTAAATATCCATAGAATTATTTGGTTGATCTCAGTAAATTTTCGTATTAAAATAGAAATTAAGAAAAAAATCCTCGAAAATCCGAATGAGGAACGAATTTCGTTCTAAAGCAGATTTTCCTGTTTATTAGGTGTAACATAACTCGAGAATGCCTCTTCCGATCGGCTTCAAATTTTCAATGCTCGTGGCTCAAGAGATTGTAATGGCACGATTGCAAACGAACCATTTCACGAACGGGGCTTGAACCCGCGGTAGAGTCGTAAAATTCCAGACCGACGCGTTAGCCACTGGACCAGCTGGCTACAATAAGATACTATGTATATTTTTACACCATAGGAAAGTTAGCATAGGCACCACTGTGACCACAAATGCAACTTTTTACAGACGAATATCCCGCCAGCGTGGGAATCGTGTCATTACGATTTCTTGAGTCGTGATGAGGGTTTTTAGGGGACTCGAGCTAGAATTCGTGACGGCCACGCTGTCAGGGAGATTCGTCTGTAAAGACTTACATTTGTGGTGACAGTGGTGGCCTATGTTAACCTTCCTCTGGTGTATAAATATACCTAGTCGGATAAATCTTATTGTAGCCAGGTGACCCAGGGGCTAACGCGTCTGTTTGGAATTTTATGACTCATTCACCGCGGGTTTAATCCCTACCCGTGCCGTGGTTTCAATGCTCGTGTACGGTAACTGGGACCACATTCTTAGAACTGACATGCGTACGTGCCCTATGAGCAAAGTTCTTGAACCCATTTCTAACGTCCTGGAATGGCATCCATGCAACATCCGGAGAGAAAGGAGGGGGGGGAGGAATGGGGGGAGGTAGCATGTGGGAGCTCCTCCCCCCTAACCACGCAATATAGAATACAACAATTCCTTCTGCCTTTAGTTTGCTCGGCAGAAATCACGGCGGCACTCGTCCAGATGTTTCCCCGTCTCAGTCCCGGTTTTATATGCGTGTGCTACGTTTTTACTGCCGCGTTTCCTCCCTACGGTATGTTTGCTTCCATCTTTTAGCTCTCATACTGAGGCGAGTCACGACTTTGTGTTTTTATTTTCCGTCGTCCAAGTCTTTCACTGACACATCATTCAACATCTCTATTATACATGATAATTTTCTGTTATAGAAGATCTTCACATATAATTGAAAATAAACTTACGTAAGATAATTATATCTCTAACTGAAGATAATTATCTGTAATTTGAGATGATTATCTAAAATAGAACATGATTATATGTAACGATACATTATCTTCAAGAGAATATAATTATCATTAATAGAAAATAATTATATTTAAAAATGATTAATTTTTAATCGGTAAACCTTTTTCTCTTCAAAACGATAAAAAAAATCTCTAATTGAAGATAATTTTCCCCTTTAATAGACCCTTATCTCAAACTTAAAAAAAAATTACTTTTTGGGAAAAAGCGAAAAAATTTTTTTACTACTTTCTGGGAATAACTAACAAGCAACAATAACTAAACAATTTAAAATTTCCTTTTTTTAAATTTAAAAAATTTTTTATATTATTTTTTCCCGTTGAAAAAAATATATTAAGAGAGCATGACAGAAATTTAAGGGGGCAAGTAGGTAAGGAAAAAAAGTAAGAAAACCCAAAAAATTAGGTCCTTAGGGATTCATTTCATGTAGGTCTCCCGGAGGGGCCTGGGCCCCGGGGCCCTTTTCCAAATTGGGGACCCGGGAGTGGCTCCCGAAGGAGAGTCCCCAGTTTGTGGGACAAGGGGATTTCCGTTTTTTTAACCATGTGGTTGGTTTGGGAGTCCCCAAAGACCCAAAGGTACTGTGGAAAACTCCCCTTTAGGAAAACTGGATTTCCCTTTAAAAGCCCTAGGAAAGGGGCAACCCATGACAAGGGACGGGACTCAACTCCATCAGGTTGTTTAAAAACCTGATGTCTGAGAGAAGTGTGACTTAGCAAGTAAGTTTGTAAGTTGACTAGGGGTCTCCTTTCCCTCAGGTGGGGGTCAGCCATGGGGAAAAATTTTCTTTCCCCCCGTAATAAAAACTCCCGCAATAACAGTTTTTTTTTAGGGGAGACCATTAGGGAAAAGTTTTATTTTTTACGTTTCATGGAGTCTCCTGATGACGATGCGGATGACAGAGTGATTGCCCCTGATGATTGATTCTGGATGACTGCGTTATTGTCCCCCGATGACTGAAAGCGGGGTGGCGCGTGAAATTTTCCCCTTTATGACTGAAAGCTGGTTTCTGCGTGATTGTCCCCTGATGACTGATGCTGGATGACTGCGTGATTGTCCCCTGATGACTGATGCTGGATGACTGCGTGATTGTCCCCTGATACTGATTCTGGATGACGCCGGGGATTGTCCCCCCGAAAGACTGATGCTGGGTGACAAAAGTGATTTTTTTCCCCCGATGGGTTTATTCGGGGGTGACTGCGTGATTGTCCCCTGATACTGATGCTTTGGGTGAAATGCTGATTTCCCCTGAAAGACTGAAGCTGGATGACTGCGGATTGTCCCCTGATGATTATGCTGGGTGACTGCGTGATTGGGCCCCTGATTTACTGAGCCAAAAGACTGCGTGATTGTTCCCCCCATGACTGATGCCCAAATGACTGAGTGGGTTGTCCCTGATGACTGATGCGGAAAAGACTGCGTGATTTTCCCCTGAAAAGAAGATGCTGGGTGACTGCGGATTTTCCCCTGATTCCCGATGCCGAAAGACTGAGTGATTGTCCCCTGATGAAATGATCTGGATGACTGCGTGATTTTTCCCCCCGAAAAGACTGATCTGGGTGACTGCGTGATTGTCCCCCTGATGATTTATGCGGATTGGGGTGATTGTCCCCTTAACGGGGCTGAATGACTGAGTGATTTTTCCCCTGATGACTGATTTCTGGAAAGACTGGGGGATTGTCCCCCAAGACTGAATTTCCGGATGACTGCGGGTTTTTCCCCCGATGACTGATGCTGGAAAGGCCCGCGTGATTGTCCCCTGATACGATGCTGGAATTTTCGTTTATTTGGGCCCCTGATGACGATGCTGGGGTGACGAGTGATTGTCCCCCGAAGACTTGGGTGCGATGACTGCGTGTTTTTCCCCTGATGACGAAAGCTGGATGACCTTTTCCCCTTGGAAAAAATTTTCCTTTTGATGACTGAAGCCCGGATGGGCTGCGTGATTGCCCCTGATGACTTATGCGGGTACTGCGTTGTCCCATGACTGATCTGGGTGACTGCGTGATTGTCCCCTGAAAGACTGATGCTGGGTTTCGGGGATTGGGCCCCTGATAACTGATCTTTAATGAAATGAGTGAAGTCCCCCCGGGTGACTGATGCTGGGTTTACTGCCCTGATTGTCCCCTGGGTGAATGATGCGGGTGACTGCGTGATTTTCCCCTAACTGATCGGAAGACTGCCCTGATTGTCCCCTGATAAATGAAGCTGGAAAAACGCGTGATTGTCCCCTGATGACTGAAGCGGGGGATGCGGGATTGTCCCCTTATGACTGATTTTTTGGGTGACTGCCCTGATTGTCCCCGGGTGACTGATGGGTGGATACTGGGGGGATTGTCCTCTGATGACTGATGCTGGATGACTGCGTGATTGTCCCCTGATGACTGATGCTGGATGACTGCGTGATTGTCCTTTTGAAAGACTGAAGCGGATGGGCGCGTGATTGCCCCCATACCCGAGGGTTGGGTGACTGCGTGATTGTCCCCTGAGAAATGATGCCAAAACTGCGTAAAGCCTCGAGACTGTTTCTGGGTGACTGCGTGATTTTCCCCTGATGACTGATGCTGGATGACTGCGTGATTGTCCCCTGATGACTGATGCTGGATAACTGTGTGATTGTCCTCTGATGGGCGATGTGGATGACTGCGTTTGTCCCCGATGACTGATGCGGATGACTGCGTGATTGGGCCCCCCAAGACTGATGCTGGATGACTGCTGATTTTCCCCCCGATGACTGGGTGCTGGAAAGACTGCGTGATTTTTCCCCTGATGACTGTTTCTGGAAAGACTGCGTGATTGCCCCCGAATGACGATGCTGGAATGACTTTCGTGATTAAACCCCTGATGACTGAAGCTAGATGGGCTGCGTGATTGCCCCCTGATTTACTGATGCGGGAAAAAAATGCGTGATTGTCCCCTGATAATGAAAGCTGGAACTTTCGTGATTGTTTCCCCTATGAAATGATTTCTGGGTGACTGCGTGATTGTCCCCCCGATAAAAATGATGCCCGGGTGAAAGCGTTTGTCCCCTGAAACCTGATGCCGGATGACCTGCGTGATTGTCCCCCGATGACTGATGGCCCGGATACTGCGTGATTTTACCCATGCTGATGCGGGTGACTGCGTGATTGCCCCCGATGACTGACTGGATGACTTTTCGGGGTGTCCCCCCGATGACTGATGCTGGATGACGCGTGATTGCCCCTATGACTGAAAGCGGATACTGCGTGATTTCCCCTGATACTGTGCTGGGGGAAATGCGTGATTGTCCCCTGAGACTTTAAGCCGGATGACCTTTCGGGAAATTTTCCCCTGATGAATGAAACTGGGGGTGACTGCGTGGGTTGGGCCCCTGATGACTTTATCTGGATTTACGCGTGATTGTCCCCCTGATGACTGATGGGCCGGGTGACTGGTGATTGTCCCCCCTTTCCCGATGCTGGAAGAAATGCGTGATTGGGCTCCTGATACTGATGCTGGATGACTGCGGGGTGGGCCCCTGATTTAAATTGCGGATGCGCGGATTGCCCCTGATACTGGAAAGCGGGGTGAAATGCGTGTTGTCCCCGATGACTGATCCGGATGACTGCGGATTTTCCCCCGATTTACTGATTCTGGGTGACTGCGGATTGTCCCCTGGGTGACTGATGCTGGATGCCCGCGTGATTGTCCCCTATGACGAAGCCGGGTACTCGTGGGTTTTTCCCCCCGATGACTGATCAGGATGACGCGTGGGTTGTCCCCCAAAGACTGATGCCCGGAAAGACTGGTTTATTGTCCCCTGATGACTGATGCTGGAAGGGCTCGTGATTGTCCCTGATGACTGTTTCTGGATGAAAATGGTGATTGCCCCCGATGACTGATGCGGATACTTGGGGTGATTTCCCCCTGAACTGGGTGCTGGAGGGCTGCGTGATTTTCCCCTGGGTGACGATGCTGGGTGACGCGTATTTTCCCCTGATGACTGATGCGGATTGCGTGATTTTTCCCCTGATGACTTTATGCTTTGGGTTGCGTGATTGTCCCCTGATACCGAAACTGGATGACTGCGGATTGTTTTCCCCCGATGACTGATGCTGGATGCTGCGTGAAATTTTCCCCTGAGACTGATGCTGGATGACTGGGGTGATTGTCCCCTATGCCCGAGCTGGGGTTGGGCGCGTGATTGTCCCCGATGACTGATCGGAAAGACTGCGGGGTTTTGTTCCCCCCATCCGAAGCCCGGAAAGACTGCGTGAAATTTTCCCCCCGGGTGACTGATGCTGGGGTTGCGTGATTGTCCCCCGATGACTGATTTCTGGATACTGGGGTGGAAATTTTCCCCTGGGTACTGATGCCCGGATGACTGCGGAAATTTTCCCCTTATGACTGATGCTTTGGGTGAGGGGCGTGATTTTCCCCCCGATGACTGATGTTTTGGGTGACTGCGGGGTTGTCCCCTGATTTACTGTGCGGGTGACTCGTGATTTTCCTCTGATGACTGATGGGGGATGACTGCCCTGATTTTCCCCTGAAGACCCTTTTCTGGGTGACGGCGTATTTTCCCCCTGATACTGTGCTGGATGACTGCGGATTTTTCCCCCTGAAAGACTGTTTAAGTAAAGACTGCGTGATTTTTCCCCTGATGACTGATCTGGAAAGACTGCGGATTGTCCTCTGATGACTAAAGCTGGGTGACTGCGTGATTTTCCCCTGAGACTGATGCTGGGTGACCGCGTGATTGTCCCCGATTACCCGGGTGCGGAAAGACTGTGGGATTGTCCCTGATGACTGATGCGGATGACTGCCCTGATTGTCCCCCATGACTGATGCGGGGTACGCGTGATTGCCCCCCGATGACTGATGCTGGAAGACGGTGATTGGCCCCCCGATACTTAAACTGGGGTACTGCGTGATTTTTCCCCCCCGATGACGTTTCTGGATGAACCCGCGTGTTTGCCCCCTTATGAAAAGATGCTGGATGAAATGCGTGGGTTGTCCCCTGATGACTGATGCCCGGATGACTGCGTGAAATTTCCCCCGATGATTTTGCGGATGCTGCGTGATTTTCCCCTGATGACTGATCCCCCCGGGAAAAAGGGGCTTTCGTGAATTTTTCCCCCCGATGACTGATTTTTTGGGGGGATGACTGGCCCTGATTGTCCCCCTGATGACTGGGTGCTGGAAAGAAATGCGTGGGTTGTCCCCTGATTTACTGATGCCGGATGACTGCGTTATTGTCCCCGATGACTGATGCGGAAAGACCGCGTGATTTTAAACCCATGACTGATGCTGGATGACTGCGTGATTGTCCCCCGATGACTGATGCGGGGTGACCCGCGTGATTTTCCCCTGATGAAAGAAACTGGATGACTGCGTGATTGTTCCCCCCATGACTGATGCCCCGGATGACTGCGTTATTGTCCCCCGATGACTGATGCTGGTGACTGCGTATTGTCCCCTATGACTGAAGCCGGGTGACTACGTGATTGTCCCCTGATGATGATCTGGAACTGCGTGATTGTCCCCTGAAAACTGATGCTGGATGACTGCGTGATTTTTCCCGTGATGGGCTGATCCGGATGACTGCGTGATTTTCCCCTAAGTATTTCTGGATGACTGGTGGGTTGCTCCTGAAAACTGATGCTGGATGACTGCGTGATTGCCCCTGATACGGGTGCTGGATACCGTGGGTTTTTTTCCCCTGATGACTGATGCTGGGTGACTGCGTGGATTTTCCCCCCCCTTACCCGATGCCCCCGGGGGAAATGCGGATTTTTCCCCCCGAAAGAATGATTTCTGGGGGACGCGTTATTGTCCCCCCGATGACTGATGTGGGGTGCCCGCGTGATTTTCCTCTGATTTACTGATGCTGGATGACTGCGTATTTTCCCCCCCGATGACTGATGCTGGATGCCCGCGTGATTGTCCCCCCGAAAGACTGATCTGGTTTACTGCGTGATTGTCCCCGATGACTGATCTGGGTGACTCGTTTGTCCCCCCGATACTTTATTTCTGGATGACGCTGATTTTTCCCCCTAGACTGATGGGTGGGTGACTTTCTTTATTGTCCCCCGATGACTGAGCTGGATTGCGGGATTGTCCCCGATACTGAGCTGGATGAAAGCCCTATTGTCCCCTGATGACTGATTTTTCTGGATTTTGGGTTTTATTGTCCCCTGATGACTGATGCGGAAAGACTGCGTATTGTCCCCCTTACTGATGCTGGGTAAAACGTGATTGTCCCCCGATGACTGATGCTGGGTGACTGCGTGATTTTTCCCCCGATGACGATGCTGGGTTGCGGGATTGTCCCCCCGAGACTGATGCTGGGGAAATGCGTGAATTGGGGGGGGGGGGGCCCGATGAAATGATCGGATGACTGCTTGGGTTGTCCCCCTGAAGACTGATTTCTGGGTACTGCGTTTATTTCCCCTGATGACTGATGCTGGGTGACTGCGTGATTGTCCCCCCCATGACTGATGCTGGATTTACTGCGTTTTGTCCCCTGATGACTGATCTGGATTAAATTCGGGGATTGGGGTTTCCCCATGACTTATGCTGGATGACTGCGTGATTGTCCCCCAAAGACTGATGCTGGATGACCCGCGTGGGTTGCCCCGATGACTGATGGGTGGATGACTGCGTGATTGTCCCCTGGACTGATGCCCGGATGACTGCTTATTGCCCCCTTTATGACTGAGCTGGTGACTGCGTGATTGTCCCCGATGACTGATGCTGGATGACTGCGTGATTTTTCCCCTGAAAGAAATGATGCTGGATGACCCGCGTGAAATTTTCCCCCCGATACTGATGCTGGATGAACCCGCGTGATTGTCCCTGAAGAAAGGGTGCGGATAAATGCCCTATTGTCCCCCCGATGACTGATTCTGGATGACTGCGTGAATTTTCCCCTGATGACTGATGGGGGATGACGCGTGATTGTCCCCCGAAGACTGATTTCTGGACGACTGCGTGATTGTCCCCCCGATACTGATCCCGGATGACTCGTTATTTTCCCCCGATGACTTTATCTGGATGACGCGTATTGCCCCTGATGACTTTATCTGGATGACTGCGTGATTGTCCCCTGATGACTGATGCTGGATGACTGCGTGATTGTCCCCTGATGACTGATGCTGGATGACTGCGTGATTGTCCCCTGATGACTGATGCTGGATGACTGCGTGATTGTCCCCTGATGACTGATGCTGGATGACTGCGTGATTGTCCCCTGATGACTGATGCTGGGGGTGACTTTCGTGTTTTTCCTCGATGACTTATCTTAAATGACTGCGGATTGTCCTCTGATGACGAAGCTGGATGACTTCGTGAATTTTCCCCCCGAACTCGATGCTGGATGAAATGGGGATTGCCTCTGAAGACCCGATGGGTGGATGACTGCGTGATTGTCCCCTATTTACTGATGCTGGATGACTGCGTTTTTTGTCCCCTGAACTGATGCTGGATGACTGCGTTTATTGTCCCCTGATGTGATTCTGGGTACGCGTGATTGTCCCCTGAAAAAAATGGGTGCTGGATGAAATGCTGATTGTCCTCTGAGGGCTGGGTGCTGGGAAAGACTGCGTGATTGTCCCCCCGAAAAACTGAAACGGAGACTTTCGTGTTTGGGCCCCCGATGACTGAAAGCGGATGACTGCGTTTATTGTCCCCTGATGACCGATGTGGATGACCCGCTGATTGTCCCTGAAGACTGATGCTGGATGACTGCGTGAAAGCCCCCTGATGACTGATGCTGGAGGGGCCGGGGTTTATTGTCCCCCGATGACTGATGTTTGGGTGACTGGGGATTTGTCCCCCTGAAGACTGAAAGGGTGGGTGACGCCCTGATTTTCCCCTGATGCTGATGCTGGATGACTGCGTGATTTTCCCCTGATGGGCTGATGCTGGGGACTGCGTGATTGGGCCCCCCGATGACTTATGATGGATTTACTGCGTGATTGTCCCCGATGACTGATGCTGGATTTACTGCGGATTGTCCCCTGATGGGCTGATGCCGGAAAGGAAATGTGTATTTCCCCTGAAAGACGATGCTGGGGGTGACGCGTGATTTTTCCCCCTGATGAAATGATGCTGGGATGACTGGTGATTGTCCCCTGATGACTGGGTGCTGGATGACTGCGTGATTGTCCCCCGATGACTGATCTGGATGACTGCGTGATTGGGCCCCCCGATACTGATGATGGATGACTGCGTGATTTTCCCCTGATGACTGATGATGGGGGACTGCAAAAGGGATCATTTCCCTTTTACAGCGTTTTGGGGGACAAAATTTTTATCCTTTCTTTGGGACACACAAAACTTTCCCACAAACACTAACACAAACACTATTTCAATTTAAAACTACACACAAACACTACACACAAACACTATACACAAACACTACACACCAACACTACACACAAAACAAAACAAAAAACACTACACCCAAAAAACAAAACAAAAAAAACACTACACCCCAAACACTACACACAAACACTACCCACAAACACTACACAAAAAACACTATCCCAAAAAACACTACAAAACAAACACTATAACCAAAAAAACAACCCCAAAACCAAACACTACACACAAAAAACTACAAAAAGGGGGGAAAAACCTATAAAAAAAAAAAAAAAAATAAAACACAAACCCCTAAAACACAAACACTAAACACAAACACCACCCCAAAAAAACTTTCACACAAACATACACACAAACAAAACATACAAAAACTATTTCACAAACACTACACACAAACACTACACAAAACACTATACACAAAAAACTACACAAAACACACACACAAACACTACACACAAACACACACACAAACACTACACAAAAACCCCTAAAACCCCAAACACGAACACAAAAACTTAAAACACAAACACTACACACAGACAAATATAACAAACACTATACACAAACACACACACAAAAACTACACACAAACACTACACACAAACACCCACACACAAACACATACCCCAAACACTTTCCCAAAAACTACAGACCAAAAACTACACACAAACACTACACACAAACAAATACACACAAACACTACACACAAAAAACTACACACAAACACTACACACAAACCCCACACAAAAAACACTTTCACATAACCTACACATAAACCTACCACAAAAACTACACACAAAAAAATTTTCACACAAAAACTATTCCCACACTTTCACTAAAAACTACACACAAACACTATAGCCCAAACCAAAAAACACAAAAACCCACCACAAACACACACACAAACACTATCCCAAACTACACACAAACCCCTATACACCAAAAACACACACAAACACTACACACAAAAAACTAACCAAACACTACACACAAAAACCCACACACCCAAAAACCCCACACACAAAACTAACACAAACACTAAAAACACAAACCCTATACACAAACACTAACACAAAACCCACACACAAACACTACACACAAACACAAAACACAAACACTACAAAACAAACACTACACACAAAACTAAACACAAACACTACAAAAACAAACACTCCACACACACTACACACAAACACTACACACAAACACTACAAAAATTTTACACCCAAAAACTTTCACACAAACACTACAAAACAAACACTAACACAAACACTACACACCCAAAAACATACACAAACACTTACAAAAAACACTACACACAAAAACTAACACAAAAAACTATACACAAAAAACCCAAAACAAAACACTACACACAAACCCCTAAACACGAAAAAACTAAAACACAAACACTACCACACACACACACAAACACTACCCACAAAAACCCATAGACAAACCAAATATAACAAACACTACATACAAACACTAAAACACAAACACTACACAAAAACACTACACACAAACATATACACAAACACATACACAAACCCAAAACACAAACACTACACACCAAAACAAAACACAAACACTAACACAAACACTACAAAACAAACATACCACAAACACTTACAAAAAAACCCTAAAAACACCAAAAACTACACACAAACACTACAACCAACACAAAACACAAACACTAAACACAAACATTAAAACACCAACACTACACACAAACACTATACCAAACCTACAAAACCCAAAAACTACACACAAACACCCAAACCAACACCCACACACCAAAACTACCACAAAATCACTAACACAAACACTACACAAAAACAAAAAAACACAAACACTACACACAAAAACATACCCCAAACACTATACACAAACCCCAATTAAAACAAACATATACACAAACACTACACAAAAACACTACACACAAAAAACTATACACAAACACTACACACAAACCTACACACAAAAAACTATACACAAACACTATACACAAACACTACACACAAAAAACTACACACAAAACCCAAAAACTACACACAAACACTACACACAAACACTACAAACAAACACTACACACAAACACACACACAAACACTACACACAAAACACTAAAACACAAAACTATACACAAACACTATAAAACAAACACAAAACACAAACACACACACAGACACATAGACAAAAACTAAACACAAACACTAAAACACAAAAACTACACACAAACACTACCCCACAAACACTACAAAACAAACACTACCCAAAAAAAAAACACTACAGACAAACACTAAAACAAAAAAACACTACACACAAACAAATACACACAAACACAAAACCCCCAAAAACTACCCCACAAACCTACACACAAACACTACACATAAACGCTAACATAAACCTACACACAAACCCCTACACACAAACACACCCCAAAACACTACACACACACTAACATAAACACTCCCCACAAACACAAAAGACAAACACTATACACAAACACTACACCAAACACTACACACAAACCCCTATACCCCAAAAATAAAAAACACAAACACTATACACAAACACTACACACAAACACTAACCCCAAACACTACAACCAAAAAACACTACAAAAAAAAACCTACACACAAACACACACACAAACACTATAAACAAACACCCAACAAAAAAAAACACATACACAAACACTACACACAAACACTACACACAAACACATACACAAACACTACACCAAAACACCCACAAAAACACTATACACAAAACTACACACAAACAAATCCACACACACTACACACAAACACAACACACAAACCCTACGACAAACACTATACACAAACCAAATACACACAAACCTACACACAAACACTACACACAAACACTAAACAAACCTATACCAAACACTATACACAAACACTATAAACAAAAAAAACACAAAACACTTAAAACCAAACACTATACACAAAAACTACACACAAAACACAAAACAAAAACACTATCCCCGAACACTACACACAAACACTACACACCACTACACACAAACACTACACACAAACACTACACACAAACACTAAAAAGACAAACACTATACCAAACATACACACCCAAAACCAAAACACAAACATAACACAAACACTATACAAAAAACACAAAACACAAAAACTAAAACCCCAAAAACTAAACCAAACACATACACAACACTACAAAACCCAAAAAAAATACACACAAGCACTACACACAAACACTACACACAAACAATACACACAAAAAATAGCAAACACTATACACAAAAACTATACCAAAACTACACACAAACACTAAAAACACAAAAAAACTATACACATAAAATACACACAAACACTACACCAAACACTATACACAAAAACTACACACAAACACTATACACAAACACTACAAACAAACCTAACAAAAAACAATTTTACACAAACACTACACACAAACACTACACACAAACACTATAGACAAACCTATCACCAAAAACTTCACACAAACCCCTATAAAAAACAATACACACAAAAAACTACAAAACAAAAAACTTTCAAAACAAACCCTATACCCCAAACACTACTCACAAACACTACACACAAACCTATACAAAAAAACACACAAAACAAAAACTACACACAAAAACTACAAAAAACTACACAAAACACTATACACAAACATATACACAAAAACTACACACAAACACTACAAAAAAAACACTATACCCCAAACACTACACAAAACACCCACACCAAAAAACTATAACACAAACACAACACAAAAACTATACACAAAAACAAAACACAAACAATACACCAAACCCTATAGACAAACACTACACACAAAAACTACACCCCAAACCTACACACAAACCCCAAAAACAAAAAACACAAAACACAAACACTATAACAAACACTACACACAAACACTAAAACACAAACACTAAAAAAACCCAAACGCTAAAACCAAAAAACACTATAGACAAACACTACACACAAAAAAACCCACACCAAACCTATAGACAAACACTACACACAAACACTAAAAACCCCCAAACACACACACAAACGCTACACACAAACACTATAGACAAACACTACACACAAACACTACCCACAAACACTATACACAAACACTACACACAAACACTACAAACACTACACACAAACACTATACACAAACACTACACAAACACTACACACAAACACTACACACAAACACTACACACAAACACTATACACAAACACTACACACAAACACTACACACAAACACTATACACAAACACTACACACAAACACTATACACAAACACTACACACAAACACTACACACAAACACTATACACAAACACTACACACAAACACTACACACAAACACTACACACAAACACTACACACAAACACTACACACAAACACTATAGACAAACACTACACACAAACACTACACACAAACACTACACACAAACGCTACACACAAACACTATAGACAAACACTACACACAAACACTACACACAAACACTATAGACAAACACTACACACAAACACTACACACAAACACTACACACAAACGCTACACACAAACACTATAGACAAACACTACACACAAACACTACACACAAACACTACACACAAAACGCTACACACAAACACTATAGACAAACACTACACACAAACACTACACACAAACACTACACACAAACACTATAGACAAACACTACACACAAACACTATACACAAACGCTACACACAAACACTATAGACAAACACTACACACAAACGCTACACACAAACACTACACACAAACACTACACACAAAACACTACACACAAACACACACACTGTGGTTTACCGTGTTGTGTTTTTAACAGAAAATTCTTCTCTCTCTCTCTCTCTCTCCTCTCTCTCTCTCTCTCTCTCTCTCTCTCTCTCTCTCTCTCTCTCTCTCTCTCTCTCTCTCTCTCTCTCTGTCTTTCACCTACCAAACATTCTCCTTTCTCTTAATATTGATAAATTCATTATTATTATTATTATTATTATTATTATTATTATTATTATTATTTGCTCTCCTTTACATTAACGTGGTCAAAAATGTTTGCTAACTCATTATGATTGAAGAAAAAGGAAAGCAACTCCAGTCCCTTGGATGAAGAACCCTTTACCAGCTAGCTCCCCTTTTGAAGTTGGAGGCTAGCTCCAGTTCTTTGGATCACGAGCCCTTCACCTGAACCTACAATGTAGGGGTGCGTGTGGTTGTAGGCTCCTGATCCAAGGAACTGAAGCCATCCCTCCCTATTACTCTGAAAAGATGTGATTATATCCAGGAGAAAGTATGACCCCTACGTGTTTAGAGCTTCCCAGTCAATATAATAATAATAATAATAATAATAATAATAAAATATTATAAAATATAATGAAAAATAAATAATAACCATAATAATAATATTAGTAAAATAAATATAATAATAATAATAATAATAATAATAATAATAATAATAATAATAATAATAATAATAATAATAATAATAAAGCTCTGAATCACGTAAAGAAGAGAGTAAATAATTAAAAGTTATTTAAGAGTTCAGGAACACTTCCAGCTCTCAATTAGACACTCTTGATGTTGTTAAGAACAAAGCGGCGGGACCAGGAGCTGTGTATCGACCCCTGAGACCACAAATATGTGAGCACATCGTCACTATCACTTATTTTACACAAGAGAACCGGACAGTGGCACTCATATTGAGTGACAAGTGCCACCGCAGGTTCACTTATGTGGCACTGGAAGCACAATAAGAGGCAGACTGTACCTGTTGTTAGAAAGAGAGAAAGTGAGAGAATGAGAGATGAAAGAGTGGCCACACACACACACACTACCCGCTGCCGAGGAGTGCCAAACGCACACTGACCCTCCCTAGCATCTCTCTCTCGCTCTCTCTATCCCTCCCTCTGCCGTAGAATTTCCTTATCAATAAGACCAACAGACATTTAACCAGAGTATATATATATATATATATATATATATATATATATATATATATATATATACACACACACTGTGTGTGTGTGTGTGTGTGTGTGTGTGTGTGTGTGTGTGTGTGTGTGTGTGTGTGTGTGTGTGTATTTCTAAACTGAACGCTCGCATCGATTTGGGTATCAGTCACTTGTGTTGACTGATAGTGGCAGGATGACTGTTCCTGACTGGTGATTGTTTCTTTAGACTGACTGATGAGAGGGTCAGCAAATGCGTGATCGATTCCTCTTACTAATTGGCGGTACCTCTGACTGGTGATTGGGTTCTGTGACTGGCTAGTAATCAGCTCCTCTGAATGATAACCGATTTGTATGACTGGTTATTGGTTCTTCTGGTTATGGGCTCCACTGATTGGCATATGACCGGCTGCTCTGACCGACTGGTAACTGGTTCCTCTGAATAGTGACTCGCTTTCCTAACTGACATTAATTTTATCCAATACCGGTATCAGATCTGACCCAGTAATACAATAGTTTTAAATCTACCACCAATAAAAATAGATTTTAATTAAATTCCAATAATAAATTTAAACCGAGACCAGTAGTAGATTCGAACCCGAGACTCAGAATCGGGAACTGAAGTTGTGTCGGGACCAGCCAGCTGAGACAGCTGGAGCGCCACCTTGCAAGGCATTACGAAGGCAAATGTTTTGAGTTTGTTCAGTAAAGACTTTACTCTTGAGAAAATGTTATTCTCTTTCCCCGAGGAGTTCCATAGAGGACTAAGGAAGTAATGGTATCGTTTCCGATTGCATTGTATTGTTCTCAGGCGAGTCATGTGACAGTATCGTTTACGATTGCCTCGTATTGCTCTCGTAGGCGAGTCCTGTGACGGTATTGTTTACGATAGGAGTTTCGTAGGCTAAGTTGATGAATACGACTCATGTGCAACACCTGGGGATCTTAAAGATACTCGGGTGTTGCACATGTGTCTCAGTCATCAACTTGTTGTTTTGCTGCGCCTTTGATCTATGATTTGAGAAGCTCCTCACTCTTGTTCTTAACAGGATGAGCGAGCAGATGCAACCCAAAATTCTGTGTATGATTTAGTAGATGAATACACCACATACAACAGTTCTACAACGACAACAGCAACAGAGAATACACTGCAGTGCAAGACTGGCAACTCAGGCAACAACTCAAATGAGTCATGCTCAGACATGTGTACACTCTGATGGAAGGGCGAAACACAATCACGGGAATAATTCATCTATAACAAGAACGTCAACTGGGCTTAAATTTATTGTGACCTTCCTAAAATTCAGCAAACATGATTATTATAATTATAATCATGGGGAAGCGCTAAACCCGTAGGATTATACAGCGCCTGTGGGGGGATGGAAAGTATTCAGGTTTAATTCAGGGAGCTGGAGCACAGATCCAATTCCCTAGATCAAGAGCCCCCCACCAGCGTCAAGGAACCTCCTTTCAGGGGTCCAGACACACGTTCCTTTGGCAAAGGAGATACAGATTAATGAGAGGTGCTTCCTGTACGACCTAAATGAATTTTTTATTAACAAGACTCTGAACGCTGCCAACGTCTCTGCATTCTCAAAAGTAACTCCACTTCGAGGAAGCTACTGACAGCATGTCCATGCACTCCGGTCCTCCCCCAGACTCGTGGAGCTCCATATTCATAAAAAATAATACAAGAAACCACTATCTAATTTGCCCTAAACATTCTTTGGAGAAGGAACCTGGACAAGATTGTCACCACAGTCAATAAAATCCACTGACATATCCCAGCTCCACAACTGTACCAGTAAAGCAACAGCATAAACCTGGAGACAGATATCTCTTATATGACACATTATCAAAATCATCGAAAGGGCTGTAAAAAGCAAGATTGTCATTTACATGGAATCACAACAGTTGCAAAACTTAGGGCAGTATCGGCCTACTGTGGATCGTCTTGCCTTTCACGACTGCCGGACCATTTTGGAATGGTTTTGGATGTATTGGAAGACAAACTAAATACAAATATAAAATGAAAGACCTTGCAAAAACCTCGACAAATGCGACAATGGTATGTTGGTGCATAAAATGCATGCAAAACAAATAAATCGGAAAGTAGACAGATACATACTTATTTTCTTAACAAATAGAAAGTAGAGAGTTATAAAACCTAGAGAGTAATAGAACCTGGAGAGTAATGAAACCTAGAAAATAATGAAACCTAGATAGTAAGAGTAGACTGAGTGATATCGGGATGTGTCACAATGGAAAGCCTTGTTCCGTAAGGTATTGTACAGTTTTCACTCCACTTCGTTCACTTACTACTCTCAGGTGACTTCAATATAAATCTCCTGCAAGACCAGGACCCACACGTTACTGAATTCACAAACACAATGAGTAACTGTATGTTACTACCAACAGTAACAAAACCTACAAGAGTTGCAGAGACTAGTGTTTCCCTACTTGACCACATCTGGACCAACACCATATCCCCTTTAAAATCAGGCATAATTACAGATAATACCACAGACCACTACCCTACTTTCCTCATAACAACTCTTGGTAAACTACCCCAAGACACTACTAAAGTCACCTTCAGACTTCACAATGAGGCAGCCATTAATAACTTCACAACAGCAGTAACAAACATTGACTGGAACACTGAGCTAGAAATCTATACAGATATTGACGAATGTTTTAATAATTTTCTAAAAAAGACCCAATACCTCTATAACAAGCACTGCCCTAAAAAAACTAAACAGATGACAGCTAAGAGACTGAACAGTCCCTGGCTAACACCCAGCATTCTCAAATCCATAAATACAAAACACCAATATGAAAAACAGTACAGAATGGGTCACATAACCAGAGACCAAACAAAACGTTACTCGTCAATCCTAACCAGCCTGATAAGAAGGGCAAAAAAATTGTATTATGAGAACAGATTATCCAACCTACGAGGTGATATAAAAAAGACCTGGAAAAACCCTATCAGAAATTCTGGAACAAAAAAGATATCACGAAATAGCGAAATAAAATTAGCAAAATCAGATGAACCCCAACTCCCACCAACAGAAACAGCAAACAGACTCAATGATTTCTTTTCCACTATAGGACAAAACCTTGCCAATAAAATCCCAAGCTCAGATACCCCACCAAATGACTACCTCACTGGCAACTACCCGAACACACTGTTCCTAGCTCCGACTAACCCATACGAAGTCTCCCTTATTATCAACGAACTAAAAACAAGGCAGGAGATTTAAATACCTTACCACCCTTTATATACAAAAAACTGACACAAGTGCTATCACCAATCATTGCAACACTCTTTAACAAATCCATAGAATCCTCCACCTTCCCTACAGTACTCAAAATAGCAAGGGTCACCCCGATCCACAAAGGAGGAGACCAAACAGAGTTGAATAACTATAGGCCAATATCCAATTTACACCCTCTCTCAAAAATCTTCGAAAAATTAATTCATAAACGAATCTACTCCTACCTTATCTCCCAAAACATACTCAACCCCTGCCAATTTGGATTCAGGCCCAATAAAAATACTAATGATGCTATTATACACATGCTAGAACATATATACACTGCAATAGAGAGAAAAGAAGTCCCACTGGGGATCTTCATTGACTTACGTAAAGCTTTTGATACAGTTGACCATGACTTGCTCCACGTAAAATTGTCACACTATGGTATAAGAGGGCACTCCCTCAACTACCTCAAGTCATACCTCAGCAACAGAAGCCAATATGTGTACGCAAATGGGGCAAACTCTTCTGCGCAACCAATTACAGTTGGTGTCCCACAGGGAAGTGTCCTTGGCCCTCTTCTCTTTCTCCTATACATAAATGACCTTCCAAATGCTTTTGCAATTACTCAAACCCACACTATTTGCAGATGACATTACATACGTCTTCTCTCACCCGAGCCCAGTCACGCTAGCCAATACTGTAAATACCGAATTACAGAAAATATCTACCTGGATGAGGACTAACAAACTTACACTAAACATTGACAAAACCTACTTCATTCAGTTTGGTAACAGAGCTACAGATGTCCCTCTTAACAAAAATGATAAACGGATCACCTATCACAAAGCTAACAGAGGGAAAATTCTTAGGAATCCACCTTGATAATAGACTCAAATTTCATACACATATACAACAAATTTCTAAGAAAATTTCCAAGACTGTAGGCATACTATCGAAGATACGGTACTATGTTCCACAGTCAGCCCTCCTGGCCCTATATCACTCTCTTATTTACCCCTATCTCACCTATGGAATTTGTGCATGGGGCTGAACAACAATTAACCATCTCAGACCACTAATTACCCAACAAAAGGCTGCAGTTAGAATAACAAATTCTCACTACAGGCAGCACACTCCACCAATATTCAATACACTAAACCTACTCACCATACAAAACATCCATACTTATTACTGCACCTATTACATACATAGAACACTTAACTCTGATATTAACCCTCCCCTCAAACATCTCCTTGCCAACCTCAACAGAACACATGACCATAACACAAGGCACAGATCACTCTTTGATGTTCCTCGTGTCCATCTCACACTATGCAAAAACTCAATGCACATAAAAGGCCCTAAAATCTGGAATTCATTACCTGTAAATATAAAAGAAACACTACCTGTTTATAAATTCAAGTCTCTTCTCAAAGATCACTTACTCACCCAAAACCAAATAAATACTGAATAACTGAACCTTATAAATTGTATATCTTAAATGTTTCTCACAATTATATCACATAAATGTTAAACCTAAAACCCAATCTAACTTTATTATTTTTTAAATACACTACTTAACAGAATACTCCATACGACTGAATGTACAACAATGCATGCAACCATATGACCTGTCTTTGTAATACTCACTTGTGCTTTATAGTTATCTGTTTACAATAATGTTTTATCACTGATTTCATCATTGCTTAGTTAATTTTAAGCCAGCCCGAAATGCTATGCATAGTATAAGTGGCTTTGGCATGCTGCTCTTATCTGTATTTTTTTTGTACCTCTGTATGTATGCTCAAATTGTAAATAAATAAATAAATAAATAAATAAATATATTAGACATATGGCACTGTATGATTCTTTGCAAATGAATCTGTACGAAAGTGGAGTCCAATGAGAACACAACGAATCTCCAAACTGATAGGAAAGTATTTCAGCTGGCCACTGACAATATGACGTTCACTGAACACAAATTTCAATTACTTCTCTATGGAAAAACTGAGGCATTAAAGACTGAAACTGAATACAAGACAAATTCAAATCATTCCATACGGATTTGGGTGTAACAGTGTCAAAGGATATCACATCCAAGAATCACTGACACGCTAAGAGGGCCTGGTGGCCCGGTGGCTTGGTGGCTCAAGCTCTCGCTTCACCTACGGAGGGCCCGGGTTCGATTCCCGGCGGGTGGAAACATTTCGACGCGTTTCCTTACACCTGTTGTCCTGTTCACCTAGCAGCAAATAGGTACCTGGGTGTTAGTCGACTGGTGTGGGTGGCATCCTGAGGGACAAGATTAAGGACCCCAATGGAAATAAGTTAGACAGTCCTCGATGACGCACCGACTTTCTTGGGTTATCCTGGGTGGCTAACCCTCCGGGGTTGAAAATCCGAAGGAAATTTTATCTTATCGTCGCAATGGAAAGAAAAAATTATTGGCTGGATAACTAGAACATTCAAAGCAAGAGATAGCGAGTCAGTAATGAATCGCTTCTCTTTTACCAGTCCCCGTGGCCTGGTGGCTAAAGCTCTCGCTGCACACGGCGAGGGTCCAGGTTCGATTCCCGGCGAGGGTAAAAACACTGGGTGTGTTTCCTTACACCGATTGTCTATGTTCCCCTTCAGTAAAATGGGTACCTGGGTGTTAGTCGACTGGAGTGGGTCGCATCCTGGGACAAAACCGACCTAATTTGCCCGAACTGTTCAGCATAACAAGCGACTTTCTATAAAGTAGTATGTCATTGATGTCAGCTATTACTGTATACCTTGTTCATGTACTTGTAGAAATTACCTGGAGTTCACCTGGAGAGGGCTTCGTGGGTCAACGCCCCCGCGGCCCGGTCTGAGACCAGGCCTCATGGTGGACCAGGGTCTGATCAACCATGCTGTTACTGTTGGCCGCACGCAAGCTGACGTACGAAACACAGCCCGGTTGGTCAGGTGCTGACTTTAGATGCCTGTCCAGTGCCTTCTTGAAGACAGCCTGGGATCTATTGGTAATCCTCCTTATGTATGCTGGGAGGCAATTGAACAGTCTTGGGACCCGGACACTTACTGTGTTGTCTCTCAGTGTACTCGTGGCACCCCCTGCTTTTCATCGGGGGAATGTTGCATCTCCTGCCGAGTCTTTTGCTTTCATATGGAGTGATTTTCGTGTGCAGGTTTGGTACCAATCCCTCCAGGACCTTCCAAGTGTATACTATCATGTATCTCTCTCGCCTGCGTTTGAGGGAATACAGATCAAGGACCTTCAACCGTTCCCAGTAGTTTAGGTGCCTTATCGCACTTATGTGTGCCGTGAAAGTTCTTTGTACACTCTCCAGGTCTGCAATGTCACCAGCCTTGAAGGGGGCCGTTAGTGTACAGTAGTATTCCAGCCTAGAGAGCACAAGCGATTTGAAGAGAATCATCATGGGCTTGGCGTCCCTAGTTTTGAAGGTTCTCATTATCCATCCTATAATTTTCCTAGTGGATGAAGTAGATACATTGTTGTGGTCTTTGAAGGCGAGATCCTCTGACATTATCACTCCCAGGTCCTTCACATTACTTTTCCGCTCTATTGTATGGCTAGAATTTGTGGTATACCCTGACACATTTTTAATTTCTTCAAGTTTTCCATATCTGAGTAGTTGAAATTTCTCCTCGTTGAACTTCATATTGTTTTGAGTGGCCCATTCGAAGATTTGGTTGATGTCCGCTTGGAGTTTCGCAATGTCTTCGATGGAGGTCACTGCCATGGTGATCCGGGTGTCATCCGCAAAGGAAGACACATCTCTGTCTATGTCAGTAATGAGGATGAGGAATAGAATGGGAGCGAGTACTGTGCCTTGTGGAACAGAGTTTTTTTACCGTGGCTGCCTGGGACTTTACTCTGTTTACTATTACTCTTTGTGTTCTATTTGTCAGGAAGTTGTAGTTCCATCTACTAACTTTTCCGGTTATTCCTTTATCCCGCATTTTGTGTGCTATTACACCATGGTCACACTTGTCTAAAGCTTTTGCAAAGTCTGTGTATACTACATTTGTATTTTGTTTATCCTCTACAGCATTCAGGACCTTGTCATAGTGGTCCAGTATCTGGGACAGGCAGGAGCGACCTGCTCTAAACCCGTGTTGCCCTGGGTTGTGTAATTGATGGGTATCTAGGTGGTTGGCTATCTTGCTTCTTAGAACCCTCTCAAAGATTTTTATGATATGGGATGTTAGTGCTATCGGTCTGTAGTTCTTTGCAATTACTTTACTGCCCCCTTTGTGGAGTGGGGCTATGTCTGTTGTTTTTATTGTGTGGGATGGCCCCTGTGTCCATGCTCCCTCTCCATATTACTACATAATATACATTCCGTTAGTTATGCGGAGCATTTCGGGCAAAGTGTCCCCAGGATGCGACCCACACCAGTCGGCTAACACCCAGGTACCTATCTACTGCTAAGTGAACAGAGACATCAGGTGTCTTTAAGGAAACACGTACCGGGGATCGAACCACGGACTTCAGTGTGTGAACTGAGTGCGCTGATAATCTATCTAGCGCACATTTCAAAAAAGTAGATTAATGGGGTTTTCCATCATCAGTGGGGTACTCTCAAATTAGGTCCAATATATTTCGTATTACAAAAGTACACTTCATCATATAATGATTTACAGGAGTTACTGGTGAAGGTATTAGGATCTTAAATCTTCAGAGAAAACGAAGTATTTAATGGACAGGCTTAAGTAAGTCAGAAGTTGAGTGAGTGAGTTTATTTAGGTACAGGTACACATAAGTGCAATTACTACACATAGTTTAACATATGTGTAAAGTGAACTTAGTTACATGAACATTAAAGAGAGGATCAGCTTACAATAACAGGTTCACCAATGTTAACTATACAAGTAAACATTCTCCTTCTGTAGTTTCATTCATTAGGTATCTTTTAGTTCTCTTCCTGAACTGTCTTGTATTGCTGTATAATAAGAGGTGTTGGAGGAATGACCACCTACTGTGGGTACTACAAAATTGTGTTCACTTTCTCCTAGTACCATACTGGTTTTATAATAATATAAATAGTAATATCTTTAATTACTACAAGTAAATTTACAAGGTATACAGTAATAGCTGACATCAATTATATACTACTGTATAGAAAGCCACTTGTTATGCTGAGCATTTCGGGCAAATTAGGTCAATTTTGTCCCAGGGTGCGACACACACCAGTCGACTAATACCCAGGTACCCATTTTACTGATGGGTGAACATAGACAACCGGTGTAAGGAAACACGCCTAGTGTTTCTACCCTCGCCGGGAATCGAAGCCGGAAGCTCGCCGTGTGAAGCTAGATCTTTAGCCACCCGATAGGTATCGATTGAGTAAGATGTGAAACATAACTGGTAACTATGAAGAATGCTTTTGACAAGACACCGCTTTCTCCAGAATTTTCGTCATCTCACTGAATATTTTAACAGACGTCAGACCTCCCGTTTACTCTTAGTAACTCTGGCCTCCTTGAACCCCTCCGGGATGGTATTGGTGGTGATGGACAAATGGGATGTTATTTGGCCTTGTGCTTATATTTGGCTTAACTTAATTCTTCTCGCAGAGTCATAAGAAACATCTAGTAGTTGGAAATTGTGGGTGACGCCTTTATTACTCTATTAAGTTTTACACTTTTTAAAGTCTGTGTTAAAGGTACTCGATGTAGCCAGCAGTTTACTTACACTTCAGAAGTGTGAACTGAAACAAATTGCCACTTTAGTTGTTTCATGGTATACCTCGTTATCGATATTTAGGGCTATGTTAGATCTACAGGCTATGTTAGATCTATCCATAGGCTATGTTAGATCTATCCATAGGCTATGTTAGATGTATCTACAGGCTATATTAAATCAATCTACGGGCTACGTTAGATCTATCTACGGGCTATGCTAGATCTATCTACGGGCTATGCTAGATCTATCTACGGGCTATGTTAGATCTGTGTTAGATATATCTACAAGTTATATTAGATCAATCTACGGGCTATGTTAGATCTATCTACAGGCTATGTTAGATATATCTACAGGCTATATTAGAGCTATCTACGGGCTATGTTAGATGTATCTACAATTTATGTTAGATATATCTACAGGCTATATTAGATCTACAGGCTATATTAGATCTATCTACATGCTATGTTAGATCTATCAACGGGCTATGTTAGATCTACAGGCTATATTAGATCTACATGCTATGTTAGATATACGGGCTATGTTAGGTCTATCTACGGGCTATGTTAGATCTATCTACATGCTATGTTAGATCTATCTACATGTTATGTAAGATCTATCTACGGGCTATGTTAGATCTATCTACATGCTATGTTAGATATACGGGCTATGTTAGGTCTATCTACGGGCTATGTTAGATCTATCTACATGATATGTTAGATCTACGGGCTATGTTAGGTCTATCTACGGGCTATGTTAGATCTATCTACATGCTATGTTAGACCTATCTACATGCTATGTAAGATCTATCTACGGGCTATGTTAGATCTATCTACATGCTATGTTAGATCTACGGGCTATGTTACATCTATCTACATAAATAACGAAAAAAGGCACAATACCGTGACTGGAACGATACACAAATAACACGGCTTCTCTCTTTTATGTGCGGGTTATTTGTGTATCTATCTACATGCTATGTTAGATCTATCTACGGGTTTATGGCTATACCCCAATGTTTTTAGTTGCTGGCAAAGCTTTCAGCGATTGATGATGTATTCTTCGATTTTTCATCAATACTGCCTTGCCTTTGCTCCATTTATAAGCCTCTTCACTCTGCTCTTACCATTTGAAATTAATTTAGCGTTGCAACATTCAACCTGTTTGCCCTAACTTTTTAGCAAGTGATCCCTGAATTTGTTATCAGATATCTCAGCAGTAATCCAATATCTAATATCTCAACAGGATGGCAGTGAATATGATTCTGAATTTTTCTCAGATATTATTTATATCCCTGCAACTTGTTTTCACAGACAAATCTCAATCGTGTGGCCTATTTACCAATATTTCTTTAATGTAACTTCTAGACCTCGTTTTTGCTGTCGTGTGTAGGCCTTTCCGTTGCTTAATTATTTTTCCAGGAGCAATGAGTCAAGAAATGATCGCTAAGACCTGTGGTAAATAGGTTTATTTAGGTACAGTTACACCTAAGTACAATAACAAAAGTTACACCTAAGTACAATAACAAAAGTTACACCTAAGTACAATAACAAAAGTTACACCTAAGTACAATAACAAAAGTTACACCTAAGTACAATTACAAAAGTTACACATAAGTACAATAACAAAAGTTACACATAAGTACAATAACAAAAGTTTTGTCTTAAATAATAACATGTGAAGATTACCCAGGATAACTAAAAAAAGTAAGAAGATGGTTAAGCAGGTAAAGAAGAAAGTAAGCAATTAAACTAACAGGTAATGAAGTAGGTAAAGGAGTAATTAAGAGTTTTAAGCACACTAGCAAATTTAGATGATCGCATTTGTCTTAAATAATAACATATGTGTGAATTACCTAGGATGACCCATAAGAGTCAAACTAGGCGACCTGTTCCCACTGGGATCTTCAAGCTTCGGGAAATATTTAGAAGACTTTTTCAATACATTGTTATAAACTAAGTTTATTCAGGTTCCTTTCATAAGTTTAGATTTTTACAGTTGTCTTATAACAGGAGTGTATTAGATAGAGTGATTACGCATCGCTGGGGTCTTGGCTGAAACTGATAACCAGTGGATTTCTCCAGAAGAAAATGAAGAAAAAAAAGTAACGATTTTGTTTGGATTGCTAGCCCGAAGGGTAAGTGTTCCGTGGCTTGGTTGGTAACGCTCTTGCCTCTCGTCGTGGCTCAGTCCCTGGCACGGGTGAAAACATTGGGCATGTTTCCTGACACCAGCTGTCCCTGTTCACCTAGCAGTTAGTAGGTTTGGTCTGCATCCTGTGGGACAAGACTGAAGGGCCTCAGTGGAAATAGTCCACGATGAAGCACTGACTTTCTTGGGTTATCCTGGGTGGGTAACTCTCCAGGTTAAAAATTAAATCTTATCTTATTATCCACTAAGGGCAGTGCATCATCGGGGACTATCTGGCTTATTTCCATTTGGGGACTATCTGGCTTATTTCCCTCAGGATGCGACCCACGGCAATCTTCAAACACCCAGGTACCTGCTTACTGCTAGTTGAACAAGGGCAGCAGGTCCTCGTAGTCTCGAGGATCTGCCCAAGTTACCACCCATCCAACTACTAGTCAGCTTCAACTGTCTGGATAATATACAATCTACTCACACTGGTAAGTACAGAGAATGATGGTTAACCTTGTTTATAGGGGAGTTAAAACACTAATTATCACGTACCTATCAACACTGAGTAGGCTATACCAAGACTGGTTAGTTAATGGGTCTTAATTAAAGTTTTACGAGGGTCATTAAGGCTGCATGCCACTAGACAAGAATACTTTAATACCTAAAATAGGGATTAAACTCTCCGTGTATATATATATATATATATATATATATATATATATATATATATATATATATATAATATATATATATATACACAGAGATGCGCACAACTCAGTGCATATATCCTGTGTACTAACACTTTAAATCTCATGGACGAGGTCATTTCACATACGACAATGTAGCGATTTATTTTAGATTTTAATAATAATAATAATAATAATAATAATAATAATAATAATAATAATAATAATAATAATAATAATAATATTTACCTACAGTAGTAAACATAGGATATATACATCGAGAGGTGTATTTTTGTTAGCGTCTATATGTCGAGAGTGCTTTAATTAATCCCTATTTCAGGAGAAAAGGTTACTGCGTAACCTTAGCCATAGTGTAGTCGACAGGCTTTAAACCCCATTAATCCATTAAACCTCATTAATCAGCCAATGAAAGAAGACACACGATTATATACACCAAAAGGTGTATACATCTCTGTGTATATACACTAAGAGTGTATATACACAGAGATTTAAAGTTTTTTTTGACTGGTTGTTCGGTTGGTTAATGGGGTTTAAAGCTTATCTACTACATTAGGGCCATCTAGGCTGCATGTAACCTCACTACCAGACAAGAATACTTTGATCTCTGAAATATTCATTAAGGTAAACTCTGAGTACATATAGACTGAAAAGGCTATTTGGTGTTTTAAATATAATTAATCATTTTAATGATTAATAATAGCGTAATAGCAATTATTTAGAAAGCCACTTAAACACTAGGACATATTTATTAGAAAACGTTTCGGTCCTGAGACCTTGATCACTTCTAACGTTGTTTAGTAAATATGTACTAGTGTTTGTTTACGTGTTTTTGTAAACTAATTTGTCGGTATCTTTTACCGAGGTTAATACCAGATGTACTCGAGGTAGATTATTATCCAGGAGGAATAGTAATCCAGGGTAAACCAAGGAAGCCACTGTATCTGGCTTATTTTCACTGGGATCCTTTAAGCCACTTCCCCAAGATGCTACCCACAACAGTCAGCTAACAAAAAGGTACCTGCATACTGCTTAGTAAACAAAGGTAACAAGTGTAATTAAAACGATGCTCATCCTTTCCACTTGTGTTGGGATCTAACCCAGGTCCTTCAGCTGCGAGTCAAAGGTGCCACCACTGAAGCCGCAAACCCTTCATAACGACGAAATTAATGAGGGTAACAACGAAAACAAATTCTTGAGAACTTCCACTCAGACGGGATGAAAGAAGCAGTGATGGTAGGAAATCAGTGAAGATTCGACACAAGGAAGGACCTAAACGGCATTTATATCACATACTATATAGGAAGTCTGTAGTAACTTCTGACCCAAAGCTGTTTTTGTTACATCTTCAAAAACTTGAAATAAAATGAAACAATATTGTGTTTGCAACAAATTACGAGCAAAATCTCTGCTATACTAGCGATGGTGAGACATTCCTTGCACAAACTACATAAGAATCTTGCCGTACCAGTTCTTAGAACAAAAAAATTCCTACCAAGGTAGGATAATCCAAGACGAAAACCCACGTTGTTTTCCCCTTATCCAGAAGCTGCGTTGCTAGACGTGCAAGGACATCACATTTCAGATGACCCTCAGAGTTGCAATTCCATCTCTTCCTCACAATGAAGGCGCTGTACTCTCCCCTTTCATCTGCCCTGCAACCCTTCATAAGTATTACCTTGCTCATACTCCAACGTGTAAAGTTTTTGTTCACTCTAAAACGCTGCCGGATACTCAAGTAACACATCTGGAAGCATCCTTCACGTCTCCCAATTTTCCTGGTATCTCCTTCCTTCCTCCTCTCATCAGCATCGGATTTATATACCTTCTTGCTCAACCTATCTTGCTCCAATCTTTCTAAATGACGAAAAAAAAATCGACAATCATTCTTCTGTTCCATTAAAAAAGAAAAAAAACCCATACCACGGGCGGGGATGGAACCCGCGATCAGAGAGACATAAACTCCAGACCGACGCGCTAGCCACTGACACAAAGCATTATATTACTACCTCCCGCCTACTCACTGAAACCTTCATAGACCATACCCTCAAATCCTTGAAAAAGACAAACCCCAACCCCATAGACGATCCCAAATCTATACAAAAGTGTTTGCCCTACCTTAGGTGCATTCTCTTTCTTGCCTCTATTAATCAATTTTTATTCCACAGATTCCTAAACACACCTAGCATGTTCTTTTCCTCGTATATTCTGTGATTCACATAATAATCTTTCATAAACTATACTGGTGATATACAATTCACATCCCCTAATACGCCTTAATTTCAGTCTGCAACACAATCTTTCGCCACTTTCTTGCATACAGTTTATAGCTGTTAAATACTTACCACTAAATGCCAGTGTTATGGTGTCATGAGCAACTGGTACTAGGAGCGACTGGGCATGAATAGAAGGGTGCTAAGAGAAACTAAACGCCGGTAGTACTGCGTCATGAACTCGACAGGAATGGTTGATGCGTTGTTGTGAGGAACTATAGCCTTGTGAGTCAGTCATGTGAGACAGTGAACCAGTCATGCGAGACAATGAATCAGTCACGTGAGACGGTGAACCAGTAATGTGAGACAGTAAACCAGCAGCCAGACGTTTATAAGTCGCTACATAAGTTAAACAGAAATTGTTTACACTAGCTGGAGCAATAATTCTTTTTTTCATTTCCTGTGATTTATTTGGACAACGTGTGCACTCTAGGTTACTGATTGAAGCTGTCAGTGTATTGTGTGTTGCGAGGAACTTACTATCCCTCACACACACACACACACACACACACACACACACACACACACACACACACACACACACACACACACACACACACAGGATCCATACATAGCTTTAAGCAGAGGTATGATAAAGCTCACGGTTCAGGGAGAGTGATCTGGTAGCGACCAGTGAAGAGGCGGGGCCAGGAGCTCGGACTCGACCCCTGCAACCTCAACTAGGTGAGTCCAACTAGGTGAGTACACATTCACACACACGCACACACGCACACACACACACACACACACACACACACACACACACACACACACACACACACACACACACACACACACACCAAAACGCCTAAGTTTTAAAAAAATAGACATTAGATAAATATCCTTAATGAAGAGTTGAAATAAACTAGGTGAGACAAGTGAAGGCAGAGTTCACTTCAGCGTCGACGAGGAGACTAAACTGTATAAGTGACCAGTCAAATGGGAACCGACATCCACAGTCAGTCGAAGGTTGACGTCCTCGACCTAGAAACACACCCTTTATTTTTTTTTCACAGTGGTTTACAAGGTTAGGTTAAGGATTCCGTGCTTCATTTACAAGCTAAGAGCTGTTACCTATATCAGCTCATTTGAAAGCATTTTTATTATTATGAGACATACAGATAAGGAACAGGATGAAGGTGGTGCCATCTGTGGGCCAGTAATTTCATTTGATCAGCTGACTTTATTTCATTGATATTCTCTCTCTCTCTCTCTCTCTCTCTCTCTCTCTCTCTCTCTCTCTCTCTCTCTCTCTCTCTCCTCTCTCTCTCTCTCTCTCTCTCTCTCTCTCTCTCTCTCTCTCTCTCACACACACCAGATTAAATGTAAATATGACACAGATCATCAAACCAGTTAATTAATGGGTAATAGGTCGGACTCAAGAGCTGGAGCTCTATTACCTAAATTACAAACATTATTATTATTATTATTATTATTATTATTATTATTATTATTATTATTATCATTACATTTTAAGGGAAGACATGAAGCCAGGTTCGATACTAGAAGGTAGCTCCACTTCCTTGAGTCAAGAGCTCTTGACCTGTATGAAGGCACTTCTCCCTCTTCCTTGTTGGGAGTACCAATGTAAGCACACACAAAGGGGAAAACAAGTCTTGAAAAAAGAGGCAAGGCGTTAAGGACTATACATTAACTGAATGAGATACCATTCTCGCCCTAACGACTCTCACATTCCCCTAGATGATCCTTTGCTTCGACCCCTCTCCTCTCAGGACCCTCTCCTCTCAGGACCCTCTCCTCTCAGGACCCTCTCCTCTCAGGACCCTCTCCTCTCAGGACCCTCTCCTCTCAGGACCCTCTCCTCTCAGTATCCTCTCCTCTCAGGACCCTCTCCTCTCAGGACCCTCTCCTCTCAGTATCCTCTCCTCTCAGGACCCTCTCCTCTCAGGACCCTCTCCTTTCAGGACCCTCTCCTCTCAGGACCCTCTCCTCTCAGGACCCTCTCCTCTCAGTATCCTCTCCTCTCAGGACCCTCTCCTCTCAGTATCCTCTCCTCTCAGTATCCTCTCCTCTCAGGACCCTCTCCTCTCAGGACCCTCTCCTCTCAGGACCCTCTCCTCTCAGGACCCTCTCCTCTCAGTATCCTCTCCTCTCAGGACCCTCTCCTCTCAGGACCCTCTCCTCTCAGTATCCTCTCCTCTCAGGACCCTCTCCTCTCAGGACCCTCTCCTTTCAGGACCCTCTCCTCTCAGGACCCTCTCCTCTCAGGACCCTCTCCTCTCAGTATCCTCTTCTCTCAGGACCCTCTCCTCTCAGGACCCTCTCCTCTCAGGACCCTCTCCTCTCAGGACCCTCTCCTCTCAGGACCCTCTCCTCTCAGGACCCTCTCCTCTCAGTATCCTCTCCTCTCAGGACCCTCTCCTCTCAGGACCCTCTCCTCTCAGGACCCTCTCCTCTCAGGACCCTCTCCTCTCAGGACCCTCTCCTCTCAGGACCCTCTCCTCTCAGGACCCTCTCCTCTCAGTATCCTCTCCTCTCAGGACCCTCTCCTCTCAGGACCCTCTCCTCTCAGTATCCTCTCCTCTCAGGACCCTCTCCTCTCAGGACCCTCTCCTCTCAGGACCATCTCCTTTCAGGACCCTCTCCTTTCAGGACCCTCTCCTCTCAGGACCCTCTCCTTTCAGGACCCTCTCCCCTCAGTATCCTCTCCTCTCAGTATCCTCTCCTCTCAGGACCCTCTCTTCTCAGGACCCTCTCTTCTCAGGACCCTCTCCTCTCAGGACCCTCTCCTCTCAGTATCCTCTCCTCTCAGGACCCTCTCTTCTCAGGACCCTCTCTTCTCAGGACCCTCTCCTCTCAGGACCCTCTCCTCTCAGGACCCTCTCCTCTCAGGACCCTCTCTTCTCAGGACCCTCTCTTCTCAGGACCCTCTCCTCTCAGGACCCTCTCCTCTCAGGACCCTCTCCTCTCAGGACCCTCTCTTCTCAGGACCCTCTCTTCTCAGGACCCTCTCCTCTCAAGACCCTCTCCTCTCAGGACCCTCTCTTCTCAGGACCCTCTCTTCTCAGGACCCTCTCCTCTCAGGACCCTCTCCTCTCAGGACCCTCTCTTCTCAGGACCCTCTCTTCTCAGGACCCTCTCTTCTCAGGACCCTCTCCTCTCAAGACCCTCTCCTCTCAGGACCATCGAGGCCCCTGGTGCCGAGATGAAGGCAAATCATCACTGAAAGAATAAGACTTGAGCGCCCTCCAGCAGGGAGCTGCTACCAGTAGTTATCGTAACAACCAGTTATCTAGGTTTGATTGTCTCTTGATTACCAGTCATCTGAGTCTTCTCCTTGTGATGCTTCAGTAATTAAAGGATTAGTGCACACACACACACACACACACACACACACACACACACACACACACACACACACACACACTGCTCATGGAGCAAGGAGAGAATGGACCTTGTAACGACCGACTAAGAGGCGGGGCCAGGAGCTATGAATCGACCCGTTCAACCACAAATAGGTGAATAATATATATATATATATATATATATATATATATATATATATATATATATATATATATATATATATATATATATATATATATATAAACCTGGGGTAGAACACTGGCGTATATAAACAAAAGTAAAATGTAAAATAAATACTGTCAGATATTTACAAAGTGTGTGAACAGATATCTCCAACATTTTGTTTTTCTGTGTGCATTGTTTACCTCTTTGTTTGTAGCTCTTTCTTTATTATTCTCTTTGTCCTCGTCTTTGCATGCAGTTTCTTGATTATTCTTTTGTTTTTTTTTTTAGTTCCTTGCCTATCGTTCTGTTTGCTGAGTCACTTTTCTGTGAAAGAAAAATCTAGCTTCGTCTTTATCACCCTTAGATTTTTTTTGGGTGCGGGGGCAGTTTTCATTTCTCGGTTTGTGGGCGTTCATGGTCCTCTAATGAATACTCCCAGTGGTCCAGTGGTTCAGTGGTCCAGTGGTCCAGTGGTCCAGTGGTCCAATGGTCCAGTGGTCCAGTGGTCCAGTGGTTCAGTGGTCTAGTGGTCCAGTGGTCCAGCTGTGTACGTCCCAGACTTAGGTTCAGCGTCACTCCTGGCGGTGCTGGCGTCAAGAAGGCAGGTGACACCCAGCGATTTCATTATATCTGCGGAACTAGTCTGCATCTGGAGCGGTGTTTCGCTCTGTGTAGACCATCATCAAGTCTGGCAGCTCTGCAGAGGCACGTCGGGGAAGACACTGAGCGAAACGCTGCCACAAGAAAGGGCTCGTTCTGCAACTTTTAATAGTTGATAAAGAGCAGTAGACAGTGCTAAATCTTTATTAAAACGACATTTCGCCCAATGCAGCGCAGTGTCTACTGTTTTTTTTTTTGTCTTTATACTTGTCGGCAAATGTGCTGCTTCGTCTGAAATGAGAATTTTGGAAGTAGTTCATGAGCTGAACCTCGTGGAACTGGCACATGAATTGAACTTTATGGAACGTGAAATGAACCTTGTTCAACTACGTGAACTGCATAGTGTCTGTGTCTCTATTAGGAAGTCCCCGGCAAGAGAGAGAGAGAGAGAGAGAGAGAGTGAGAGAGAGACAGAGAGAGAGATCAACGAGATAAAGCCAGTTGATCAGATGAAAATGCTGGCCCACAGATGGCTCCAACTTCATCCTGTTCCCTACTTGTATGTCTCATAACAATAAAAATGCTTTCAAATGAGCTGATGTAGGTAACAGCTCTTAGCTTGTCAATAAAGCTAGGGATCCTTAACCTGTAAATAGCTTGTCAATAAAGCTAGGGATCCTTAACCTGTAAATAGCTTGTCAATAAAGCTAGGGATCCTTAACCTAACCTTGTCAAACCCTGTGTAAAAAAAAAGAAAAAAAAAGAGAGTGAGAAAGAGAGAGAGAGAGAGAGTGAGTTTTCCTGGGATAGATTCTTCAAGTTCTCCATTTACACCAATTCTCCTTCCCTAGAATTTCAGATCTCCTTCTGGGAAGTAAATACCAATAGTATTTCTAACTCAGGGTTCTCCCGATAAGAAATATTTGCGACCACAGGATGGTCCCTACAAGCCCAAGCCTCGAAGATCAGTTCTACATGTCCAGGCCTACAATACCAGGCCTACATGTCCAGGCCTACAATATCAGGCCTACATGTCTTAGGCGAGTTGCTAAACTCGTATGGGCAACTCAGTGCAAAGGAGGCTCGATTCTCTGTCCTCAAAGTGACAGACATATTGTCAAGGTGCAACAAGGCTGCCTCGGAAGGAGTTAATTACCATCAACAGGCGGTAATTAACTCCTCTCAGGGTAATTAACTCCTTTCAAGGAGTAAATTAACTCCTTTCAGTGAGTTAATTACCACCCATAGGTGGTAATTAACTCCTTGAAAAACATGCTTAGTGTAGAGAGACGGGGCTATCATCCCCTTCATCTCCTAGTGCTATCATCCCCTTCATCTCCTAGTGCTATCATCCCCTTCATCTCCTAGTGCTATCATCCCTTTCATCTCCTAGTGCTATCATCCCTTTCATCTCCTGGTGCTATCATCCCCTTCATCTCCTAGTGCTATCATCCCCTTCATCTCCTAGTGCTATCATCTTCTTCATCTTCTAATGCTATCATCCCCTTCATCTCCTAGTGCTATCATCCTCTTCATCTCCTAGTGCTATCATCCCCTTCATCTCCTAGTGCTATCATCCTCTTCATCTCCTAGTGCTATCATCCCCTTCATCTCCTAGTGCTATCATCCCTTTCATCTCCTAGTGCTATCATCCCCTTCATCTCCTAGTACTATCATCCTCTTCATCTCCTAGTGCTATCATCCCCTTCATCTCCTAGTGCTATCATCCCCTTCATCTCCTACTGTTATCAACCCCTTCATCTCATAGTGCTATCATCCCCTTCATCTCCTAGTGCTATCATTCCCTTCATCTCCTAGTGCTGTCATCCTTTCATCTCCTAGTGCTATCATCCCTTTCATCTCCTAGTGCTATCATCCCCTTTAACTCCTAGTGCTATCATCCCTTTCATCTCCTAGTGCTATCATCCCTTTCATCTCCTAGTGGTATCATCCCCTTCATCTCCTAGTGCTATCATCCCCTTCATCTCCTAGTACTATCATCCTCTTCATCTCCTAGTGCTATCATCCCCTTCATCTCCTAGTGCTATCATCCCCTTCATCTCATAGTGCTATCATCCCCTTCATCTCCTAGTGCTATCATTCCCTTCATCTCCTAGTGCTATCATCCTTTCATCTCCTAGTGCTATCATCCCTTTCATCTCCCTAGTGCTATCATCCCCTTTATCTCCTAGTGCTATCATCCCTTTCATCTCCTAGTGCTATCATCCCTTTCATCTCCTAGTGCAATCATCCCCTTCTTCTCCTAGTGCTATCATCCCCTTCATCTCATAGTGCTATCATCCCCTTCATCTCCTAGTGCTATCATCCTCTTCATCTCCTAGTGCTATCATCCTCTTCATCTCCTAGTGCTATCATCCCCTTCATCTCCTACTGCTATCATCCCCTTCATCTCCTAGTGCTATCATCCATTTCATCTCATAGTGCTATCATCCCCTTCATCTCCTAGTGCTATCATCCCCTTCATCTCCTAGTGCTATCATCCCTTTCATCCTTTCATCTCCTTGTGCTATCATCCCCTTCATCTCCTAGTGCTATCATCCCCTTCATCTCCTAGTGATATCATCCCCTTCATCTCCTAGTGCTACCATCCCCTTCATCTCCTAGTGCTATCATCCTCTTTATCTCCTAGTGCTATCATCCCCTTCATCTCCTAGTGCTATCATCCCCTTCATCTCCTAGTTATCACCTTTTCACTCCTATGCTTTTACCCCCTTCATCTCCTATGCATCATCCCTTCTCTCCATGCTTAAACCCCCTTCCTCAAATGCTATCATCCCTTATCTCCTAGTCTATCTTTCCCTTCATCCCAGGCTATACCTTCTCTCCTAGTCTATATCCCTTTCTTTCCCCCGGCTAACCCCTTTATCCCCTAGGCTACATCCCTTTTTCACCCTGTGCATCATCCCTTCTCCCCTATGCTATCACCCCCTTCATTCCTGTAAATAAACCCCCTTCACTCGTGCTATACCCCTTTTCCAAATTTTCATCCTTTCATCCCCAGTGCTATCATCCTTTCATCTCCTATGCTAATCCCCTTCATCTCCTTTTGCTATCATCCCCTTTTTCCCCTATGCATCCCCCCTTTTCATCCCTAGCTATCTCCCCTTTTTCCCCTAGTGCTATAAATCCCCTTCACCCTATGCTATATCCCTTCCTCCTATGCTATCACCCCTTCATCCCCTATCATCATCCCCTTCATCTCCTAGTGCTATCATCCCCTTATCCCTAGTGCTAATCCCCTTAAACTCCTAGTGCTTTTTATCCCTTTATCCCTAGGTTATCACCCTTCACCCTAGTGCATCATCCCCTTCTTTTCCCTAGGCATCCCCCCCTTTTCATCCCCTGTGCTACATCCCTTCTTCCTAGTGCTATATCCTCTTATCTCTTAGTGATCACCCTTATTTCCTAGTGCTATCACCCCCCTTCATTCCTAGTGCACATCCCCTTCATCCCCTAGTTTTTCCCCCCCTTCATTCCTAGTCTATCATCCCCTTCACCCTAGTGCTATCATCCCCCTTTTTCCTAGTCATCATCCCCTTCACTCCAATGCTACATCCCCCCTTTCCTCCTAGTGCAAACACCCCCTTCTCTCCTATGCTATATCCCCTTCATCTCCTATGCTATCACCCCCTTCACTCCATCTATCACCCTTCATCTCCTTGCTATCATCCCCTTCATTCCTAGGCTATCATCCCTTCATCTCCTATGCTATCCCCCCCTTCTTTTTCCATGTTTAATCACCTTTTTCATTCCTAGTCATCATCCCT